>JAFIDM010002131.1:47291131-47311368 GCA_023159025.1 Thereuonema tuberculata | reverse complement strand
TTGAGCCAACATCAACGGGAATTCTGTACAGCTGTTTCATCCTTTTTGTGGAATGATTCCATAATAAGGATGAAACAATTGTACAGAATTCCCGTTGATGTTGGCTCAATGTGCGAAGGCATATTTATTGTCCGGTTAGCGATTTTCTCCATTTATAAGACGTAAGTCAAGTTACTAGTTTAATAATTCAGAATTAAAAGAATGGGGGAAAGCTTAATTTCATCAAGTTTACAATCTCTCTCACATATATACACACAATTTTCCATCTTGATTGGAAAGGAAAAAATAATGTAAGATTTTCCTCCACAGCCGATGTTTTCCAAATAAGCTGCAGTCAGTTTATAATTGCTTGGGTTTGATAACTTCGAGACGCATGTAGCTAGTGGAGGGATATGAAAATATTTGAAGAGTTGTGAATTTCTAAATGCAAAGAAGTTGTAAGTGAGAGAGAAGGGGATAAATTTTGCACTTTCTCACGGTAGGAATGTATAAAAGAAAGTTAGTGAATTTTGGTAAATGTAGTTTTAATGATTACATTAAAAGGTGGTCTTTCGTTAAAAAAGTAAACGCTTTATAATTTAAAAAAAAAGAAAAATTTTAATACTGTATAAGGTTTTTCGATGCTAGTTAGTTTATTTTGCTTAGTCTTCCGTTAATTTAAAAACGTTCTGGAATATTCAGATCTCAAAAGTTTATTATCCCCAGACATATATATATACATTGTCCTTAAAAATTTTCAAAAAAAATATTTCTAAAAACCAGATTAGCTAAATGTGGCATCAGTTGTTTTATGACTTGACAATTATTGTTCAGGAAAGAGCTTTGAAGGAAGCGGAAGTCACTAAGGTGAATGAATTGATAAGCATTTGTTTTTATCACACTTAACTGTTTAATGCATGTATTTATTACTTATCAGTTTAAAGTTTGTGCTTTTTTTAATAAAAAAGTTGTTTCCGCGATAAGAATTAATAACATCGCCCAATGAATGAGTATTACAAAATTGTTTTTAATATATTAATTCTGAGTTGGTACTTTTTATCCATATTAATGAAAATATATATATATATATATATTTATTTCAGAAATAAATGTCGGTACGCCGCACGGTCACATATACAACATTCGCGCGCTCAAAAAAAAAAAATACAGTAAAACCCCGTTATTACGCTCCCGCTTATAGCACTATCCCGTTCTTTATGCTCCTTTCATGCGGTCCCTGGAATTTTCTATATAATTCTGTATACTTTTACCCTCTTATAACGCTTCAAATCCCGCTTGTAGCTCTTTTTTATATCGGAAATTTTGTATCGAAAAGAAATGTAACACTGTAATGATTCTTTTCTTTCCCTGGTAGGAGGGAATCTTTGAACTCTTTGAAGTACGGGTCTGTGATACAGTAAGTTAGTGCAAAATGTCGAAGCGGAAATCCCTTTCTATAAGTGAAAAATTGCAAATTCTTCGTAAGTACGACGAGAATTCTACACTAAATCAGAAGGTTTTCGCAGAATCTAAGAATTCCCTGATCTAGTCTGAGAACAATAATAAAAAATAAGAATGGAATTATCAATTCAGCGAAGGATGGTTGCAAACGTAAAAAAGTAGTGTGGAAAATGTGAAGATGCCGAGGAAATTCTAATTGAATGGATTCATCAGTCCCGTGATGCATCAGTGCCATTAAGTGACCCAATCATTCAAGAAAAGGCGCGTGAAATAGCGGGCAGTGCACTAAAACTGCTCCGAAAATATATTTGTATTGCTCCTAGTGGAATATCAATTGATGTTAATAGTTTCTTGAACCGCATTGAAAATGTCATAATTTATAACAGTAGCATACACACACAGCAAACCACAATCAAAGATTTTTTTAATAGGAAATAAGCTCACATTTGCACTATATCTATTTCAGAATCAAGTATCTTTCCTGTAAAATGGTGTCTAAATGTTTCCCCATCATATAAATCATTCCCCGTTTATAGCGCTATCCCGCTTATTACGCTTGTAGGTCACGGTCCCTTGACGAGCGTAATAACGGGGTTTTACTGTATATACCTATTTGTATATTTATGTATATACAGATCCGCCGGAATGTTAGCGAAAGGGTTGATAATTATTTCAATAACTTAATAACTAATCATTAATTAATTAATCAATATTTATTATTTTGATTATTGCAATAAAGTTTATGATTTAGCCAATTCGTACATATATCGAAATTGCCAAATAAAAAAAATACTAAATCTTATAAATGTGTTTTGTATCTAATCAATTAATTGCGCATTGATAAAAGGCTGTTAAAATTTCAATATTATATCATATTTGACTATTTTAATACTATGTCACTTGTTCATAGTCAGGAATATAGGGTAAAGTAAAAAATATTGAATTCCCACGCTGAATTATCTTCCTGACTGGTTCCCTAGGGTCCACCCAGCCCTATGTTAAATGGGTACCGACTTTCTTTACCGGGATTAAAGGCGGGTGGCGTCGGACTGACCATCCGACCTCAACTGAGTCCTATTGGTCACGAAACGCCGGGAGCCTTACCTCCTGCGACCCCAAGGGCCACATAGGCATGTAGTGCGACACTTTGATCTTTTAAAATATTTTGCAAGATTGACAGAACTGTATTTTTAACTTGCTTCACATTAAAATAGAATGACTGATATCGAGATACAATCGAAAGATTACATGTAGTCTGTTTTAATGATTTCTTACTTTACACACATCGTAACCTGTTTAGATCTCAATTAATTAATATGGTTTATACAAGATTAAAAAGAAAAACAATCAAAAGGAAATAGTTCCACTGCGATAAAATTATCTTCTTTCTTCACCCACATCATAATTGAAGAACCTAAGGAAAAGAAAAGTTACTGAAATTAATTTAATATGGATATTTATATAAGATAAAGAAGAAATCGTCTAATGATTGAAGCTTTTTTTTTTTTCTTTTTGAAGTAGAGTAGCATTTTATTCCATAATCCTCAGTCATAAGAGCTTTCTCGTTTACAGAAGCTTTATATCATCCATTTATGTAAATTAATAAAAGTGAGTTTTATATGAATATGAACTTGAAATTTCATTTTGGGTTTTACGTTGTGATTTCCTCCATTGGTATTGTGTGTGTTCATTTTAATGAAGCTAAACTAGACGAAGGGATAATAAAATCTTGGCATTAAGTGAAAACTGGTAGAATTCGACCACCTTTTACTTATCGAATACTATTTAATTTGATTTTGAATAAGATAATACTGAGGGAATGCCGCATAAGTAAAAAAAATCAAATATAAAAATAATAATTTTGAAAAACAAACGATAAGTTTGGTTTTTCTTAATTGATATTCAAAATTATTATTAGCCTTTTGGTTAATAAATGATCAATCCATGGTGATCTGACCCCTTTTGAGAGGCTGTCTGATCATGTATAAACTTCAAATTCGGGATTGGAAACTTAATTTTATTAGTTTCCAGTCTTTTCTTTATTGAATATGTAGAAAAATGAGAGACTATTTCTAATAGCAAGTTATTGTTTCAGTTACGACCTCTTTTTTTTCTCTTTCTTTTTCGGTTAAAAAAACAAAAACTGTTCTTATATTAATTTTGTTTAGGATGCAGTAGGTAGTTTCACATAAAAAAAGAAATATGATTATAAGGAAACATTTTAGTTATTAGCAATGTTTAATTTATTAGCAAATCTATACATTCGATTTTTTTATTTCCATTTGACTTTGTCGAACCACTCCTTTCCGTTCCATTAGATAGTTTTTTGTAGTTCAAAAAAATTAAGTAACATTTCTCAGTAGATTTCTCGTTGTTTCGAGCGATTAAGGCCTTACCGGCATTTTTAACTTATGTTGCAAAAAAAATTTTTTTTTTTTTAGGCTTCTGAAAGATTCCTTATATTCCCGGTTTGTCTGTCTGTCTGTGGACACATATCCCACAATGCTTCGCAACGGCTTCTGTTAGCTCAGTTGGCTAGAGCGTCGTTCTAATAACGCGAAGGTTATTGGGTTTGATCCGATCATGGGCTTTTCTTATTCTTCAATTTTTTTTTCTCCCCATTTTAAATCTTTTCACAGTTTCTCAACTTCTAAACTTATGAGATATTGGTTACGTAATCCTTTAGAATTGGGATTTTGATAACTACTTTATTTTCTCAAAAATTAGTATCACGTTGTTTAAAGTAGATACTTAGGAAGCGACTGTTTTAGGATTTCTTGAATGTTGTAGGTGGCCTGTTGGCTCGGTTGGTTAGAGCGTAGTGCTAATAACGCGAAGGTCGTGGGTTCGATCCCCTCATGGGCAATTCTTATTCTTCGTTTTTATCTCCCCATTTTCAATCTTTTCACAGTTTCTCAACTTAAGTAGTTGTTGTTTTTTTTTTTTTTTTTTTTTTTTTTAAATCATCATTAGGAATTCAGTGTATTAACAAGGTTTGAGTTAAGAATGTCGATTATTCCATATAAATAAAGATGGGTAAGATAGCATGGGGTCGCAAAGAGACTAGCGCGCGCATTTTCTAGACTACACCGGTGCAGTCTATTCTAAAGTAAAGGTGACTCAGAAGCCGTTGCGAAGCACTATGATTGGTTTACTAATCACTATCCCTACCTTGTTTATTTATTTTTTTTTTTTAATATACACCTAAACAGATCTTCCTATTCTATGCAAATCGCAGTCTTCCTTTAATTACATTCCCAGTATATTTACAAACTTTCAGCTAATTAACGGATTGCTATTAGGTTTTACAAACTTTTTATCATTTAACTAAATAGTTATGCTTTATTTTTTTATTATAAAATCATACACAATTTTGAACAGAAATCCATTATATTTTAAAAATTGTGGGTTAACAGTAGAAGATAAAAAGAATAAAGTTTGCGCTTTTATCCAAGAAGTAAAATAATTAGTCATTTTTTTTTCCACTCATACCTTTTTATTTAGTTATTTTTACTGTTAATTTGGCTTATTTTTAATTTAAAGAGTGACCAGCTGCCAATTTCGTTCATATTTGTTCTGGAATTTCAAAATGAGTTAGTTTCTAATTTTCGTATATTATGCATCCTACGTTACATCCTTAAAACTTGTCATTTTCATAGTTAATTCATTATGGAGCAGACTTAGGAAGAAGATTATAACTTCAGTCTAATAAACTTGCCTTACTCATTAGATGTCTGATCGAACTTAAGAGTGAGTTATATGATATGGGCAGTAATTAATTTAAAGAAAGGGGAATATGCTTTTAATGTTTTTTTAAAAAAAAAAAATGTTTCCTTTCATAGCCAATAAGGATTTCTAGCATTAAATTTAATTTTTCTATCTTAAAAATTAGGCTTCGAGTCGTTCTATCTTTTGTTAATTGTATGCGAACTTGTGCTCTTATAAAATTTTTCTTTTTATAACTAAAAAGTCTAAGAAAATTATTAGAATAAATAACATTTAACGTGTGTCGTTGTAATGTAGAAGTGAAATTTCAGGCCATCACACAAGTACAGATAAAATAATCTATACACATTAAAATACAAGTACTTTCTAAACGACCTGCGCTTCTTTGTCACACTTGACAAAGAAGCGCAGGTCGCTTAGAAAGCACTTGTATTTTAATGTGTAGAAATTATTTTATCTGTAATTGCGAGGTGGCCTGAAATTTCACTTCAGCAAAATTAAAATAAATTATCCAAGTAATCAGAATAACTAAAATGTATAATAGAAATTAATATTTAAAAAAGAGAGAGAGTGAGAAATGTTGTAGGCCTATTCAGTATTTGTTTCAATAATATAAACTGCACATTCTTTTGTAGCGCTAAAAGTGACAAGCAAATTTTTACGTTGTCATTAAAAAAGCAAAATGAAGGTATCGTTTCAGTATTTTAAGGGTGGCCTTAAAATATTCATAAGGATACTTGGTCAGTATCCATAAGTGAAGTTTGATTATTCAGTTGTGATATCGTTGAAGTGCAGACATAGGAAGATGATAATAACAAGGAAAAAAAAAAAATATGAAATCAGTTGTCTTTGAAAGTAACAACATGAATATGAAGCACTGGAAGAAATTGAATGTTTTTCGATTGCTTACATAAAGCAGTATTGCCAATATTGGAGGCTTTTGATCGCTGACTGAGGGTAAAATAGGTCATGTCGAAGGTCAGAGGGAAACCTAGGGATCGGAGTTTTTCAAACTCGGCGATTCGATAAACGTATGATGTGAAAACTTGAAGGGACTTTAGAATAACGGATGCATTTTGACTGGTGAGACAGTCATTTTGTGGTTGTTTTTATTTCGGAGGTTTTTTGAAGGACCTGCAAAGCGATTTCAGGTTTTCGAGATAACAACATTGCGGTGAAAAATAACTGTCAATGCTCAGTTCCGATTTATTTATTTTTTATTCTTATTAAGCTTATATAGAAAATAAAAGAAATAAATAACGTTATTTGTAAAGAATTTGTTATTCTTTATAGAACACGAAGCTAAAAAATCTGTTGGAATAACGAATAAATGATAAATGCAATATTTTTAACTAAAACACAAACCCAGAGACTAAGCATTCTTTTTAGATCTCAAACTCTTGGCTCAATGGACGCTTGCTGACCCCGAAACGAATTCGTGTTGGAATGTTTGTTTTTGCAACGGAGCTGAGCTTTTTTTTGTTTTCGTTATATCAGAAAGTTTTAACTTATATCAGATAATCACTGATATTATATAAAGCAATTTATGCGAACATAGAAAAGATGGTTTGACATTATTTATAAAGTGTTAAGGATGAAGTAGAGCGAAATCTGTGTATTTTATTTCAGGATTCCTTTGCCATTGTTTTAATCTGCTATTGTACAAAAGGGAACCATGAAATTTTAATATCTTAATTTTTTTAATATTATAGCAAAGAAAATATTTTTGAAGGGATATTGTAAGAATTCATCCAAGTTTAAGTTCGCGATTTGTTTTTTCTTTTAATAACTAAAATGTCGGTTACTGTGAGTTTTAAAGCTCCATGACAACAAGTAAGATTTTTATGTTAAAGGGGGATTATTTGTAGGATGTACAGTATATTCATTGTTTTCAAAGCTAGGAAGGGAGAAACGAAGTCTTCATTTGTTTCATTCCAAAAGAAAAAACAACACAAAATAGTCCTATTCGATTTTGCTTCTGATAAAATGAATTTCTAATGACTAGTCTATTATCCTAATTATTTCTGAATTAAAAACAAATGAACTAATGTAAATATGGAGTTTTGACTAAAAATAAAAAGTTTGTCGTAACAATATTTATAGCAATAAACGTAGTGACTTTAAAATACGGGAAATTTCCTGTTCCCTTTCATTCTAGTTAAAATATGTCAGTCGGTCGCTGCAACCAGTTAAGCTCCGTTAAAGGCAAAATACGAAATCTTCGCCCGTCTATTGTAACTTGTTCTCGATGGCCGTTGGCGATGCTATTATTCTGCACATTTTTTAGTGATAAGATTCTGGTTTGAAACTGTTATTACTAGTTGCTGATTGAAAGCAGTCGGTTAATAATCCGAATTGCACGCGGGATGTGATAGCGGTCACACTTCCTTTTCATTTATTAAGTAGAAAGATGGCGTCGGCGTTGAAGGTTTTTTATAAACCAGGGATTTCTATGGAGTTAATTGTGTAATGTTTATTTAAGGTTATGTTTTTAAAGATAATAAAGCCGTTGTGTGTGTGTGAGTATTAATAGTTTGGTGGTGGTTGTATTTGAGGAAGGGGGGGGGGGGTCGAATAGGGGAGAAAAAAAATATTAAACAAATTGGGAACGTATGATACTGTCAAACTTGGATAATTCGAATTTTTTGCTCGGTCCCTAGAATTCTGTATTAAAATAATGTTAAAAAATCATGGATAATTCGAATTTTTCGTACGATTGTCTTTAAAATATTACGGTAAAAATTGTTCCTGAGACTTCTCAGCTAAGGTGCATTATTTATTTTAACGGTCTTTCTAAGGAAAACGGTTTAATGTAGAAGATTCTATTTTTGTATCAATAGATAGGTTGGAATCGTATGCTATGACTCAAAGATTGCATTCAATGAAGCAATTCAAAATATCTGCCTTTTTTTTTTTTAAAGTGATGAATAAAAGAAGTAAAAAATGTTTGATTTAAGGAAGAAAAACAATGTAGCAGTATTCTTAGATAAAGTTTGTGTGTTAAATCTTTGATCGTGGAGTTAATCTTTTTTATGTATCTCTTCTGTTTGAGAGAATATATGTATAAGATAGTTCGAATTTTTGGATATTTAGAACTTTTTCTCTGGTCCCTTCAACTTCGAATTATCCAAGTTTGACTGTATAAACGAAGTCGAACTTATGTACAGAAATAGCCAGTAGTTAATAAGATGTTTGTAAATTTCTTTGTATTTTGTTTTAATTACATTTAAAGATAAAAGAAAAAAATGATAGCATAGTTTATATATATAAACAAAACATACAAAAATACAGAACCCGAGACCGAGGCATATGAAGGAAAGATGGCACACAGCATTACAACTGTTGAACTTTAATATTAACTCTTGAAATTAAGTCGAACTATCCAGAATGCAGGGATAAGCAAGTGATATATAACGGCAAATGTGGTGTGCTTTTTTTTTTTTTTTTTAATGGAAACTGAACGACTATCTATGTAGATCTGCGTGACGAACCGTTCGGTTTGACTAACTATCGTTTGGGATTTCCATGAATACCATATTAATTCGTGGGTTCGGGGCCCTGTATTAGAGATTTGTGTCATCCACTGTTAGATAACTAACAATAACGTTGACATCTGCATTCTTTGTTAAGTCGCTGCAGGAAAAAAAAAAGAATGTTCTAATTAAAATTCATTGTTATGGTGCTCATTCACCTAATAAAGGTTTCCAGAAATCAGAGATAGTCTATATGTTTGAACGACGTTGGTAAGTGACGATTTCACCACAAGACTAATGAATTACCAAAAAACTACATGGAAGTCCAAGACTTGTCTGCAAAATTCTAGGTTTTTTTCTAAGTTAACAGTCCTATATTCTTCATAAAGTAGGACAAGAACTGTATTCGATAAACATGGAAAAACTTCAATTGTTAGATGATAGGTTAAAAACATTAATTTATAAATAAATAAAATTATTTATATTAAATCTAATTTCTTTTTTTGGTTTGAAAACAAAACAAAATTTCTAATAAACATTTAATGCTTCTAATGTAACGACATTGGAAAAGTCGATTGAAAGCATAAACATAACCTGTCATGGCTTCTGAATTTCTGTCGGTATGATACAAAGAAGAAAAAAATGTAAAAACCAAATTTTCAGAAGAAAAGAAATTTGGTCTATTTATTTATTTATTTTATTTTTTTAAGTAGTTTTAGAGAGATCTATCGATATGAGAGAGCACAAAGTTTATGTTATATCAGACGGTGTCCCGACGGAAGCAATGTTTTAGGCCTATTTCTCTTTAAAATCAAGGTGCGTTTTTTTTACTGAAGTCTAGGCCTTGTAGCTTTTCCACCCTTGATTTTTGTCCTATCTGAAAATTCATAAAAAGGGCTTTCGATAAACATGGATTTTTCTAAGCCCTGAAACACTCGAATTTTTAGCGACCCATTTGGGAGCTACTGTGTTTGTTCTGTCCATCCGTCCGTGTGTGTCCACCCCTAACAACTCCCGTTTGATGATCGGATCGACAAACAGATTTCACCATCGTATTCAGAGGCCAAAACACCATAGCTATGGGGTATTTTCACCCCCCCCCCCCCCCCCCCCCACGTTCGCGATATTTTTGTTTTTGCCCCCCCCCCCCCTAAAAACTCCCGAACGTAAGGTCGGATCGACAAACTGACTTCACCCATCGTGTTCAGAGGCCAACGCTTCCCATGTTCTCGAGATATTTGCATTGCTTTCATTGGATTTCCCTTAACCTTTCCAATGAGTCCTTTCTAAGAATTATACTAATTAAAAACTAAAGCTCTCAGAACAATGAACTGAAATGACGTTTATTGACTGTTCGCTCAGTCAACAATTGCATATAATTTGGTAGGAAATTATTTTGTAAGTAAAAACAATGGTTTTGTGCTCTTTTAAGTGTCACACGCTAAATTTTATCAAAATCAAAAAAGGCGGAAGACAATGATGACTGCTCCTGGCTGATGATCGCCATATTAGCGTGAAACAGCTGTACCAGGATGTCATTTTGTATTCAACTTGGTCTCGACCCATTGTTATTATTACAAATGAAATTTGTTGAATGAAATCTAACTGTGTGTATTTATTTTTAGTAACGAAATAAAAGCTTTTTCCTAACTTTAATAAGTATTAAGAGTTTAAAAAAGTTTTCATCGATGGTATAATGCACAGAAAATATATGCTGTTTTTGGTTGTGGCTTCTCACCCAGAAGTTTTTAGCTATTTTTAAAGCATGTTTTTGTTTTTTACAGGACAGAAACAATAAAATAAACGACCTTGAACTCAGGTAAGTGGCTAATGATTAATTCATTAATTTTCTTCTGACTTTCCTCTTTCTCCTTCTCTTTATTGATTTTCTTCTTAAGTTTTGCCAGTTCCAAAGTACTTCCGTTGAGGCAAGGGTCTCTTTTGACCTCTGTTGGTGGTTAAACTCCACCGAGTACTCAATTTTGGCAAAACTGTTCCCTTACCACTAAACATAATTGCTTTTTACTCTTCTTTACCTCCTTGAATGGCTTTGTGCTTTCGATAATTCATTAGGCTTAGATACTAGTTTGCCTAAGTTTATTTATACAGTGCAACTTGGATAATTCGAACGTCTTTAATTCGAAATCATGGTAAATTCGAAGATTTCTCTCAGTTCCTTGAATTTCTTATTAAATCAATGTTAAAAAATCGTGGATAATTCGAAGTTCAATTTCCTTAATTCAAAGTTTTTATAAAAAATTTCGAGCCAAAACGACTTTTCGGCGTTTCATCGTTAAGAAATTCGACACGTGACAACTGAAATCCCCTTCCCGCCACCGTTCGACAAGTGACGCCATTCGAGCTTCCTGCAGTCAGTGTCACCATGTCTTTTTGTAAACCACGCTTATACAAGAATTTAACGTTCGCTGAAACGGTCGCCGTCATTCGCGAGGTGGAAAAGGGTGTGAAGAAGAAATGCCAAATCGCCAACGAGTACGGGATAGCGCCGAATTTCGTCGGTACATTGAAGGACAAACCAACGTAAGTGAAGCTGTTTTCCGTTCACTAAACATGCTGGATGATTTTGCTAACCTTAAGCGACTGAATTCTACAAAACAATCAGACATTGCACTATTTTTTAAAAAACTATAATTTTCTGTATTGAATGTAATATGTACTGTAGCTTATGTAATATAAATCTTATTTTGTTTACATACATATAGTGTTTAAGTCTTTCAAACCATGATCTTTCTGAATAAATATTTACTTATTGACAGAATAATCTTTTCAAGCATTCAGTGGACCAGAAATTAAAGTTAAAAGATGTAACTTGTTTAATTCGAAGTCTTGGATAATTCGAAGTTTTGTAGTGGTCCCTTCAGCTTCGAATTATCCAAGTTGCACTGTATTAGAACTGTAATTTCTTGTTAACTCCAGGTTCCATTTAAAACTATTTTATATCTGTGCAAAAACTTAAGGACGAAGTGGAAAAAATAACAAAACGCCATAGACAGCAGCATTACCCAAACACAAATTCATCCGGACAGTGTCTGGGAACAGGAGCAACAACAGCTCAATAATAACGGAGTATTACATGAGAACATTATGCTGACAACAACCTGCTCGACTGTAAGTTTTACGCACCAGAGTGCGTTTATAGGCATATATATTATTTAGAGTTGATCTGTTCGTCAGTTTTAACGTTCACTAGTCACGGAATTTCAGTTACAAGCACAGGAAAGATGCAGTTCACAATGGCGCTCCTATTGGAAGATTGACCTCGCAAACGTAAACATCACAGCACAGCAAACTAAGAACTAAGTCCGATAGAAAGTATGGGCCAATCTCCACAAAACCGGAGTTGCCGTATGATTTCTGTTGTTTCTTTCTTTAAAGGAACACTTAGGTGTATTTCATAGCCAAGGAAAAAGAGAACGAAACATGTCCGACCAATGAGAATATCGAAAACCTCAAATCCCTCTGCCGGCTCAAAAAAACCTCCGAAGTGCAGCTTTTAAGCTTTTAAGCTCGAGATTTGGTATATTTTAGAAAATTCAGCAGTTCAACCAAAACAAACAAACAAAATCTCCACTTCGTCCGAAGAACCACAAAAAAATAAAATAATAATAATAAGTAAATTAATAAAAAAATAAATAAATTATTAAAAATTATAAAAAGAACGAAATGAATGCCTATGGCATGTTTCACAGGAAAATGTCCGACCGATGAAAAATAATCTTTTGTAGCTATTTCACAGGACAGTGAATTTCTCTGCAACGATTTTCGCCTAAAGATTTGCAGCGTCCAAATCGATGTCACGTGATGCGACACTTCAAAGAGCTTTTTCTTCACCCAGAATCCTTCGCGATACATATATAGGGGACAATAAAAATCCAATTTTCAAAACTAACAATATTCCCCGGCAAATTCTAATGTATTAAATGAAGAGCTTTTAAGTAGCAGATTGTTTCATATCAAACATAATTTTGCTGCAATTATAGTAAACTAGAATAATTCGCATAGTATCTTGATCAGTCACCAAATGGTAATATAATAATGTGGAAATAAGTAAATGCAATTAATTTATTATTGAAAGGTATTTTACTTTGAAGAGTAGTAATAAATATCAGTCTATTGTAAAAACCCGTTTTCATTATATACAATAGGTTTAATTGTAAAACATTTAAAAAGCAGATATTGGCTTTGTCCGATAGAAACGTTATCATATGGCGTACCGACAAAAAAACACCTTTGAGAAACAACTCCCAACAGCTGTCGTGCATGTTAGTTAAACAGACTGTCAATAGATGGCGCCTTCTACATTTTTATAAAAAGGTTTTTAAAATAAAGTTTTTTAACGAATAACATTAATTTTAAACAATTTGTTTATTTTTTGTCATTAGCGGTTAACGTAATCTTCAAAATGATGTCTCAATCATTGATTTTGATGAAGTATTAAGGGAGATAGTTGCAACCCTTGAAATATTCACGAAAGTAAAACACGGTAATTAATGCATTTAGACAGTGTCAACAGCAAAGCGGCCCCATAATATGCACAATTGTATAAACAAAATAATGAAATGCAAGATCGTTCCTTTATGTTTTACAGGCAAGCTGTAACCTAGGGGCCGCTAATACAATGCTGAGTGCATCATTTGGATATATTCGTTGCAAATTTAAAATCTCCCATGTGTAAAAAGTAACTTTCTGCGAAAAACGCTATTTCATGTGTGCACGACGTGATATTACACTGTCTAAGATTTAGCCAAAGGCAGCATTGAGTGATCACATAGGAGGGTCTTTTTTATTTTTTTATTATTATGCCGAGACATATTAGGAAAAACAAAATGGTTCTTAAAAACTCTTATATGTTCATCAGGCACATAGATGATTTTGATGAACAATTTAATGTTGGCGGTCACTTAAGATATTTTACAAATCGGATAAACCACAGCGAAATACAAAGATCTGCACATAGGAGATTTTTTTGTTCGGTACCTAATCGAAAACGCTATTCAAATATCTGCAAAATTAATTTACGACAAAAATGACAAATAGGAGATTTTAAATTTGCAATGACGATATGTTAAAGAATTTATGAAACAATACGTTTGTAAATACTGTATTAACAATGACGTCCTGTTGGCAATTGTTATTATTGTTATGTATGAAGCATCAGTATTATTACTGTGTTAATTGTTATCATTATTACTAACACTGCTATGGAAAACGTTAATTTGGGGGGTCAGGGAGTGGTCCTACAGGTCTGATTTTTTTTACGTGATCACCTTCTTTTTGATGCTGAACAGAATGGTGAAGGTTTCATTCTAATATCTCTAACCGTTTGGCCGCTACAGAGTGTGACATACAGTGTGACAGACAGACAACACAAAAGCAATAGCGGTTCCCTATTAGTCCAGTAACCTTGTCGCCTGAAAGGGAGGGTATCTTGCGTCAGATCCGGTAGTTCTGAATTTTTGCTGAGTTGTTTATGATGTTGGCCCAATGAATGATCCAAGTTTTCGACCTCGAGCGCCAAACGCAACCTTGTCAAAAATTCAAAAACCGCGAAATTTTTGACCTTTCTTCAGTTTTTGGCGATTTTAATCCTGAAGGATTAATTTTTTGATAATAATTACTTGGTACGTTTTTAAAGGAGACTAAATTTGCTACAGTTTGAGACCTGAACCGTTTATATGGACCTAATAGTTTCCGAATACAACTTTTCAAAATTTATTAATTTTTACGAACACGGACAGTTTTAGCAATATTTTGATGTTCTGTGGGAATTTTGACTCTGTAGGCCTATTTTCTTCAGAAAATCAATCAAATATTTGGAAAAATAAAACAAAGTAAATGAAATAATTAGCTTTAATACTTAATTTCTGAAATTGAAAGCGATAATAATAAACAGAAGACAATTAAAAACAGGTTGCCCTCTTAGAAGGGCTCGGTTGCGCATCGTCGCGTCGGTTTCTCCACTGGGAACGTCTGCAGCTGAATCATCGATGTCTTCCCAAAATACGTTGGTCGTGAGATCCCAGTGAGGATTATCAACAAGTCGATCTCTAACACTACATATAAGAAGAGGCAAGAATGACAGCTGTAGTGATGATGAGCCTGTCAGCATCTTCCTCTGCCTGCAGTACTCGAATGTTATGGTTTTCCATTTTTGTTTTCAGCAGGTCGATGAACGAATTTTGTTTTTGTCGTTTGATAAGAAATTCTCTTGTGAAACCTGAGCCATGGTTTTTTTCATCAAAGATTATTTCCATAGATGAGTGTGACTTGGTTCTACGAAGACGCTCAGAGCTCTTCGTGCCTTTTTGTGTAGCATCTGGTGGGTATCCATCGAAAACTACTGCCACGTTTGAGCCATAATGAGCAGTGATGTACTTGTCAGCTATCGAAGCAAATCATGAGCTTCGAGGCCACACAACTTTGTGAAGGAGATGATCTCCATCCACCACTACAAATTTCGTTGTTCCTTGCTTCTCATCTAAGTTTACAGGTTGGAATGCTGAATATTTGATAAAGAACACTCTTGTGTAATTTCATATTTTCAACTCAAGGGATGTAGGTGGTACGCATACCCTGCAGCAAAGTCCCCCCCCCCCCCCGTTTCCACCCCTTAAGATCCGAATATTGGAAATTCGTCTAATACGTAGATTTTGATAAAGAACACTCACGTGAAATTTCGTGTTTGTAAATCAAGCGGTTTAGGAGATATGCATACCCTTGAAGAAAGTTTGGTCTCATCGTTTAATTCCTAAGGATCCGAATATCGAAACCTCGTCGAATACTGTACGCATATTTTAGATTTTGACAAATAACACTTATATCAAATTTCGTGTTTCCAACTAAGGAGGTTTCAGAGGTATGCAAAGAGATTTACACCTATTAGACCGGATCCTGGTTTTTGTTGTTAATGCATTATTCTGGTATGCATGTGAACCTCCGTGCCAAATTTGGTAAAGATCCATTGAGAAATGGCGACATTGTTTCAATACAAAACAAACACTTGCGCTTATTATATAGACTAGCAAAAATACCCGTGCTTCGCGCGGGTTACAAAAAAGAGTTGTCCTGTTGTGGATGACGAACTGACTGTGAAACTTTTCCAGTTGGTAAAAACGATACGCGACATCTGGGCGATCGAAACTTACATTTTTTTGCATGCTTAGTAGGCATAAGATGTTGCGGATTTTTTTGGTAAATATTAATTATGAATATTAACTATAAATATGAATTAAATGTAATTATGAATATTAAATACGTATATTATAAATTACTCATTTCTACTGATCTACTAAATTAAATAAACATTTAAATTAACTTTTTTTTAATTATTAAAATAATAAATAATAATAATTAAAAGAACGGTCTCAACATAAAATTTGAAAAATCTCGCTTATAATTAAGTTTATTTTCATTATGTAGAATTCCAAAATTTATAGAAGTTAAATTGAAATTTCCTATGCAAAAAATGAGTCAGCTAGTTAATAAATATTTTCGTTTAGCCTATATAATATATCAAAATTTGTTATTCATTTAAGAAAGAGATACTTAAAAAAAAGTGGTCCGAAAATGATTTAAAAACGAAAAATATAATTACACAATATTAAGATAAAAAAAATACAGTTTTTAATTCATTTATTAATATTATTTTGTAATTAACAAACATATTTACTCATGTTACATATACAATATATATATATATATATATATATATATATATATATATATATATATATTTTTTTAAACAAAACAGTACATGAAATTTAAAACAAAATTTTTATTTAAATTTATTAATTCATAATTAATATTTACAAAAAAATCCGCAAAATCTTATGCTTGCTAAGCGTGCAAAAATTTGTAAGTTTCGATCGCCCAGATGTCGCGTACCGTTTTTACCAACTGGAAACGTTTCAGTTCGTCTTCCACATCAGGACAACTCTTTTTTGTAACCCAGATGGTTTATTTCTAATAATAATTCCGAAAGTATAATGGCAGCAATTATCATTGCAAGAACGAATACAAGAACATATAACAGCGTATAAAATTAATAGGAGGGGATATCTGAATGGGCGGACCATTGTTTTAGAAATGGACATAATCCGGATCTAATCACGGAAATATAATATTAAATTATAGGAGACTCAACAAGAATCAGAACGATTAATTTTAGAGTCTTGTTTAATCAATTGTAGTCATTGCATGAACAAGGATAAGCCTTTAAAAGTTAACGAAATTTCTGTAAGTATTTTTAGGAAATTCTTAAACAATAATGAAAGATTAAAAAAAATTACTAAAATTGATATGAGTCTGTTATATGTAATATACTATGTTTGTTTTTATATTTATTGTTTCTATTAAATATTCATTTAATTTATTGTGATAATTCATTTTGTATGAGTTTCTTGTGTAGGGTTTTAAATAACCTTGAAAAAGTTTTTAGTTTATTATAAAGAACGAAATATTGGTGTTAAGAAGTTGTTATCTATTCTTTTAGAAGATAATATTTATTTCAATTTAAGAAGCATAAGAAGATGTTCATGGCAGCAATTATGTTTGTGTATAAATTTCATAGACACAGTTATGTTATTAATTCAATAAATTATTTGTGAATGAATAACTAGTATACTTTAAACCCCTTTCGATCTTATTTATTTTCTATTCGTGTACCAATTACATATATCTGACCAGAATAAGATCCCTTTTTTTAGTAGTAAACAGAAATCAATTTGATGCAAGGCCCCTTGATCCGCCACTGCATTGTGGCCTGCGAAAAATCAAAGAAAAGAACTGTGCTTCGTTTCCGTTGTCAACGAGTGGTTCCAGAGACACGCATATGAGGCCCAAAACAGTAATCTTGCTGCAGCAAAACTTCCGTAAGTACTCTTTCTTATATTATATTTATCGAAGCAAAGTGGTACCCGAAAAAAAATCTCAGGACCTGCGTTTTGCTATCTAAGCCAAACTAAAATGACAGTATTAAACTTAGCTCAGAAAATAGCCTACATAACTATTTCAAGTTGATCGAAAAGAAAGACCTTTTTTTTGTTTGAAAGACAATCATTTTCAAATTATATGTAAAACATGTAAAAGTTTTTAATCAGCTGAGAAAATCACAACAACTTACCTGTATTTTTTATCTGCTTTTAATTTCTGTAATTGACTCATTGGATTTAGGAAAGCTAAAGCATGTACAGTCAAATCTCGTTACTATGCCACCTGTCGGGACCGAGCAAGAGTGGCATAGTAGCGAGAGTGGCGTAGTAACGAGGGTTTGTAAGAACAGCTTCATTTTCTCATGTTACTTATCAGTCAGTCCAAAACTCTCAAAAATCGTTGGCTGGCGCATCTTCTTTTGGCGGATCATGTGCATCTCGTTGTCTAGCTGATTGCACACTTGCATCACACCGGGCTTCCCGCTTCTCTGTTGCATGAACTTCCGCACGGTGCTCCAAGCGCGCTGGGCTTCCTGGAACGAAACGACTTCCTCCTCGAGAGTTATATCGTCATCTTCGCTTTCCACCGGCTCCTCACTGCACAGCATCTCCTCCGCAATTTCCTCCAGTGTGAAAGACCCGCCAGTTGCGAGGTGCTCGTCGGCTTCGAGAAAGTCAGACAGCTCGATCTCCCTGTTCTCTTGCATCTTTTCCTCGGCAGACAAAGCTTCCCAGATCTCGAGCAGCTCCGCATCCTGTGCCTCAATTTGGATCTGCTCTTCGATGAACTTGGCCTTCGCGAAACAGTTCCTGATCGTCGACTTGCCGACCTGCTCCTAAGCACGCCGGGCGACGTGTAGAGCGTCCAGCAACGTGAACTTGAACTCCTTTCCCTGGTCCATTGCCTCAAGCCTGCGGCATAGCAGGAGCTTCTTGTTGTGGCGCTTGAGCTTCTCTATGATTCCTTGATCCATTGGTTGCGAATTGGCTGTCATGTTGGGTGGGAAGAAGACCAGTTGGATGTTGTTCAGCTGGAGCTCGGGAGGGTGGCCAGCGAAGTTATCGAGACAGACTAGCACTCTGCGTCCTTGCTGGCCGAGTCGTCCGTCCCACGCACGCAACATCTCCTCGAAAAGCTTCGCCGTCATCCAAGCCTTCGAGTTCGCCTTGTACTCGACCGGGATCTCCTTGTTCTTGAAGACACGGGGTCTCTCGGAAGCGCCGATCACCAGAAGAGGGAACTTCTCGCTGCCGCTCATGTTTGCTCCAACCAGAAGAGTGATCCTTTGCTTACTTTTCTTTCCTCCTGTAAACCGCTCTCCCCTGAAAGCCATGGTCTTGTTCGGAAGCAGCTGCCAGAAGAGTCCAGTCTCATCCAGGTTGAAGACGTCATCTGCGGAGAACTGTCTGAGTAAGGGCCAGAGAACCTGTTGTTGCCACTCAAGAAGGGATTGCGAATCTACCGCTCCAGCTTCGCCCTGCACTGTCTGGAACATGATGCCGTGGCGCTTCTTGAAATTGTCTAACCAACCGTCACTCGCCTTGAAGTCCGGGATGTGCATCAGCTTGGCCAGTTTCATCGCCTTCTCCTTGATCAGATAACCGCTGACAGGCAGATTCTGTCCTCTTGCTTGCTTCAGCCACATGAGCACTCCGTCATCAAGCTTCGGGTCGTGTGCTTGCGTCAACTTCATGCGCTTCGATGGAACTCCAGCTTTGATTGCAGCCTCGATTGCATCCTTCTTGCTGAGAATGCCCTTCACTGCGGTTCTCTTAACTTCGACGCCCCATCTCTTGCTTATCTCCCTGGCCAACTTGGACTGATTCGGCTCCTTCTTCGCGGCATCGATGATCTCCTTTTTCTCCTTCAGCGTAAAGTCGGTTCGCTTGCGTTTTTAGGCTGACATTATGGGCTGAATTTTTTAAAAAATGATGTCACTGTTGTGCTTTTGTGTGTCTCTTTTGAGCTAGGGTTGCAGACTTGTCGCTGTGTGTGTTGTGATTGGCTTGTTGGCGGGGAGAAGCATCACGTGTTTGACCTTGACACGGTCTGATTATGCGCGAACGTATTGAGTTACGTATGTTGTGCGCAGTTGGACTGTAGTTCGTCGCTTCGCCTTTGGGACGTGAGTGTGATAATCGAGCATAGCGCAGAAATACAGACTTTTCACGACTCGTGCCTTTTAACAGTCACATAATAGTGGCATAGTAGCGAGAGTAGGGGGTGGCATAGTAAATTTATTTTGTATTGAATTTTGTCGGGACCGAGCAAAAGTGGTATAATAGCGAGAGTGGCATAGTAGCGAGGTGGCATAGTAACGAGATTTGACTTTATTTTAATTCCTAATTTTTCTTGATAACTTTAAAATGGAGGTGTAATTCTTCGAAAGCTAATTTAATTTCCTGATAAATTAAGGATTAGTCCCTCTCTTCTTGTTAATCTGTATTTTGTTTCTTCGTTTTTAGCGGCTCCAAGGTTACAGCTTACCTGTAAAAACGCTAGGGGACCACTCTTGCTTTTGTCCTGACTGACATGTCACACTCTGTAGCGGCCAAATGGTTAGAGATACAGTATTAGAATGAAAACCTTCACCATTGTATTCAGCATCAAAAAGTAGGGGACCACGTCCAAAAAATCAGACCTCTA
>JAFIDM010002131.1:47229601-47280727 GCA_023159025.1 Thereuonema tuberculata | reverse complement strand
AGGAACATCGCGAGAAGACGAGTGGAAAACAGCCACAACATCGAACACTGTGTAGCCTTGAGAAGGGCACAGGCTAAGCTGAAACGTGCAGTTATTGTTTCTAAGAGACAGACTTATAGAGCCTTCGTCGCAAAATTGGACTTTAGGAAAGATGGCCTAAAGGCTCATAAATTTATGTCCCGTCTGAACAATGATAAATTGTCCCGTCACTGGGAACCAATCAATGTGAATGGCAAACTACTAATGAGTCCTGATGATGTAGCCCAGGCACTAACTAAACATTTCGCAGCAAGCAACAGAATGTATGTCAGCGGGGAGGAACGAAAAGCGATCGCAGATGAAACCAATCCATCGTGCCAAACCGAAGACGAGTACTACATTTTTAGTAAAGAATTCTCGGTTGAGGAGCTCTCCCTTGCGATCAGCTCAACGAAACCTGGCAGATCAGCTGGACCAGACGGAATATTTCCGGACTTCATAAAAAACCTCGGCAACGAGCTCTCAAGACCCTCTTAAAGCTCATCAATTTATCTTGGAACAGTCGAGTGCACCATCAGTGGAGAAAGGCCGAAATCATACCACTACTGAAGAAACGAAAACCAGCCAACAGCTTGAACAGTTATCGTCCCATCTCCCTCACCAGCATCTGCTGCAAGGTTGCTGAAAAAATGGTAGAGCGCAGACTCCGCGAATACGTGGAAAAAAAGGGGGCAATCAGCGACTGCCAGGCTGGCTTTCGAAAGCACAGATCAACTATGGACCAAGTTGTTAAATTCACACAAGCTGTAAAGGACGGTTTCCATAGGAAACAATCTACTATTGCCGTCCTAGTCGATTTTAAAGCGGCTTATGATAGGGTCTGGCGTAAAATGCTCACCCATAAATTAATAAAGCTTGGAGTGCAAGGGAACATGTTAAAGTGGATAAAAAGTTTCCTCTCGCAGCGCAACATCCGCTGCAAATTTTTTGACTCTGTCTCTCCCTATAAACAACTCCGCCAAGGGCTACCACAGGGGGCAGTTTTAAGCTGTCTCCTCTTCAACATTATGATAGATGATCTTCGGCTAGCCATACAAGAGGTCCCCGGGGTATCGTGCTTATTTTACGCCGACGATGTACTCATATGGGCCACAAGCGGCAACATCCACGCTATAGCAGAAGCACTGAATAATGTCCTCCTCAACCTCGAATCATGGGCCAACAGGAATAAAATGGAGGTCAGTACCGAAAAAACAATGTGCCAATTATATACCATGTCTACCAAGGCCCCTCAAATCGAACTCAAGTATAAGGGAATACCACTGCGACAAGCCTCACTTACGAGATATCTCGGAATCAGCCTCGATACAAAATTATCTTGGAACCCCCATATTTTAGATACAGTGCAAAAAGGCCAGAAGCGTATTAATCTCCTCAAAAGGCTAACTGCAACCAAGTGGGGGGCCACACAAGACGTCCTATCCATAGCTTATAAAACATACGTTCGTCCAGTACTGGAATATGGCAGCGAGGTCATCTCACTTGCAAGTAAATCTAGTCTTAACAAACTAGACATAGTGCAGAACAATGCACTCAGAGTTATCACGGGAGGTGCCAATTCTACGCCAATAGTAGCTATGCAGTTACAAACAGGCATTGAACCACTGGATAGCCGTAGAGACAAGTACACGCTAAAATTCTGGGAAAGGGCAAAGAGAGTCGATAGGTGCCACTGGTCTGGATTTATAAACGCATCGCAGCGACTCAGAACACAAACGTCGCCTATCACGCACGCGGAAGCTTTAATAAATAAGTATCATATCACATTGGAAAACCCAGCACCCCTGCTCCATTACAGCACTGTGGTAGCAGCTTTACCCTCCAAACGACTTGATCTCATTTATATGAAATCAACGAAGGCAGAAGCCAGCCCAATGGAATTAAAACAACCTGGAGACCATCAATCATCGATACCCTCCACGTGACTGGCTGCATATTTACACAGACGGGTCTTATCTCCCTGAAACCAACGGAGCCGGAGCAGGTAGGTACTGTTCCCTCTTCGAAAATTCTGAGGCTGTAGGGAAAAATGCCACTAATTATGATGGCGAAGTAAGCGCGGTCCATAAGGCAATGTGCCAACTGCTTATAACCTTCCACGTTCCGGGAAGAGTAGTCTTTCTGATCGCTTCCCAGGCTGCAATTACAGCTTTAAGCAGCAACGCCCCAACAGAATGCACGCGAACAATAGTGTCGAATTAAAATAGCTGATGCCATTGCAGAGGGGTGGATGATAGCGCTACAATGGGTACCTAGTCATGTGGGTATATATGGCAACGAAAGAGCAGACGCCAAAGCTAAACAGGGGGCGGAGTCCGAGCAACCAAATGTACCATTTACCTTGAACAGAGCCAAGAACCTGATTGACGCCTCCATCAACAACGCCACCCGAAGAACCCTCAAGATCATGAGCATGGGTAAGAAGTGGGAGAACCTCGCCACAAGGGGACCGATCCCAAGAGACCTTGAAAGAGCTGAAGCCGTCGCCCGCTTCAGATTGACTACTGGCCATGACTACCTGCAAGCCCATCTTCACCGAATTGGCCTAGCTGGAGATAACATCTGCCCGCTGTGTAACCTCGGGCGGATGGACGGTGACCACCTATGTGTTTGCTCAGCTTTAACGGTCCTGGTAGAAGACATCGCAGGTCGATACTGGGGGGCTCGACGTCTAATGGTTGAGGAGCCACGGACGGGCGTTGGATAAACTAGGATTACTACTTCCATGTATGCTCAACGACATCTACTGCAAATCACAGCAGAGAGAACAAGAAGATTTTCAGTTGTTTTTTTATTCTTTGAATCTTTAACATACCTATTTACTGTTATTATTTTTACATTATTCACATTTTTTGTAAATATCATTCATATCCAAAAGTAGCTTCGAACGTGGAAAATGGAATGGCCTGGATAAGGAAAACGAACTGCCGCTTTCGTTGTTTTTTTCCTCGTTGACAATTCTCTTCATCAAATGGGCCAAATTTGTAGCAGTATCAGGTCTTCCTAGTAATTCAGAAATACATATTCCATCACTCTGAATTTTAAAATAGTGGAAAACGCTCCAAATTATACCTGTAGCTTGGCTGTGCAGGCCTTATAGTAACTTGTTCTTAGGACACCACCATATTGTTTTCTGTAGCAATGAGTTTCAGAATCAACTAAGTAATCTGTTTTTCTCCAAATATGGCATTTTTTTCTCTGTGCATACAATAGTAACGACTTTATCTTACTATTCACAATCCAGACAGAGTGGATTGTACTATGCAGAAGGATATATTAAGTCATTTCGTAAGCCGTCTGCAGAAATTTCATGGGATGGGAGTAGTCGTAGCAGTATTTACCTTATCCAAAATAATGTCTGCAAATGGATACCAATTTCTTTCCTTAAGCCAAAGGCCAGATCTAATATATTGTTTTGTTAATCAAATATGGGTTGCATGTTTCTACAGTATCATAAAATTTGGATAAATAATAATCAATAATTTACATTAGAACAAACAAAAGAGCCTTTGCATCCACCCTCAAGCAAATATGGATCACTTCTGTGAGCTAAATTACATCCATAGCTTTTCTTCAATTACGTAACAGATGACATCCTTCTTTCTTCTTGAAATCCTTACTAACTTTTCTTATATTTTACAGATAATAATTAACATTGCACTCCCTTTACATTAAGCCTATTAATAAGTTATATAATGTTTTTTTAAAGTAATGCCATTGAGCAAATATTGGTTTATATGTCATTAATACTCTAGTCGACAGAGTGGGATAAAATATATAAGTGGGATGATCATCAAGAGCAAATAGATGCAAAAATAATGTATGAAGAGTATTTCTCCAAAAAAAAAAAAAAAAATACAATTGGCATAAGAACATTTTGTAATCTCCATATATTCTTATCTTCTAAATATTTTTATAATCTACATAGTAAGCGCGAGTGTTTGTTTTGTCTTGAAACAACTTTGCCATTTCTCTACGGATCTTTACCAAATTTGGCACGGAGTTTCATATGCATCCCGGAATAATGCATGAACAATGAAAATCCGGATCAGGACTAAACGGTGTAAATATTATTGAAGGGTACGCATATCTCTGAAACCTCTTTAGTTGTAAAACACGCAATTTGATATCAGTGTTCTTTGTCAAAATCTAAAATATATATATTCAACGAATTCTCGATATTCGGACCCCAAGTTTAAGACGCCAACAGTTTTGGAGTACGTCTAGTATTCCAAATCTGCTGGCATCTTACCCTTTTTTTATGCTGTTTATTTCATTTTCTATTTATCATCTTTTATTTGATCAATGCATGTTAAGCCTTCTCATTATTCTCCATGTTGTGATTTTTTGTGTGTGTAAATTATTGATATGTTATTACTTTTCTATTCAGATTCAACAATAAGCAATGAAGAAAGTATACAATGCGGAAGCTATGACAACTGTGTCATTCATGCAATCACTAGATAGTACAGAATGGGATTCCATCACCAGTGCTACAAGAAAATTGAAGATGATAAATATTTCATTGGAGTGATTTTTCATTTTTTGTAAAAAAATACGCAGCAAATGTTATCTTTGTAAAATAAAGAACTCCTTGACACTAAAAAACTGATTTTTAATTTTTTGTTTCTTTAATATTTTTTTTTTCTTGCAATACAAAATAAATACACAGTTGTGATTCTTAACAGGATTTTATAAATGTATCTGTGTCTTCCTACAAAACCAAGTAAAGGAAATAAAAAATACCTAAACATTCCACATATAATTTAACAATTTTTACTAAGTAAAATTCTGTATAGTATTTTTACATGACAAAGGTAGTTTTATATAAACATTTGTTACCAACACAAAGTTTGATAAGATTAAAAAAAAAAAGAAAGAAAAAATAAATATTAAAAAACGATCACTAACATCCACCCTTTACCTCTTGCGAAGAAACAGTGAAATTATCTGAAATCAACAGAACAAATGACTATTTCATTTAGCTGGAAATTCATTAAAAGTCAAAAGATAATTAAATGGATTTTACGTAAGACCAAAAGCTGCTGGAATAATAATGTCACGAAACTGTTATTCCTCAGAGTTTTGTTAGTTTTGTCCATTAGAACATTCCTTAACTGCTTTCATTTGTTAACCTTGCATTGCAATAAAATAACTTCAGTTTTATTTTTTATTCATTCCATTGACAAAACCTATGCTTGTATAATTATAATTCAGTCTTCAATTTTAATTTAAGCATTTAAATGCAATATTTTTTTTATCATCAATAAATAATAAAAGACCTTGTTTATAATTTCGACTGTGATATTTAGACTATATTTACTGAATACGTTGGCAACTGCACTAAACAGTTGATGTTTGGTTATTATAACTTTGATCATTTTTTTTTTATTCAAGAAGTGTTTTGAACTGTGATTCTTGCAGTGTCAAGTTCAGTAAGTATTGGGAGCTGTAAAGCACTATCAAATATTTGACTGTAACTCTCATTAACTGTGTTATTTCATGATAAATTATGCTATTAGTTTAATAAAAGAGGCACTGCAAACACTTTCAACTAAAAAAAAAATTATTAACTGAATTTCGTTTCTACTAAATTTCACTAGTTAAGTACTAAAATTGTGTTGAAAGATTGAAATTATGTATGTAGGCAAATATTAATGGTCAAATGTTCATTTCAAGTGCAAAATGATATTAACAGAATCCCAGAACAGCCAAAAGAAGCAAATCATCTGCTGTTTTAGTGAAATACACACAATCATGGGTTTAAGTTACTTTGCTAGTTTCGTTGGGTTTTATAACATAACCAGCAAAAGTTTTATCTTGGAAACTAGCAGGATCCAAAAAAAGATATTCTGTGATCAATACACTTACTTCAGATTCAAGCTACTACAGCCTCAACAGAAAATAAAATTTCAATTCCAGTTTTTCTATTATTTATATAATTGAAATAGCACCAAAGTTTATTACTTCTCCCCTACATTCTGAAAATAAACTTCTAATTTTTATATAAAACAGTCAATTGCAATATTTATATTGTTTTTAAGAGGGGAATTAGAAAGAAAAAAAACAAAAGGTTAAAATGCTTACCCATAGGTTCCTCAAATAGATATGTCAAATTTAACTATCGACTTTGAAGTTATAATATGCATACAAATGTTCACACTCTTATTGTGTATATTGTTACCTTGAATGAATAATATGGAGGACTGAAAGCAAAGTAAAAATATTTTACTTAGTTGTAATAAAAAGCTTTCATTCTCTTATCACTAAATATATAAACTATTAGTTTATTTTGAATACTTTTCATTACAGTCCTTCACATTACTTGCTTTGACATACAAATGCAATGATAGCAGAAATGGAAGTTCCATGGACGTACTGGTAAAGGATAGTATTACAATTAATTCTCTCTCTTCTCTTCTTAATTTGTTCACAATTTTTTTTAAACAAAAAAACAAAAACAAAAAAAACTTAAAACAAAGCAACAAATTTCTGTACAATCATGCATAAGGTTTCGTATAAGTACACTAAACAACAACATACCATCTATCAAATCTTGGTCATTTTAGTTAGCAAAACGTATAATGATATAAAAAATAAATAAATATTAACTGTCGAATCATGGAACATCAAATATCTGAAAATTCGATAATTACGATATTGATGTATTTGAAAACACGATTCATATTAAAACTTATTTTTCCATTGTTAACTCAGATTAACAAAAAAATATAAATAAATAAAAAGTTTAACGATATACAAAACAAAAATAAAAAAATATGAAATTCCAATTCTCTCTTATTTCTATTCAATAATTTCAAAAAATACGAAATTCAAAGCTTTCATAAATCAGAAATAGGATGAAATAGTTTAGCGTTTATTATAAATCTAAGCCATTATGAGCAATTATTTTTTCTTTCGGAAGATAATTTTCACGTTGATACTTTGTACTTTCAAGTGTTG
This sequence comes from Thereuonema tuberculata, assembly GCA_023159025.1. Lineage (NCBI taxonomy): Eukaryota > Metazoa > Arthropoda > Chilopoda > Scutigeromorpha > Scutigeridae > Thereuonema > Thereuonema tuberculata. The sequence goes on along the minus strand of JAFIDM010002131.1, from coordinate 47,273,725 downwards.
CCCAACAATCATGCAATTTATTATTATTTTTTTTAGTACAGATACAAAATACAGTATGGATTAACAGTGAACTTTTTTCTTTGTATTTGTGGAAATGAATTATGTAGGAATTTATGGCAGTGTAAGATGAAACGTGATCAATAGATAAAAATTGTGATTACTATCTAAAAGGATGAATTTGATTTCATGTCTGGTTTTATGTTTTTTTGCAACTAAGAAACATCAGAATATAAAACTAACTTCAATGATAGCAATGAATAATGTACCTCCAGTCATCCCAAAAATAAAATGTACACTGTAAATTTTATTTTACAAAATCTAACAAAACGTTTCCGATTATGGACTGGATTACTATCAACAAGAACTAATTACAGATTTAAAAGTTATTGATCTATGGCTCCGATAGAGAATTTACAAAAAAGAAAGACAAACTCTCTTGTAAGGTGCAGTGTTCATGATTACCTCAATTAAATTATTATGTTTATCGAACTTCGCACGATTCATGATTCAAGCTATTCGTCATCAAGTCAGTACAATTATAAAGGTTCATTTCTACACTAACATCCCGACTTTTACTACTAAAATAAATAATGTCTGGGGATTCAGCAATTAGATGAGAAGTATAGCAAGATAAGATTTAAGTCAATCTATTAGTTTTATTTAAAATTTCTCTTTGCACTGCTGAAATTAAGATTCTATTGAAAAACTTAAAAGTTACACAAGTTATCGGCTTTAACTGTTGAATCGCTATTCACCCACAGAAGTTTGAAAAGGGGAGAATTCATTTCTGGTCCCATTTAACAACTAAGCAACGTCATCACTTTGTATATTAAAAAAAACAAAAACACGCATTCTTGCTCAAATTTTTCTGATCTTAGAAATATTTATTTTCAAACTATAAACACTACATTGTGAGGCTAATTATCGAGATTTGTACTTTGTATGCTACATCTTCTCTATCAATACTTTGAATATGAAAAATTTAATTACATAATGATTATGACAATGCCTAATGGATAAATTTGATTGCTCTAGCACATTGAATTAAAAAAAAAAAAAAAAGGAACGGGATGGGAGAAGATACTGAATACATGGTTAATATCAAATATGGAAAAAATGGATAACTTCTTCAATTATCGTACATCATGATCATGACAAACAGCAAAACCCAATTTGTATTATACTTAATGCTTTTTCAGCTGAACATATTTTTAATAATGCTGCACATCGTTCAGTTCGTTAATTTTTCGGAGTAAATATTCATGTATCTAAAAATGATCAATGAAAAATACAACACTACAACCGAGTAATTTAGCAAACATGTATCCGACAATGAATGAAACGCAAGAGTTAGGATGGAAATATTTAGGACTGACTGAAGCAATGAATGTCTTTTTCCCCTATTATCTGATTTATATACATATGTAAATGACAAGAGAAGCAAACCGGTATAAGATATGAAGCCTTGATCTGAGAGAAACCAACTCAACAGATGAAAATTAGAAATTCAGTATTTGTATCATTTTTTTCCCCAAAAAATTCAATTGCCAACCAGAGGAAAAAAAAAAAAAAACATTAAAAAATGATGCCCTTATCAACATAAATATTTATGTTTTACAAAACTTAAAATTAAAAACAAAGAAATTAATTTTCTATTAGTAAATGTGCTACAAATCCAATTTTAAATCTGTCTTAATGTAACTGGAAACTACGAAGAATTTTTAGTATTCCTAATAAAGATTAATTCAAGAGAATTTTAACCTTTATTTCCTCCAATTTTAATTGGCAAAATAAAAAGCAGCACAAAAATAATTGATTAGCAGCTAATGATCAACATCCAAACATAGGAAAAGTTGTTACTGAATTTTTAACATTTGTGGAATAATAAAAATCATTTTAAATGAATGTATAAAATAAATTTTGCCAACTATAGGAAATTATACTTAAATTATATATTTGAAACATAAATATATTTAAAAAGATGAAGTTTGTTGTTAAAAATTATATTATGAACTATTTCATAAAAATGGTTAAAAAAATTAAAACTTCATGTTGGCAAATTAAAAAATAATTTAATTATATACTGTATTTCTGTAGCTTTTAGAACAGAAAGTTTCGCATAAAACAAAATTAAAAATGGACATTCATAATGCAAGCAGTTTAAGAAGATCTATTCGTAAGAGAAAGAAAAGAAAAACACAAAACCTATTATCCTGTTTCATAAAAACTTACTTAATAGTTAAATATTAATTGAAATTAATATTGTCATTTGCAAAAGTGGTAATTAAGTTTATTAATAGGCTTTAAGTTTTATATTGTCCAAACCACTGTAAAGTCATCTTAAAAACAAAAAATCCCAAACCAAGCAAAAAAAAAGAAATGGAAGCGAAAACTTCTTTACTAGCAATACAGGTAAGAATTTCCAGATGAAAATGCGTAATTTTAAACTTTACTCAAATTTAAGGCAAAGATTTTCAACCCCTTCCACACCGAAATCGATTTACAGAAATAATTGGCAAGATTCATTTTTCTGTGGATGAAATTCAGAATCTACACTTAAAAGAGAAAAAAAATTAACTTTAATGTCGTATATTCTCCAAAAGACGAAGAACTAAAACAATTTCTCTAATTTTTCATCATATTTACCCGTTTCTCACAATGACAGACTTCAAGACTACAACTTATTCCTGAAGAAGGAAAAGATAAGAAGAAAGAAGGATAGAGAAAGAAAACACTTGAGAATAAACTTCAATGGGATAAATTTCTTATAAAAATATATTTATATATTTTTTTTTAATCTGTACATCATTAACAGTAGATATTGCATTTTTAATGATGTTACATTAATTTGAAAAAATGAAATTTATGACTTTATGAATATACATCATTAATGTATACATGCTAAAAAAAAGTTACCAGTTATTTCACACAGAATAACCCTAATTGAAATCTTCGAATAATCCAAGAGAATAATTTATCAGAGCATTCTATCATTGGTTTGCTTTCAATTCACTGAAATTAAATAAAAATAGAAAGACTCAAAATAGTTCATGTATAAAAAATACAAAAACACTTTCTATTAACTTTCAAGTTATGAGCAAATTTCTGTCATGCCAATATCTTTAGCTTGTTTCATATTAAGCCAAAAAGTCCTGTTCATTTTATGAAAGAATTTCTTGTCACTGAATAAAATAATAAAAATAAAACAGATCTTAACATCATTCACTTTAGATTACTTAAAGATTTCCTAAACAACTGAATGTTTCTAAAACATTCTAATGAATCTCAGAAAAAATATAATCTTTTGAATGACAATGTTATGTCATGATTAAAATTAAAACAAAAACACATTAAATGTATAAAGTTACACAACTTAATTGATGCGTAGGAAAAAGAAAAATTTACAAAGTAAAATTCATTAACTGAATAACTTTTTTTTTTTTAATGTGAGACAGTCGAGTAAGAATTAAAATATACAAATATCCATCAACTGGATAACAAAACACTTCATTTACTGTCCTTTTTCTCTTCAGATGTCATTAAATCAGACCATGGATCTTCTAATATGGAGGGTGTGATAAAATCTTCAATGTTCCTTGCTCGCTGAAACATCCTATTGCCATCCTATTTAAGAAAAATACAAAAAGATTAATTTGTGTAAGAAGATGTGACAACTATTGTTATGTACATTTTAAATATATTTTCTAACAATTTAAGGTAACTAGAGAATGCACAAGGTTGACAATAATATGAAAAACTAATAAGAATTAATAATTATGAAGGGAGTTTTAACATGTGTTCATTAAAATTAAATTCAGTAAAATATTACAGTTTAAGACTAAAATTACAAAGAAAGAATGGTATTAGTTTCTTCTGCTGTTGCAGACAAAACTAATAGCATTCCTTGTAATTTTAGTTTGAAACTGTAACATTTGCTCAACTGTGTATAATATTTTACTGACTTAAGAATAATAATATACTGTTGATGGTTTTGGTGTCTCATAGGAAAAACCATTTACAGGAAATCAAACGAATAAGACCAATATGTGGATGGTAAATAATTATTCTTTTTATAGTTTTTCGTGTAATTGTCTACTCTGTGCATTCTCTTATTATTTTTTTTTGTGCCAACAGCATGATAAGATACCTAAAAGATCTCTTCAATCTTCTAGTACTAGTGACTTATCAATTATAGCAAACAATAACAATAAAACACATTTTCTAGAACAACTTTCCATTCTCATTAAGTTTATTTTAGTAATTATATATACCAAAGTATTCCATAAACAGTCAAAAATACTGTGGTTGTGGTTGATATTAATGAAACATGAAATTCTAGCACAAGGTATCAAATTTTTGGAAAGCATTAAAAATACTACACAAAAATAAAACTGTTCAGAACTACTACTTCAGTGACATTTGTGCTGTCGTCTGCTTACTGATTTCCAATATAAAAATCAAATATTTTGTAAATATGAAAAATTTGAGCAACTGAATTAGAAAATATCTTTGGAAAACAAATTAGCGTATTCACAACAGGCTATTTTCAAGAATTTCTGGATCTTTTCGAACTAAAACGTTATTACAAACTCAAAGCCAAAAGGATATAGCTGATAATGAAGTCAGAGCAATTAAACTTGACCGTAAAATATATGAGAAACAAAAAATTGTCGAACCTTAAAACATAAATATCTTATCCTTAAGACAGCTAAATAAACTCATTTAAAATTACCTAGTTCATTATAGATCGGTTATCACTATGCAAAAGAATCCGTATTTTTTAAAAGTTATATGAAAACACTATTTAAAATTAAAAAAAAAAAAATAATCAGTTGATAAACCTATTTAAATATTCGATATTAATGTGACTGAACTGATAAAAAAAAAAAAAAAAAATTATGTCACACAATCGACAAATTATAATCTGATGTGCCTAACAAAAACTACAAATAACTACTTTCTTGATGTGTATTGAAAACGTGCACATGAGAAATATATCATTAGTTTTCAAAATTAGGCTGAAAACAGAAAACAAAAAGATGTAAAAAAATAAACAAGATGAGGGCGATTGCAGTTCAGGACAATATCTGCCCAAATTGAAGCAAGATAAAATAAAATAAAAAGAGCATTCGTATAAAAACAGTTGCCTTTTTGGAGGCAGAACATCATACTTGTCTGTTATTTCGTCTTTTCGGGAAGAAGCCACTTTTAAATCGTTGCTGCCCACTATCATTAAATGGGGAACCGCTTTGATTGTGGTAAGATTGCCAGGAACCTAAACCTGATCCGCTACTTTGGGAGGCATCACTAAGAGGAATGAAGTCAGAACTGGAATTTGTGGAACAGTGTTTGTTTCCTGGAGAGGAGTTATTATAACGTGGGCTGTTCTGATATGAACAGGAGTTATTGAAACGAGGACTGTTCGGATATGAACAGGAATTATTGAAACGAGGACTGTTCGGATATGAAGGAGAGTTATTGAAACGAGGACTGTTCGGATATGAAGGAGAGTTATTATATCGAGGAGAGTTTGGACGTGGTGTACTATGCGAGAATGGATCGAACTGTCTTTGCGGAGGACTCGGTGAAAAATTGCTCATCGGCGACGAATATGGACTTTTCCTCGGCCTGAAATGAGATCTTGGACCTACCGAAGGCTGCATGTAATCCATTCGCTTCATTTTGAATACAAATCCTACGTTTAAATTAGTAAAAAAGGGCAATAAAGTGTAGCATACCTACTACACACAACTTCAGCCAAATAAGAAAGATGGCGGCAATGGCGGAGAATAGCAAGCCAACCAATCAGACTGCCCGTAACTTCGATCTAAAGACGATGGCGTTTCCGTCGCTTCTTAAGTACGACTGAGCTGATTTGTCATCCATCTGGCATTCGATTTCTATCCGGTTAAGAGATTATCAAGGTCCTCTGGAGAACCATAGATTAAATAAGATTCTTATTTAATCTATGTGGAGAACTTACCTTTTGAGATTATCCAGATACCTAATCTCTAACATTTCATTCTATTTAATTTTGATCAGTTTGACTTTTTATGTTTTCAAGATGTTTTTAAAACAGTATAATAATAAAGTTAATATCTTGATTAAATATTAAAAATTTTGGCAAAACTCCGAACGGCGGTCCCAAATTATGAAAACCTCCGAACGGCGGTCCCAAATTATATAAACCTTTTTAATGACAGATAACAGTATGACTGTGAAGGATAACACATAGCCAGAGTCATTACACATCAAATCATGTAGTTTTCGCTCAACATATTTACAAAAAAAATATGTATTGTCCGAATATGTGCGACTTATGACTAAAGCGTTATTACTGTTGGTGCTTGCGGTCTGCCAGCCATGGCACGTTTAAAGTGATTTTTAAGCAACATTACACATTATTTTTATTAATAACAACAATAGCGATGTCATTACACTTGACACAATGTTTCATTAATAACAATACAAATGTTTCATTAATAACAACGTTGGGACCGCGTTCGAAGGTTATCATAATTTGGGACCGCCGTTCGGAGTTTTGCCAAAATTTTATAAGTATAGTATAACTTTTTTTTAAAAAATATTTATTATCACTTTATTTTTATCTATTTTATATCTTTAAATATTTACTTATTATAAATCCTACTAAGCGTTGCAACATTTCAGCATCGTGACATCGCTTTTTTTTTCTTTTTTTAATAAATATTTTTAAAATAAAATTGCTATACTTTCAGTTATTTATTTAAATAAACTTTTCTTTCTTTTTTCAACTAAGGCGCACCCAAGTAAGTAAGTAAGTAATTAAAAATAATAAGAAACCTAACCTTTTTTTAATTAGTATCTTATTTAATTATTGAATTTAATTTATTTAAGAAAAAAAAATAATTGGTATGCCGTGAAATTTCATCAAATAAATAAGTGTACCGTGCAGCGAAAAAGCTTGAGAATCACTGCAATTTTCCGGGTCAAAATTGACCCGGAAAATAGTTTTGCACCTGCATCCATTCTAGTATAGTAAACGTTATGCATGTTTTATCCGCTATTAAGTAATTCTTTTTAAAATTTGAGATCATAAAAGTAAGATTGTCTGAGTATAAAAAAATGATTGCAAATTATCATTTACGACATCCTTTAAGTAATTCGAATTAAATGTATCAGATTTAATTTTCTTCACAGATTCTGAGAATTAGCACAGATAATCTTCGAGTTACGCTTATCCCTAAATCGCAGATAAAGAAAAGAAGTTTGAGCAAAAGTTCTAACCAAATTTTCCAATCACACAAAAAGAATAAGCCAGGAAATTACAAAGTTGTTTCCATACTAATTTGAAAAAGGATTTAGGACATCCACGAAAAAATTGAACCTTTCATCAATTATCTTCTTATCCATAGATTCTGAGAATAATGGTGAATTAGCCTATTTTTTTTTTCTTAATTCTAATAAATTACAATAAATAAATAAATAAATAAATAAATAAATAAATAAATAAATAAATAAATAAATAAATAACCTTTGCATTTCCTTATGTTAATCATTTATAACCTTTACTTTTATTAAGTTAACTTAGCCAAATTAAAATATTAAATTGATTTATTTCATTAAAAAGTAGTATTACAATATTAACTGTTAAATTAAGCATTTAGAAAAGGAATATGCATATTTAGCGGATTTTCCTGTTTGGCTGTTTCAAATTACTAATTCCGATATGTTTGGTTTACAACAACGTTTACAAACTTGTGGAATTATAAGGAGGTGGGGGGGGCTTGACTTTGCGTTCCTTTATGATTGTTGCAAAGCTAATTTGTAGGAAGATAAGCACTTTCAATTCGTCATTTCCCAAAGATTCATCGTGATTTCTTGTAACTTTGTAAATCTGGCAGTTAATCCACAATACATAATCTGTCTGCAGGTGCTTTAATTCTTCTTATTTCACAGTATTTTTCTCAGTACGAATTTAAGTCCACAACTGAATAAAACGATTAATAGACTCCGGAAAATTCAGGGGGGAAAATGCAGAAAGAAAGTGATATTTCATAGTATACAGAATAAATATAATTTTAGCCATTGTCAACATCATTCATCAATGGAAAGATTATTATATTTTTCTTTTTGGATAACCTTTCTGCCAGTATCAATAGATTGTTGTAAAATACTGCTGAAAATGTTTCTTAAAAATAGCAAAATAAAAGATAAGTGTTAAATTTATGTACAAAGAGTAACATTGCTACATAAATGCAGTTACAGTGTTGATCGACGATAAGACACTGATAGAATTCCTTTGGGGTGTTGATCTTGATCATAAACATTAAAAATACATTATTTATGTAAATACATATAATGCCTCGATAGTTTTATGACATACATTGTTAGTAATTGACTGAATTAAATATTTTGTTTCATTACCGCGTTTGCTTCTTCAGAAACTAAATAAATCTTGTTTGTTTTATTTTTTTTTCTTTCATAGATGTGCATTATTATAGTAAATATAATATAATATAATGTGAACTTCTATGACCTTTTTTTTTTCCGTTCATGGAAATATTTGGGAAATTAGACTTATGGATAAAAATAGGTGGCATAGAAGCATTTACCTTTAAAAAAATTTGTCTTTAAAAAAAAAGCCTATACATTACTTTGAATACTTACTTGTTAGTTGCATATTTCGATGCAGATGGAGTTATAATTAATTTTCAGAATCAATTAAAACAAATATAATCTTACTAATAACAATTGCAAAAATAAGGTGACCATTTTTTCTTAAATGAAAAGGAGGACACAAAAAAAAAATGTTATCAGGGGTTTCAGGGGTATAAACCTATCTGCTCAACCAAAAACAACAACAAAAAAAACCCGCTGTAATCCTATCTGTTCAACCAAAAAAAAAGGCTTTGAAACTTCACATTTCAAAAAGGAGGATATTTTCATCTTCAGACATCAAAAAGGAGGACATTTAGGAGGACAGACCTTCAAAAAGGAGGACTGTCTCCCTAAAGAAGAATAGTCGTCAAAGAGTTTGTTTAAATTGTATTTAAATCGATAAATAAAACAAAGACTCCATAAACAGTATATTCACAGGACTGTGGTAGCCATTGGCTATTCAAGGATGTCGTGCCAAAAACATCTTAACTGAAATATCATGTATTTTGAATTTCAATGTGAAGAAGAAAGACTCTACCGTACTTTATTTTAATTGTTGTTTTGAGAAAGAAAATCCGAATCATAAACGATTAATAAATGTAGTATTTCGTTCCAGTTTTATGTTTTATTATTTTTAGGAGTTCCTTATTCTCATAGGAAATTAGTTAGGAAAAACCCATTGGAGGAGAATTTCTTTGATTGAACGACCAAACAAATAAAAATTAACTTGTAAGGAAAAAAAATAGTAAATTCAAAACTATATTTTTTTTGAAAACTTTTTTTTTTTGCAAGACATTAAATAATACTACGTCATATGTTTTATTTATGTATTTCTTTTTTATTTTATTTTAATATAAGATATTTTTTTTTTTTTACTAAACGTTATAGCAAAACTTAGTAACTTATAAACTATATAGGCCTATCTGTTATGCTGTATGCTATATATTGTGATGATTTTTTATAGTGTATCATAGTTTTATTTATTCCATTCTATTTTATCCTATCTAATCTTATATTTTACTGTTCTGATCAATCATTATTCAATCTACTGTACATTTTAAATTTTTCTGTTAACGGTCAAATTCTGTTGGTTTATTTTTAAATTTTTACGCTCCCATAATTCCCTTCGATTCAAATTCTACAGTTAAATTCAGTTATCAATCACACGTCTTTTAAATCCCCTGATGAATTGTAAAGCTCACCAACCAATGACAGACATTGTACATTGGGTATAATGCTCTCCCGAAAATAGAGTTGATTTTAAATTTGAAATAAACAATGTTTTATCTGTAATTCATAGTATAATGTACATTAAGCAACGAAATGGCAGTAATTTACACAAACATAAACATTGAAATAAATAAAATAACAATAAAATTATTAAAATCCTTTATCTTGGTTGATTACCTAAATTAGGTTTGCAAAACATTTTTATGCTTTTGCGCAAAACGGAAACGTTTTGAGTGTAATATTTGTGATAAAATGATATTTCTTTTTTTTTTTTAATATTCCAGAACGATGGAATGAAATTTTGTTACCAAAATTACTTCATTTTCACTTCCTCTTCAAATTTGTGTTAAACTAATATGAAAATCTCATTGTCTGCTTTTTAACGTTTGTTGTGAGGTATTTTGTAATTTCACCTTCAGGTTTGAAAAATTTTTAAGTTCTCAGCATGGTTATGAGTAACATAATAAAATAATGAAATTTTTGATTAAAGTAATGAAAAACGAACGAAATTTTTCAAATAGTAGTGAAAGAAAACGTAATGAAATGAAAAAATTTAGTCAGTTGATGTCGTCATCAATGTCGTCATCAAGATGCATTACAATCCGCTGTATCAATTTTGTGACCTTGTGGCGCATGAAGCAGATGACCTGAAAACATGACCAAAAATATTAGTATTTTTATATCTTTATATATTTGAAGGGGTCAGAGAGATATAGTCATAAGCCACTCTAACTTAGTTCTGAGTTATAAGCATTTTAAAATTTTGACAAAAATCTGTAAATCTGCAATTCAAACTGGAAAAATTCTTTTTTATATTAAATGATACTTCAATATGTTATGAAACATACTGTAGTATATGGAATGTTATTTTTGTCACTATATGTTGTTATTCTATTTCTTGAATTGTCACTTAGATGTCACAGTCAAAAACTTCAATCTGTCACATACTGCCATCTATTATGAAAACTCCAAATTTCTTTCTATGACTTTGAAGAGATGGGTTTAGAGAATGTAGTAACATTCTCTAAACCCATCTCTTCAAAGTCATAGAAAGAAATTCTATAGTAGTAACATAAGAATCTCAAAAATGACGAAATGGTGGCTTATGACTATATCTCTCCGAGCCCTTCATTTATTTAATACAAATTCTACTAGGCGATACAACATTTCAGCATTGTGATACAGCTTTTTTTTTTTTTAATAAATATTCTTAAAACTAAAGTGTCGCACTTTATAATGTAAATAAATATATCTATATATATATTGTAGCGTAGTTAAGCCACTGGTTTTAAATATTTTATCATGTTTTATCTGATACTAACTTGTAAGTCATTCTTTTTTAAAATTTGAGATCCTAAAGGTAAGATGCTTATTCCTAATCCACAGATAAAGAAAAGAAGTTTGAGCAAAAAATTTTCTAACAAAATTTTCCAATCACACAAAAAAAGAATAAGCCAGGAAATTACAAAGTTGTTTCTATAATAATTTCTGTTTGGCTGTTTCAAATTACTAATTCCGATATGTTTAGCTTACAACAACCTTTACAAACTTGTGGGATTATAATGAGACAGTGGGGTGGGGCTTGATTTTGCATTCCTTTATGATTATTGCAAAGCTAATTCGTCATTTTCCAAAGATTCGGTAATAACATAAGTCATCGTGATTTCTTGTAACTTATAAGTCTACGGCAGTTAATCCACAATACATAATCCGTCTGCATGTGCTTTAATTCTTATTATTTCACAGAATTTTTCTCAGTACGAATTTAAGTCCCCAACTGAATATAACGGTAAACAGATTGCAATAAAAAAAAAATGCAGAAAGAAAGTGATATTTCAAAGTATTCAGAAATAAATACAATCTTAGCCATTGTCATCATCGTTCATCAATGGAAAGATTATTATATTTTTCTTTTTGGAAAAGCTTTCTGCCAGTATCAATAATTTTTTGCAAAGTACAGCTGAAAATGTTTCTTAAAAATAGCAAAATAAAACAGAAGTATTAAATTTGTGTACAAAGAGTAACATTGCATAAATGTTACATAAATGCAGTTACAAATAGATTTTTAAAACTTGTGTTTTGATCGACTATAAGACAATGATGAATTGTATATACAGTCGAACCTCCATATATCGAACTTCCACATATCGAAATTTTCTATATATCGAACTCTTAGCAAATCTCCATGTTCATTACATAGAAAAACTGTTTCTATATATCGAAAAAATCTCTATATATCGAAATTTTTTTTCAAGACTTATTGGGATAAAAGTGTGGATAAAGTTGAATTGCTGATGAATGTAGATAGCGGAATGCGCAAAAAAGACATTTCACCTAAATTTTGTATTCCCGACTATTATAAAAAATCGGAATGCCGTTGTTGATTATCCTATAGACGAAGACATACTGAGTTCGTATCATGAAACTGAAAAAGAAATCGAAGAACCAGAGGAAGGAAATGAATCTGAAAACATTTCCAAGCCATTGAAAAAAGAAATGCGAGAAGCGTTTGAAACAATACGTCGTGGACTTCAATTCGCGGAAAATGTTCCTGATGAAGTTTTTAGTTGACTGAATAAAAGCTAACATTTCTTTGATGAACTTTCCGCAAAACTGGCTGTTCAGCAAGATATTCGAAGTTTTTTTAATAAAACTGTAATTGTGATCATTGTAACCACTGTCTGGATTATTGTTTTTTTTAAAGGTATGTAGTACTCAATAAATCTTTCATATTAATTCATTTTTTAATTACCCGTATTAACTTTCATTTAATGTGATTCGCGTATAAATTAGAAATTGAGTTTCGTATATGAAAATTAGCTTTAATTTTAATGTTTTAGGAGTAATTATGATAAAATTCTGTATATCGAAATTTCTATATATCGAATTTTTTTCTGGCAATTTGCTACTTCGATATATGGAGGTTCGACTGTATATTGCTTAGAATACTTATTTGAATATTTCGATGCAGATGCAATTATATTCAATTTTCAGAATCAATTAAAAAATTGACTACAGTGAAACCTGCTAAGTTGACCACCCAGTGGTTCCACGTTTTCGTGGTCAACTTAGACAGATGGTAACTTATCAAGGGTACAATACTTACTTTTTGATTTTCATATTTTATCATCTACGTACTACTACTGTAAATATACATAGTATAGTACTACAAAATTATACAAAATATGAAATCAAAATGATACAAAATAGAAATAATATTGCTTATTAGGGTTAAACATTAATTATATATACTTATTAATTATTGGATATTGTCATAGTTACTACTATATGTACTACAGTAGTAAGTTGAACAGAAACAAGTTAATTTAATTATGAAACTCAATTTATTATTACAGTAATACATTTTGCATAGGTATAATAAACTTAGTGTACGTGTTAAGGGTTTTGTATTTCACATATACTATACTAAAATTCTGGAAGTGGTCAACTTACAAAGGTTTTGAGGTAAGCTTTGTGGCAAATTCTATCTAATTACCTGGTCAACATACAAGTTATAGACAGGTGGTCAACTTATAAAGGTGGTCAACTTGACAGGTTTCACTGTACATCTTATTAATAACGTGTGCAAAAAACATAAGATATTTATTTATCATGTTGATAAAAAAAATGCATTGCCTTTAAGGATTTTTATAAAAATGTGAGATTATTGCAATTTCTTTGTAAATATCTCTACTTATTCAAAAAAGATGGCAGTTTCTTAATAAAACCCAGAAGAATAGTCGTCAAAGAATTTGTTTAAATTGTACCAAAAATGAAGAAAAGACTCTACCATAGTTTATCTTAAATGCTGCAGTTTTGAGAAAGAGGAACCGAACGACAAATAAATATACGAGGCGTGTTTTTTAAGTAAGTACCGTTTTGCAATAAAACCAAAACTAGTAAAGAGAGTGTCAAAAATTTTTTTATATTTTATTCCTGAAACATTAAGCTATTTTTCAACATAATTTCCTTGTTTGTTTAAACACGTATCACAGCGTTATATCAGTTTTTGTATACCGATATCATAGCAATCACCCGCCGGTGAAGACAACCAGGATTCAGCCGCTGTTTTCCCTTCCTCGTCTGTTTCCAACCGTTTACCACCGAGAAACTCTTTCAGGAAGCACATTTGTGGAACTTCCAATGACAAAATTGAAATCCTGCATCGCCTGTTTGCAGAAATTTTGACATCAACTGCGCGTACCAAATCATCTGTGATTACAGGAGGTCGCCCCGACCTTGTTTCATCATGAACATTGCCACACCCATCTTTGCTGGCTCTCATTGCATTAGGGCCCGTACACAGGAAGAGTTTCTCGGTGGTAAACGGTTGGAAACAGACGAACAAGGGAAAACAGACGAAGAAGGGAAAACAGCGGTTGAATCCTGGTTGTCTTCACCGGCGGCTGATTGCTATGACATCGGGATACAAAAACTGATATAACGCTGTGATACGTGTTTAAACAAACAAGGAAATTATGTTGAAAAATAGTTTAATGTTTCAGGAATAAAATACAGTGCAACTTGGATAATTCGAACGTCTTTAATTCGAAATCGTGGTTAATTCGAAGATTTCTCTTAGTCCCTTGAATTTCTTATTAAATCAATGTTAAAAAACCGTGGATAATTCGAAGTTCAACTTCCTTAATTCGAAGTTTTTTATAAAAAAATTTCGAACCATAACGACTTTTCGGCGTTTCATAGTTAAGAAATTCGATACGTGACAACTGAAATCCCCTTCCCGCCACCGTTCTACACGTGACGTTTCAGACGCCATTCGAGCTTCCTGCTGTCAGTGTCACCATGTCTTTCAGTAAACCACGCGTGTACAAGAATTTAACGTTCGCTGAAGAGGTCGCCGTCATTCGCGAGGTGGAAAAGGGTCTGAAGAAGAAATGCCAAATCGCCAACGAGTACGGGATAGCGCCGAATTTCGTCGGTACATTGAAGGACAAACCAACGTAAGTGAAGCTGTTTTCCGTTCACTAAACATGCTTGATGATTTTGCAAATCTTAAGCGACTGAATTCTACAAAACAAACAGACATTGCACAATTTTTTGAAAAACTATAATTTTCTGTTTTGAATGTAATATATACTGTAGCTTACATAATATAAATCTTATTTTGTTTACATACATATAGTGTTTAAGTCTTTCATACCATGATCTTTCTGAATAAGTTATTTACTTATTGACAGTATAATCTTTTCAAGCATTGAGTGGACTTGAAATTAAAGTTAAAAGATGTAACTTGTTTAATTCGAAAACTTGGATAATTCGAAGTTTTGTAGTGGTCCCTTCAGCTTCGAATTATCCAAGTTGCACTGTATAAAAATTTTTTTGACACTATCTTTATCAGTTTTGGTTTTATTGCAAAACGGTACTTACTTAAAAAAACACGCCTCATAGTATTTCATTCTAATAAGTTTTAGCTGCTGTTTTGGTCTGAGAATCGTAACCACTTAAATATTTTCCTGATACTGTAATTGGAAATAGGAAAAATTATTACAATATTCATTAGGCACAGGGTGGCTCTATTTGTAATATCGCAATGAGGGACAACCGAAGCAAAAAAAAAAAAAGCAATATACACAAAGAATTAAGGACAAAACCAACATCTTCCGAGAAATACAAAACAAAACAAATAAACTTAAAAATCACATTGCGGGACAATTCTTTCCAAAATTGGGACGCGGGACATGCAATTATAAGCAGGGACTTTCCCGGCCTTATCAGGACGGTTGGTCACCCTGATTAGGCGTCCAAGGATATAAGGGCTTACATAAAACAAAAAAAAATGTGGTTTAGAAGAAAGGATTTCCTAAATTTGTTTTTTGGAAATTCTTACACAGGAAATGTAAAGAATTATTTCTTAGAAATGAATCTATACACGTGGACTTACTCATTAAGGTTCGACTGAAGTAAGAATAGGTGGTTTTTATCGCTCACATCTTTTAAGCTATCGCTAATAAAAATCAGAAACTTTTTTTTTAAAATTGTCAAACATATAGGAGTTATATTTTCATGTTATTATTTATTCATTACTATTTAATTTCATTTTATCTGCATTCATATCCCCAATATTTCATATATTTAAACAAATTTTATGGTATTGTATAAATTCTAAAAATCTGTACCCAATGCTCAAATGATAGACCTCAACAGAGACCTCTTTAGGGAAATATTATCGAAACATTTTTGCCATGTAAGCACATTCGAGGAGAACAACCCTGAATCCCATTGCGCTAAGTTCAATCAATTATTATAGACTATTATTATATAATTGCAAATAATCACATTTATAAACAAGTTTATGAAGTTATTTGAGAAAATTGTTAATTTTGTCCGCTGTGTTTTAGTGTCCCGTATTTTTATTTTCAAAATCTGGTCACCCTATTATAACATAATAGATGTATTTGATTATTTGAAGTTATGACGTCAATTATGTTAATGTGGTGTTGATAATAAACACGTACACGTGATTATAGCGTGGCTATGGGAAAACGTTCAAGTATAAATAATAACGTTCATTATTTATATTTTGTAGAAAAAAAAAAGATATATGTACGGTGTTTCGAAACCCTCCACTGTCATAATTGTGACTATGCATGCAGATACGACTGAAAAATCGTTGTTTTTCCATAGCTACCTGTCTATCCATCTCCGACTTTTTTTTTTAGATAACTATTTAGCCATTTTTTTTTTTCGAATTTAAGTAAGTCTTCTCATCTTCGAAATTGTTTTCTTATACAATTATGCTATTTAATTTTGTGAAATCTCACAAATTTATCCATCGTACCCTCTTAATTAATTTTGAGGTTTTTTAGAGTATTTTTAAAAAAAACGTTTGATGTATTTCGTTACTTTTTTTTTTCTTTGTTAAACCAGAGTATGTGATCTTTCTGATTTTATTTTGAAGGACGTTTTGTTTTGAAAGACGTATATTTTTTATTCATAATTTTTATAAACTATAAATTGTTATTTTTATTTATTTATTTATTTATTTATTTGACGTAACAATTTAAGAATATTTGTGCTAAGAAAGAACATTGCTGTACAGTTGTACAGCTGTACAGTAGTTTTGCATAACAGTATTTTTTCCCACTAATATACTTTTAAATATTAGCAATTCAACGGTTAGTGAGAAGTTTTTGTAAATGGACAGGTTAAAGGTTTCAAGATTTGCCACCAGAGAGAGACACTGTCTATCAAGGCGAAGATTAGTTGATTTACATCGCTCCCATGTATATTTGAGGGTCGTTTGAGAAGCCGAAGTCCACGTTAAAGATTTTATCAGCTGATTTCTTATATTCCCCTTTATTGTCATCCCAGTATCTCTGGATTAACGTTCAGGTAATCCTTATTTCACTCTAGAAAGTTAATGTAATGTCTGAATTTGCTTGACAGGAAACCGAATTGGATTTTTGATGCACGACAAGGAAAATGTTACTTTCAGTCATAAGCTACAGTTTATTGTTAAATTTATAAATTAAACTATTCTCAAAACTATGAGGCGAAATTTATTTATAAAGCGAGATTTTCTTTACAGGTTTCATTTATAAATATGTCTGTGTTCCTTTAGTATTTTAGTTGTTGATTGATGGAAGACAAAACATCGGTTGTAATTGTTTACATATTCTAGTGAAGATTGTCAAAAAGAAAATGAATGTTTTTTTTTTTTTTTTTTTTTTTAATTTATAAACAATTAATACAAATACTTTGTTAAAGATAAAATGACTGTCATTTCAGTAGCCAGTGATATAATACATAAGTTTCTGAAATTCAGAATCTTGATGCACAACTCGATTCATTCCTTTCATATAGTTCACACAACGTATAAATATAATATGTTATATTTTGCTTATTATTATATATGAAAATTTTTTTTTATAAGTATATCTTTTAAAACATACAATTTTGAAAACTGGTATTGAGTTATAAATAATTCTGAAGGAAAAAAGCCCATCGAAATTCCAAAAGGGGGTGGAGGTCAGTACGACAACTGAAGACATTCATGAAGAATTCACTTTGTTTATTTAATGTTTTATATCTGCTATAAATAAATCGGCAAAATGAGGACAGATCGAAGGGAAACTTAGGCGAACTGTTACCAGGGATAAATGAAAACACAGGAAATATTCCTGTGTAAAGCGTGCATAAATAATAAAGAAGTAAATTATGTAATAAAAATATAACATGTTACAAAATTGCAGTTCATTAATATGGCAGAAACGAATGACAATTTTAAATGAATATATATGATACACAAAGAAAGAAAGAGAAAAAAATTATCAAAATTGATAGAAAATTTCATTAATATATTTTTTCTGATATTCTTGTATAGAAGAAATAAAACCACAGAAGAGGTAAAAGTAATATGAAGGGAATAATATGTAAGCAGCAACTCTTTAAGTTCAGAATTATTGAAATACCTTATTCCATTTCCATTTATACAGTGACTTAAAAGTCAAAGAATAGTAATAACAGTAGTAATATTTGCTGCAGTCATTTTATCTAAAAAAAAACTTATT
Source organism: Thereuonema tuberculata (assembly GCA_023159025.1). Lineage (NCBI taxonomy): Eukaryota > Metazoa > Arthropoda > Chilopoda > Scutigeromorpha > Scutigeridae > Thereuonema > Thereuonema tuberculata. The sequence continues at coordinate 47,255,324 of JAFIDM010002131.1, read as the reverse complement.
AAATGTGTAAAATATTCAATATAAAAATGACAAGAAATTCACATATCTTGTTCCCCCTCAAACCCATCTTAAACCTTCTTAGAGAAAAATTACAAAAACAACACCATCAGTAACTTTCAATTAAATATAATTAGGCTGGCATTGACATGTAGAACCCATTGCACCCATTCATTTATTAACAGATTGGGTTATTTACAAAGTCATATATAATGACTCATCATGAGAAAAATCTCAAACATCCGACAATCATTTTTTTTAAATGTCATTTAGTTATCTTATCGGTTAAAGGTTGCACAAGAGATAAGTTGATAAAAGCAAACTTGATAAATTATCAGAATAAATTTTAAGAATAATTACTCATCAATTTTAATTGTTAATATAATGATGCTAATTTTTTATTTTCTTGAAAGTTTACTAATTTTTTTGTGAAGATTCTTTTAATATTAATTAAAATTGTCAGCCGATAATGTAAGTGAAAAGTTTATATTTGGTATATTATAAAGAAGAAGCCTTAAGCTGCATTTGGCAAATTGGCTTTTTTGTTAAACTGATTGTCATTTCATAGGCTTCATGATTTGAAAGACATGATCCTGCAGGGACGAATTCTGAAATAAGGAAAAATGAAGAATATAAAATATACTTCATTTAAGATCTAGGATAATACTAAAAATAAAACAAAAAAAAGTTCAAATATCAAACAGTGAATTATTAAATTATAAAATTTAAAGTTTAATCTAGTTCAATAAATTGATAACATAAGTAAGTCCAGTTTTTGAATCAGTTATATTCACGAAAAGACTAAATTTTTGTGCTCTATAACCAATAGTTTCTCAAATCCTTTCAGTCAATAATTTAAAACTATTACTTGGTCTAATTCTTAATTTCCAAGTAGGTTTAGTCTGGCAATTGGTCACTGTTAGCTTTTTTTGAACTACTTAAAATGTGCTATTTGAGATCAGTGAGCCCTACCATTACCAAGAGTTTCCCAACATATCCACTCCTGCAGCTGCTGTGGGTCTTGTAAGCATTTTCTGGATCGCTTCATGCCTGTGCAGAGCACGACAGAACTGAGCAAAATTGTTACATAGGACATACTGAAATAGAATACATTATTATACAAGAATGCAAATACATTTGGAAGATCCGCTTTTAAAATTTAGTTTGAAGACAGCCAATAGAGCATATTAATACAAAGGCAAGTATTTCCAGTAACTTTTGACACTGCATCATTTATCTCTTGTCATTGAAAAAGTTAAAAAAACAAAACATACACACACATTTTCCATCTGTTGCATCTACAAGATAGAGCTACATCAGAAGTTTAATGGGAACTGAGATTGAAGAAATTCTAAATCTGTAGAATTATAGAATCCATAATACACTCATTAACAAAAAAAACGACGCACCTAGTTGTCCGATGGAGAAAATCTTCCTCTCCACCAATTTTTGTGGAGAGGAAGATTATACACAGAATAGAAAATGATTAAAATTTCAGACAAATTGAATGATTTATTTCAGAGTTACAGAGTTACAAAGTAACGAGCTCAATAAGGTGTTGACCCACCTCTACCCTGAATGCAAGCTGCCACACGACGTGGCATAGAGTGATAAAGCTCCCTGATGGTCTCCTGCGGTATTGCCAAATTTGCTCCAATTGTCGGGCTAGGTCATCCACATTCCCTGGTGGATGCAGTCGCCTTGCCATCATATCCCAGACATGCTCAATTGGAGAGAGATCTGGGGATCTGGCTGGCCAAGGAAGTGTTTCACAAGCTGCAAGACAGGTCATAGCAACACGTGCCGTATGTGGTCTGGCATTATCTTGCTGAAATATAAGGCCAGGATACTGCAAAAGGAAGGGTATCAAAACAGGTCTCAGAATGTCGTCGACGTACTGCTGTGCTGTAAGTGTGCCGCTAATGACGACCAAAGGGGTCCGGCTATCAAGGGAAATGGCACCCCAGACCATAAATCCTGGTTGAGGGCCTGGGTGGCGTGCAATAGTGAAAGCAGGATCTGCACGCTGCCCTGGGCGTCTCCAGACATGTCTGCAACGATTGTCAGGACACAGTTGGAAGTGGGATTCGTCGCTAAACACTAGTCCCCAGTCAGCATCATTCCAACCGGATCGAGCCAAGCACCACTGTAATCTGGCCCGATGGTGTGCAGACGTGAGTGGCAGGTGGCGTAGCAGTCGGTACGAGCGTAGATGTCGCTCTCTAAACCGTCTGTGAATGGTCATGGTGGACACTCGTATGCGGGTCGCATGTCTGATGGTTGATAACGATGATTCAGGCGCTGTGACAGCTGATCTGACAATCATTCTATCCTCCCGCTCTACTGTGGCCCTAGGTCGACCGCTACCGTCTTGACGCTGAAATCTGCCATTGTCTACCCATTCCTGCCAGCATCTTCTAATCGCCGCATCACTTCGACCCAGACGACGAGCGATTCTCCGATTTGCCCAACCTGCCTCTCAATCCAATGATACGACCTCTTTCAAACTCTGACAGTTGCATGTAATGAGCTCGAATCCTGTGGCAAGGCATTTTTTCAGTCGTTGAAAGGTATCCTAACTCGCAATGCAACAGAAATTTCGACCATCAGATTGAGAATCGCTTCTTATACACACCTGCTAAGTGCGCAGTTCCGATGGGCTGTAGCTCTCGCTATTCATTCATTGGACACCAAAGTTTAATCATTTGCATGGGCGGTCCCAATGTCTTTGCATACGAAATTTCATTACAATCGGACAACTCCTTCTAGGTGCGTCGTTTTTTTTATCTAATGAGTGTAGATAAAATATAGCTAGTGTGCTACTTTTTTAAATATTTGCATGGTAAGATTCCATAAAAAGTGTTATTAAAAAAAAAGTTTTTAATTCACTTACATTGATGGGTTTTGGACCCTAGCTCCTTATCTTCGTCTTGATTTTTACCAAAATTAATTATGAATCTTCCCTTTAAACACTTAAACCATCTATAGAAGTTTTAAGAATAAAGAGGTTTTAAAATGCAATTTTTTCAAGTTGAAAAACGCATATCTATCCATCCAGCATCACAGTATCCAAAAAACTATACAACCTAGAAATCTGAAATTATTTCAGATATGTACTATAAGGTATATATAGATTTTACAAAAAGGATTCCTATTTCTTCTGACCAGTAGGTAAGAAGCCAAATTTGTCAACATAAGTGAATGAACAATTTTTTTTTTCTTTTAATAATTATTTTGGGAGTTATTTAAAAGTTGACACACTATGTTTATCTTGTCACCAATTTGGAGAAGTGAAATGATGATGATTAGTGAATCAGTTCAGAGACTGATGAAAGGACATCTTCTATTTATCTCTATCCTCCGCCATCCTTTTCAGCTCCACAAAGCCTCTAACTCCTAAAGCCTTGCACGTTTGTATAATTATTGCGAGGTATTCCTCCTCTTCTGCCTTCTCTTGGAATCTTCCCGTCCAGAACTATATATATATATAGGATTATCATGTCTCAATATATGTCCCAGCCATTTTAATCTTTTATTAATTACACTTATACTTTTCCTTTCTTCATCCACTATTCCAATACTTCATTATTTGTCTTTCTTTCTGTCCAGCTGATTTTTTTCCATTCTTTGGTAGCACCACATTTCAAAGGCTTCTAAAGAAATATTTATTTTCCTTAGTGTTAAGTGTCCATGTTTCCCAGTTATATAAAGATCCGGCCAATTATAGGCTAATATTTTTTTACTTATCACTAAGTTTTGTTTAGTTCTAAATGCAATCTTAGCCATTGTTTTTCTAGTTTTTATTTCCTCTGTACATCTACAATCTTGTGTTATAATTTGTTCCCTATAACAGAAACTTTTTACTTGTTCAATTCTTTATCTACTGATAGTTAAATTTATTTATTTCTCTCGTTTTGATATTAACGTAACTTTGGTTTTCTTAAATGTTTATTTTCATACCAAATGTTTCTATTGTTTGATTTATTCTTTGTAACATCTCTTGCATGTCTTTATAATTCTCTGCTAGTACAGCCTGATCGTCAGCTAATTTTATTGTTTTGTATTTTTCTCCTCCAATTTTTACTTCTCCTCTAAACAAATTGAAGAAATCTGATGATAGACAGCCTTGTGTCGCTCCTTTTCTGATTATTATGAGCTCTGTTAAACTTTCACCAGTTCATATGATTGCTTTTTGATTAGATATACACTGTCCGTCCACTTTATTAGGTGCACCCATCTAGTAGCGTGTTGGGCCTCCTTTAGCCCTCAAAACAGCCTGAATTCGTTGAGGCATGGATTCCACAAGATGCTGAAAATGTTGTTGAGGTATTGTGTACCATACAGACATGAGTGTGTCATGCAGTTCCTGAAGATTTGATGGAGGTGTAGGCCTGGAGCGAACAGCCCGTTCCAGCTTATCCAACAAATTTTCAATCGGGCTGAGATCCGGGGACTGCAGCAAGGAAAAGTCATCGTCTTGTTCCTCAAACCATTCCATAGTGATGCAGGCTTTGTGCACCGGTGCATTATCCTGCTGGAAGTAGCCATCTGCATGAGGATAAACTGTTAACATGTAGGGTTGCACTTGGTCAGCTACAATGTTTAGTTATGCTCTAGCATTCTGATCAATGAACCAGAGGTATCAATGAACCGAATGTATGCCAGGAAAACATCCCCCACACCATCACCCTGCCCCCACCAGCTTGAAGAGTTGTTGCGAGACACAGTATTTGTGCGCACAGCAGGGGTGTACATAATAAAAGTGGCCGGACAGTGTAGTTCTCTTATTATTTTGATTATGTGTGGATCAATTTCTTTTGATGCAAGAATTTGGAATAATTTTGTCAGAGGCTTTTTCGTAATCTATAAGACAGATCACTAATTCCTTGTTGCAATTCATCATTCTTTTAGCAATTATCCTTAACATGCCTATGGCATACCTTGTTTGTTAATTTCAAGGCTTTGACTTAGTCTTTCTGCTTCTAGTATTTCCTTAAATCTTTCTACATTCTGGTTTGCTACTTGAAAATGCTGAAAAGGATTGCGTTCATTTATGTTGACTGTTTTTTTTTCAGTTCCTTTGTGAACTGCTTCCTTAATGGACTGGGTGGGCTTATGTGTAATCACTTGCAGTTTTTCAGACATGCCTCAGTACTGCTGAATGGTGATTACATTTATTTTTTTTGTATATATATTTATGTAGATAAGACACACGCATATACACACACACAAATATAATCTGCCTTGTATTGCCTGGACAAACATTTAATCTTTAAAACATTTCTTCAGAAAGGTATTAAACCTTTATTTATGAATATTGATTTCTCATGAAGTGAAAAAGAATAGAATCTTCCTGGAGGAAAGTTTTATACTTATAGAATATAAAATCCTTTCTTCAATTAAAAATAGGCCCTAATTCAATCTTAAAAACAGATCAATTGCAGCATTCATTATTGTTTAGCTGTTGACTGTCATAACAAGTGTAAATGTTCCCACGAAACTGAGGCTCATTAAAAATAAATTGAAAGTTATTAAGGAGACAAAATTGGTGTTTGTGTTTCCCTAATAACTTTGGAGCCTGTGAATGGATTTTCTTGAAATTTGAATATTTTTTTTTTTTCTGTGTGAGGGGGTTCGTGTCAAGAAATGTTCACATGAAGATAACGTAATGCCCATCGATTAGAAATGAAACAATGAATTTCTAGCTGTGTCTAACAATGCATCGTAATTTTTTAGTAAACCATTGATTTGCATATTTTGACACAAAAAATTATTTAGACTTCAGCAACTTAAGCGACATTGATGTAATTAATCTTAAAAAAATTCAACATAGTGTTATATTTGGAACATATTACAGTTTATAATGCATTGAGTTTTTTTTTTGTTTTCATAATTTTAGAAAACAGAAAAACAATGTAAAAAAAAAAAAAACATTTTAAGGAAAGTAGGCTAAAGTTCTTTCAGAAAATTTTAAGTCCTTGAATTTTAATATTTTGTTTCCTTATGTTACAAATGACATTAATTTTTTTTTCTGCACTTATTGATGATGTATTGCTTTATTTTAGCTGTTTGTTTTTTTTCTGTTTCTCTTAGATAATTTCTATGAAGTTCTAATCCTTTCCTGTTTTGAGTCGTTTGTTAAAACTCCTGATTATAATTGTGATGGGTGAGCTTTTACAAGCCCTTATTACTGTTTCTGAAAAGGCTGCCAATGTTGCTCGTACGATCCGTTACGAAGAAAAACTCTTTGAATTGTTAATTGAAGAGAAGAAAGATGGAGAAAAAAATAAAAGGTTCTTCCAGGATTTTAAAACTTTAGCTGATGTTCTAATTCAAGAAATGGTTCGACATGATATTGGTAAAAAAGTAAGTGACTAAATAATTTATAAGAAAATATTTCTTAATATAACAAGGGGGCTTAACGTGCATGTATTAAAATAAAGAGAAAGTGAAAATAAATAAACCCACTTACTTCAAACATGTTGAAGAGAGAATTAAAAACGATGGTAATAAACCGACAGTTTCGGAATGCTCCGCATATTCCTTCATCAGGGACGGCACTAACATATAAGACAGTACAACAACATTTAAGAAGACACGAGGTGGGAGTGCGCGATGAGAATGAGGGAAGTCTTCCCATAGGGAACGCAGACTTCCTTCACTCTCACCATGCACTCCCACCTTGTGTCGTCTTAAACGTTGTTGTGATGTCTTATATGTTAGTGCTGTCCCTGATGAAGGAATATGCAGAGTATTCCGAAACTGTCGGTTTATTACGATTGTTTTTAATTCTCTCCTCAACATGTTTGTAAGTGGGTTTAATTTATTTTCACTTTCTCTTTATTTCTTAATATATTTCTTTTACTTTAATATATTAAGAATCTGAAGTTGTTTAAACTCTGAATAATTGTGTCTTAAAGAATATTGTTTGCAATTTTTTGTTACTCCGCATTTAAGTACTTTTTTTGCATTGGGTTAACTAGCTGGCGCAGCTTAGCCGCAGCTGCTTTTGCGCCATTAAACACCAACCAACCAACCAACCATTGGGTTAGCTCACCTGCAATTTTGTCCATGTTCATGCAGAAAACAAAAATTAGTTCCAAAACAGTTCCTTCCTGAATGAGCATGTTCCCTGAAGTTTCTAGAAAAGGAATGAATACCTGTGAACATGAACGTGTACCTTCCTATCATTGGCTCTTTCGTATCAAATTTAAAATTGGCACCACAAATCCCTTTTCAGCAAGCCAACATCTCATGAAATCTACTGTTCTACTTTCTTTTCTTTTCATTGAATTGTCCTATCAGTGGGTCTCTCATCTCTTTTCTTCAAAATTCGTTCTGACATTACAAGTAAAATCTTCCAGCATCTCATAAAATTCTTAAAGGGATCAATTATATAATATTCTTATCTTCAGCTAATTGTGAACTGACTTATTGTTACTAATTTCTTCTGAGTTTGTTAAAATTAGTTTATCTGTTTCATGTTTAAATGTAAGATTCTAGTAAAAGAAATATACTTTGTTTAGTCAAACCCAATTATATTAAACATAAAATGTGTGAATTTCAATAATTTGTTATTTGATTTGTATGTATGGCAAAGTGGAATTTGGAAGAAATTGCACACATGGCATTTCAGAGTTTTCAGTAATTTATAGATAATTTTGTATTGAACAAAATTAAATTTGGATAATTTTTTTTTTTAGTTTGTTTCAATCAATTAAATCCTAATTTTTTTTTAAAGAATCTATTTTAGTAAATGTGAACTGTTAATTAAAGGGACATTTACTTTTTTTTCATTTTAGTTTCCTGAACTTGCTGCTCATATTCAAGGAGAAGAAAGCAATAAATTTACAAATATTTTGGGTGAAACAGTTACTGTGGAAGTGAAAGCAACAAAAGAACAGACGGCTGAAATGCTTTCCAAGGTTCTCTGTGAGAATCCAATAGCAGTGGAATTACTAACAGATCAGATACACACTTCCCTTGACATAAAGTCTGTTAATTCAGTTATACCTGACAACTCCAGTCTGTCTTTAGAAAATTTAGGAATTTGGATTGATCCAATTGGTAAATTATCAGAAAATTTTCATTTTGTTTTATTCCTTTTTTTATTGTGTTTGGTGAAGGATGATTTTTGCATTCAAATTATTTCTTTGAACTCTTTAATAAATATCATTTTTCTTTGTCGTACATAGTATTTCTGTCGTTTTATGTCATGATGTCCATTACAATAATATTTTTGTTTAAAATTATTCCTCATACCACGCCGTTAAGCATGGAATACATAGAACAATGAAATGTCACATTAAGTAGTCAAAACAAGATAGGAGCAGCGATCCCAATAGTGATCGCGTAATATGAATATGAATATATTCAGTAATATGAATAAAGAGAAGGTGAAAATAAATAAAACACACTTACTCATAAACATGTTGAGGAGAGTATTAAAAATGATGGTAAACTGACAGTGGTAGTGTGTGATAATAATCATAAAGCAGGGCTGTCCTGAGCTACTTCAAAGATTTGAAATTCAAATTCAAATTTAAAAGCTTCTGCAACCCAGTGGAATAGGAAATTTGTGATTTGTAAACTAATACTGATTTCATAGGGGAGAAATTAACTGATTATTTAAAAATAAAAGATTATTGAATAAAAATAATTAATTAATGTATAATTCATGTGTAGATACACTGTAAAAACATTAATTTTTTTTGGCACAGTAACTTCACTTTGTTCCCAAACAGATCAAATGTTATTGCAGCGCTGCAAACTAATGCTTTATAACTTAACAGAATTGAGTGATGTATTATTAAAAACTGATCCCTATTTTATAAAATATATATAAATGCATTCTTTCTTTACAAATGCTAATTATGAAACTTATTCCTAATGAACTTATTATTTTTTTTTCCTGATTGAAATATTTATTTTAATGTATTTACGAGAAAGAAAAATCATTTTTTTTAAAGGATAGTTTGTATTTTTATTAAATTTTGTATATACCTTGAGGTAAACTGAATAAACTTTCTTCTTTGTAGATTCAACAGCAGAGTACATAAATGGCAAAAATAAACAAGAAACCACGTGTGATGTATGCGTTGCAGGTTTGCAGTGTGTTACAGTTCTATTAGGTGTTTTTAACCGGATAACTGGGCAGCCAGTACTTGGAGTTATTAATCAGCCTTTCCATGAATTTGATGCTAAAACTAATCTGTGAGTATAAACATTGCTGAAGCTAATTAATTTATTTTTAAATTTGTTGGTTCCAATTAGAGATGAAATATAATAGTATTGTTTTATTTGCATTTAAGGAGGATGAAAGTTAGTCAGGCTATTGTCTTCATTTTGTACAAAAATTCCAGTAATTCATAGGTTTGCTCATCTTTAAGCATATTACTAAATTAACCTTTGTGTAAGAGTGTTTTTACAAATTTATAACAAACATATTTTAATCAAAATACAAAAAAACATTAGAGAAACTTACTTGAATCTGAAGGCAGAGTAAAACATATTAATCAGTAATAAAATATACAGGGTAGGTGAGAGAATTATTAACCCTTTAATTTAATGAAGGGATTTGTTCAAAAAGTGCATTTGCTGTAGGAACATTCAAGAAGCAAGAGCAAAATTTTTAGTTTCATATTTACTTTGTTTCTTATCTTGCTTAATTATAGCCTAAAAATAGAGGAGTAAGTAAAATGTGCCATTTATTTTATACCAAGGTAAAAACTGTAAAGCCGAAGTTGAAAAGTAAAGGAAAATTAAATAATAAAAACTACAATATATTGAAGATATATATATATATATATATATAACAAATTTTACTCTTTTAAAAAATAGTTACACAGTGTAAACGTTCACCCAAACAAACACAAAAAATCACGTTTAATCACTGGCATTTTCTTAGGCAAGACGGGCCTCAACCAGGGGCCTAAGTGTTGCTAAGGTATTGACGTAAAATGTTCGCAGTGCCAATGATGGCTGTCTTTTGTAATTCAGCTGTTGTTATTGCTGGTGCTCCAAGTCTGGTGTAATAGTCCATAAATTTAAGTGATAGTGTTCCTAGTGCACCAATGTCATTTAATAAATGACATGGAATTTTTCATTTAATAAAGTGAAGAAATACAAGGCTGCACCTGAGTAAACAAAAGGTTCTTGCACCCTGAGCTGTCATGTCGGGAATCTCGGACAGCTGTTTCAGCCTTATTAGGCTTCTTCAACCAGATATACCCATGATGGTAGCTCAGAGTGCGAGAACCTTTTGTTTACTCAGGTGCAGCCTTGTATTTATTCACTTTATTACAATATATTGAAGTTAAAGGAATGGTTAATGAAACATCAACATTGGTGCAATTTGAAATATTCACCAATGCAAGACAACAGCTGTCACAAATGAAAGCAAGATTTCGTCCTTTACTTAAAAAGTCCAACACTTTTTGTGCTTATTATGGCAAGATATCCTTTATTTGTGGAAACATTATAAAATCAAAACCTTTCTTCTGGTGAAACTTAATTAACTAAAACATTTGTTAATAAAGGGATATGGCTGTAATTGTGCAGCTATACCTTGTTATTTCCTTATTGATTCTGAAGTAGAGAATCTACCCTGTACATTTTATCAAGGGAAATTTATTAATTATTAACCAGTTTTACAAATGGAAGATAGGGATTTGCTTCTGAAATTGCTTTTATATAATTATAAAGATCATTGGATTTTTGTGTATCATAGGTATTTCATTTCTCTATACAAACATTTGGTTAAATCTATCTGTTCAGTTGACAAATTTACCAAATGTCAGGCTTTACAATGTTCGTTTGTAGCGTTTACTCTTCATATCACATTTAAATCTAAAGGTTTACACTAAGCTGTTCAGCAAGATAGTTTAAATATTTACATAAATAAAAGACCTCATCTTAGAGGGACAACAATTAAGATGTAGTATAACACCTGAAGTACATTAATTAATTGGTAGTACAACATTTCACAAAAAAAAATAGATCAATGTGACACAACATTTATAACAAAGAAAAATACAATTATTTTTTTGCTTGTGTAATGGTTGTGAAAGTTGCAATTTTTGTAATAATTTTCTTATTAAATTATAAGAAAGTACCTAATTTTTTTTTTCTAATGTTAATGAATTTATTGCTGATTAACTTGAGATCAAAGTATTATCTTTAATATTGATATGAAATTTATTGTTCTTTTTCTCCGCAGATGGAAAGGAAAATGTTTTTGGGGAGTTTCCTGTGGTGATATTGTACATAGTTCATTTTGCAAATCTGACTACAGAAACAAACGAGAGAAACCTGTAATTATTATGAGTACTGCTGAATCTGATTCTCTCAAAAGCAGTTTGGAATCCAAATTTGAACTCGTATTTGCTGCTGGTGCTGGTTACAAGCTTTTGTGTGTGGCTTTAAATATCGCTGATGCTTATATTCTCTCCAAAGGCAGCACTTTTAAATGGGATACCTGTGCTCCTCATGCTGTTCTTCGTTCTCTAGGGGGTGGTGTTGTAAGCTATCAGAATGCAATCACTTGCAATATTGATACGCTTAATCAAGAGAAGTCCAAGCATTTAGAGCTGTATTATCACAAACCAGATAAAGAAGATCTTGTAGGTGTGGATCAGTGGTGTAATAATAATGGTTTAGTTGCATTCCGTGATTTATCAGTTCTGAAAGAAATCCTACAAACTCTTCAGCCTACTGTTGTCACAGCAATTTAAAAATTAAGTGATTGTGTCATGTTGTTCGGTAAAAAAAAAATATTTTTAGAATGTAAGTAATTCATAGGAAATTCAAATTTTCAGTTTTTATAGTGAACAGTGACTGTTTATAATGTTTAAATGTAAAATTCCATGTAAATATGAACAAAGCCTGTTGAAAACATGATTTTTTAGTACTTAAGAAACGTCAACTTAGTCTTCTACTGATCAATATTACAACAATATAAGAACAAAGTGCTGGTTTCCTTGCATTGTACTGTAACTGTATATTCTAAGAAATAACATACATAGAAAGCAATAACATCTATATTTCTGTATATAAAAATGCTGTGTTAAATTACGGTTTTTGCAGTACGTTTTTACAAGCTTCTGGGAAAGTTGCAATGTTGATTGATGCTTCTATATCACATGAATTGTAACAACAAAAATAATTGCAGTGAAGAAAATAAGAGATTAGATCATGAACCTGCCATTGGTTACCCAATCTCAGTGAACTGATAACTATATAATAGCGAGAGAGGAAAAAAAGGTTACTTTCTCTTAATGAAGAATAATGCTAACTTTGATTTAATAGATAGATCATTTTTAATTTTCTTTTATTCTGATATGAGATTGCTGGCAAATTACTGACATGAGAAAAAAAAAAAAGAACTAAATAGTTTTATGATTGTTTTGCATTTTATGTATTTCCAGCAATGAATTAGTATACTGTACTTTAAGAAAAAAAATTCCTACTTATTTCGTTTTTAATCAGATATCTAGATATGAAAGGGATCAAGAAGGTTTGTACTGTTACTGACTCTTAAATCTATTTTCATCTAGTGCTTGGAAGGAACAGGTTCATATGAATGATTTCCATTGAATAAGTTTTTTTTTATTTAAAAGCTCCAAGAAAAAAAAATAATACTTAGGATTTACATACGTAGACTCTGTTGGAGCCAGCTCCATTTCTGAGTGAAAATAAACAGAGTTTCGCAGGTCCTTTCAAATATACTGTAAGATTAAAAAGTGATTTTTTTTTTATATTTGGAAAATGCTGATTGCATTCCATTAGATTACACAAATGTGATGGTCACACGAAGATTAACAAGTGTAATGATGAGTTTTCGATCCATCATTGATCATATTTTTTGCTTTAAGGCAACTTACCTGGAATGCAATGGAAAGAAAACAAAGGGAGGGTTTTGAGAAAGCAGTTTGACAACACAGAAATTGGGAAAAATCTGTTGAAAATGTGTAATGTTGATTTTTTTATTGGAAAATTTAATGTTTTTACATTTTCTGTAAGACGTGGAAAGTTTTTTTCCACTTTATCATAGATTGAAGGGAATTTGTAATAGTGATATCCAGTAATGTATATGCTAAGATTTATGGTTTGTTGAGCAATATGTTTATTGTTTTGTGATATTGTTTGATTTGCTGGAAATGACAAGTTTCCTCTAGGCGCTACCAAGTGTCTGATGTACTGTTCAAAGTGTGGACAAAAGCAAGTTATTGTGATTAACTTCCTGCACCAGTATGTATTTTAGTTAATTAGGAGGGATTTTAATTTGAAGTTTTTGTTAGTAAACCAGATTCTTAGGACTATGTATCATGAAAGTATACTTTGGGTGTAAATAGGGTATATCGGAGTTATAGCAATAGCAGATGTTACTTATATGTAGGTTTGTAATAAATTATAGTCTGAATGCAATAGTACAATGTAATGGACATGCCCAGATAGTTGACGCTTTTATTGGAATGGTGCTTCAAACTTAAACTGGAGGTGAATAGATGGGAAATATCTTTCAATAAAGTAAATGGTTAAGTTGATAATAGTGCTTATATGGGAAGGTCTGTGAAATAGATGTATGTTGGTTGACGTGTGTTGTTAGAGTATTTGTTAATATACATTTATAAGAGAAAGTTGTTGTATTATTGAATAGTGATGTCAAACTGGCAGAGAAGGGTGTCATTGTATTAAGGTGCAATTATTTTTTGCAGTAATTTAATGACATTTTTACATTTTAATCAATAAAGCCTTTTTTTTTTTAAAGATTTAAGTATATTTCCAGTTATTTATGTATTTAATAGATCTGGCCAATGATATGAATTCAGGAGCTGCTCTTTGAAGATAACATTATGCAAGAATGATTCAACATGACCCTATTTCTTAGCTTCCTTGCCATCTTCTGTACAAAATATTCTAAAAAACCTCAGTACTGATGCTAAATTATTATTTTTTTCCTTTTTTAATTAAATCCTCAATCTTTTGGCTTTTTGTTAGCATTGATATAACTGGAGGTATTATGTGAGCTGAGCTGTTTATCTTGATGTTAACATTGCTGCATATAACTGGAAAAAAATTAATATAAACCATCAGTTGGTATTTTTTTCCCATTAAATTTTGATTCAATCTCCTATTCAGGTTTTTTTCTAGGAAAACTGAAACTTCTTAATTTTTTTTTTTCTGGAATAAGAAACAAACTTTAAGCAACTTTTCAAGCTTTTTTTTTTCTTATTGTTAATAAACTTCAATAGGAAATCAACGAAGAATATCTAAACAGTTAAGCCAACTTCTAACAGGTTATTTCTATTTATTCTACTTATTCCTATTCCTCCGAGTAATTCTTTTCATTTTCCTTTCAAATGCAGGTCATTGCAACTTAAATATTAATATTTGCAATCACATACAAAGAGATTGTGCTAAAAGTTTTAAATAAAAGGATAAAATCTAGAGATTATATTTTCATATACAAAATTAACTACAAAATTTTCATTCTTCGCTTTGTTTTGGTTACAAAATTTATTAATAACAACTTTGTTTCCAAAATTAAAATTCTATATTTTATTTTTGAAAAAAATCATTCACTGCTCCTGTATGTTGACATAAATTTTGTTTGTCCTAAAATCTGTGAGACTTTCTCTGTTCACTTCCAGGGCTGCGGAGTGCATATGAGCCACTTTAAAAAAACTACCCCCTCTTCCCCCCCTTGAAAGTAAATTTTTGTAATAATTATTACTGTAATAAATACATATATGTATTAGAGTAATCGCACAAATCAAAACAAGGAAAAGGAACGTATATAATTTTATATATAACAAAATAATTTTGGATCATATATACATAAGTTTATAAATACAATCACATCACGAATGACAAAATGTACCATATAAAGTCACAATTTATACTCGTTGTATTTTTAATGTCACAAAATTCATAATTAATTCACCCAAATCTAAACTGTTCATACTATCATTTTCTATAGTTATTACAAACAAATCTTATAAATGCTTTTGGATTATGGTTGATCGTAAATAATTTTTAATTATTGAGTTTCAAGGAACTTTTCCCAGGAAGCCACTGCTACAGGTAATGTTAGATAAATTCTTAAAACAACTGAAATATTCGGAAAATGCATCATATAAGTTCTCGTATGTGAAGTTCAGCAAATCATGAGGGGATATCTTTTTTTTATGAAACATTGTGAAGTTTGAGTTCCTTGATATTGCCATCAATATCACGATCATTTGGATTTTTATCATTGCTTAATTTCAAAAGTAAATCTTGCAAAGTTTTAAGATATCTCCTCCTTTCATTGCATGGACATTATGGAAGATTTTAAATATTTCATTATTTTCCTTTAACAAGATAAACTTTCAATTAGAGATGATAAAGTACTGTTTAAAATCGCAAAAAACAGAAGTGTATTTTAAAATTTAAATTATCTTTTGCACTACTTAGAGGTTCATCATTTGCTTTATAATCAAACATCTTTTCTTTTTTTTCTTTTTTGAATATCTGGAAAAACTGGTTCTACTTCCAAAATATCTTTCATCTTCTTTGCAGAATTAATAACTACATCAAAGTTTTGATCTGTCCTATAATCTTTTAATTCTTTTGTAATTTGTTCAATACATTCAATAACTGTTTGTGTATTAAATGAAGGATTTTGCATCACTTTACTGATTACATTAATTTTAGTTAAACTATCATGCCGTATAATAATTGAACAAAGAAATTTAACGATATAAGTTTTAAAACGACCGTACTGGGTAATCAAGAAATAACAGGAGGTGTTCGGAGCCCTATAGCGGACGAAATAGAACAAAAGTTGGCCACCATACACATTAAAGTATGTGGTTTCGATTTGTCAAGAAAAAAAAATTAGTACCAAACAACGCCGATAGGGGAAATTCTGGGGCTGCGATCGAAAAATGCAGCATGAAATTTGCATATACGGGTACTTTGTTGACACGATATCGAGGATAAAAGGAGGGGTTGTGGGAATTCTCGTCATTCTGCAAGAAGTCTCCCGTCGATGGCGTTATCACTACGTGATCGTGCCTTATTAGTCAAGCTGTTTTATCAGCGGGATGAAAATGCCAATGCTGCTCTACGTGAATACCGGCGGTTAAAACAGTTACGTAGAGGACCAATGACCATAACTAACTTATGAAGAATGGTTGAAAGATTTGAAAGAACAGGAACTCTTGGTGTGCAACCAGGCTAAGGACGTAAACGTATCAAGCAGGAATAAGTTGAACAAGTTGTTCAGGATCAGGCGATAGCTAATAAGCAGGGTACCAGCAGTGCACGTTTTATATCACGACAAACAGATATCCCGTTGTCGATGGTGCAGAAGATATTGCTTATGATCCTGAAATTTTATCCGTATAAGATAACATCCATTCAAGAATTGCTCCCAGGAGACAGAAATACCCGATTAGAGTTTGCTTTGAGATTTTTGGCTTGATTGGAAGTGGATGACGAGTGGCGGATATTATAGAGCGATGAAGCTCACTTCCATGTGCACGGTGATATCAACACTCACAACTGCCATATTTGGGCTGATACAAATCCACACGTTGGTCAAAAGATCCCCTTACATTCGCCGAAAGTCCCAGTTTGGTGTGGGTTCACTGCTTCTTTTATCATCGGCCCGTACTTTTAAGAAGAAGTTGGTAGAAATGGACTAGTGACTTGTTCTGTCAATTCCGATAGGTATGCCGCTATGCTTGAGGATTTTGTGATATCTCAACTGCAGCAATCAGACGTTGGGTGAAGGATGTCCTGTGTCAACATTTCACAGACGCTAGAGTAATTAGCTGCACATTTCCCATGAATTGGCCTCCTGATCTGAATCCTTGCGATTTTTGGTTGTGGGGCTACCTGAAAAGCATTGTGTATCAAGGACATGTTCCTGACATTCCTTTCTTAAAAGATCAAATAACGTTACACGTCAGACGAATAAATGCCGATGTGCTGCGAGCCACCGTCGAAAACGTCTTATACCGCATGCAATTAGTGGAACATCAGGCTGGTGGTCACCTTGAGCCAAATTAGTAGGTTGCTGTAAGAAACGTTTTTCATTGGTATTTGGTGTGTTGTTATTTACTAATTATAAAGAGCGCCGGCCAATTGATGCGACAGTGGTGTGAGGACAGAATGGGGTTCACATTGCAAAATTCGATTTGAGGAGCAGCGAGGCGTTATCTGATTTCTGACAGCGGAAGGTGTTAAACCGGCTGCTATTCATCGCTGGATGGTGACCGTATACGGGGAAGACTGTGTGTCCGACAAGTCAGTGCGAAAATGGAGTGCCCGTTTTCGTGCAGGCCTTGAGAGTTTGGTTGATGACCCGAGACCAGGCCAGGCAAACACAGTCATCACGACCGATCTCATCGACAAGGTGGACGACCTAGTGAGAAGTGATCGGCGTGTCACATTGCGAATGTTGGCGGAGAAGGTGGATGTAAGCATTGGAACAGTGTGGACAATTGTTCACGACAGGTTGCGTTATCGGAAGGTGTGCGCGCAGTGGGTTCCGAAACAGCTCACGGACCAGTAGAAGGAACTGCGTATGGGGCTAGCACTTCAACATTTGTTTCGGTATCATGAAGAACCCGCTTTCCTGGAGTGAATCGTCAAGGTGATGAGAGCTGGTGCCATCACTATGAGCCAGGACAAAGCGGGACAGCATGCAGTGGAAGCCTGCGTCGTCACCTCCCCCTAAAAAGTTCAAAGCTGTGGCGTCAGCAGGCAAGGTGTTGCTTACCGTCTTTTTCGATGTCAAAGGTCCGCTACTTGTTGAATTCCTCGAGCACAGAAGAACCATTAACTCCGATGTGTACTGTGAGAAACTCCGACGACTATGCAGGTCCATCAAGAACAAAAGACTGGGGCTGCTCATGGAGGGTGTGGTTCTGCTCCATGATAATGCGCATCCACACGTCTCCAGGGTCACACACGTGGAACTGGCCAAGTTCAAGTGGGAGCAGCTTGAGCATCCGCCCTACAGCCCGGACATGTCGCCCTGCGATTTCCATGTGTTTGGTCCTCTGAAAGGAAAGCGCCTCAACTCGGACGACAAAATCAAGGACACTGTGAAGAACTGGGTCTCGTCACGGCCACAGGAATTCTGGGAACAAGGAATCCTTCGGCTCGTTAATCAATGGGACCGTTGTTCTCAGGCCTATGGTGTATACTTTTAATAAAGTCTTCATTTATACCCACAGGGTCGTTTCGTAGCTTTTCATTTGAACAACCCTTATATATCACCGTGTCCAGCCTCTGTGATCTAAATCAGATTCAGTTTTAAGAGCTTAGCCCCGGATTGAATAGATTCTAATTCACATAGATAAGTTTTAATAATACTTTGCGTAGAACTTTCGCTAAGCAAAATAGAATAATTCAAGTATATTATTTGGAATTACTTCCAATCCCTAATTGTGATTAGCATTCTTATTTAATGGAGTTCTAAAACGGAAACAGTTATTGTTTTTAGTCTATCTGTGAGACTATAGCAGTAAAAAAATTTACAGATAAAGACTAGTTTTCTATTAAGTTTCTGTAGATATACATCAGGGTGTCCCAAATTGAAGTATACACTCTTTGAAATGTTATATCTCGGCAACGAAATGAGATAGAAATATAAGGTGTGTTGTGTATGATCCATGCGGTGCTGGAAAAGTATAGCAACATGCTCATTATTGTTCATTTGTTTAGAAACCAAAATGCCGGTGAGACTTTCATTCGATGAACGTAAGTGGATACTGAAGTGTTATTAGAAAGTGGAGAATGTTGTTGAGGTTCAGGGACATTGGAGGGTTGAATTTGGTACACCACCACCAACAAGGGTAACAATAACAAAACTCCGAGACAAGTTTCAAGCGAAGGAACGGTGAAAGATGTGTTGAAAGGTCGGTGTGAGAGAAAGAGAAGTTCCACTGATGATGAGAGTGTTGATGCCGTCATGGAGGTTTTTGCATGATCCCCAAAGAAGTCAGTGAGGCAATGCTCTCGGGAAATTGGTATCGCCAAATCCAGCGAATTTTGCAAGGTCAAAAATGGAAGCCTTAAGCCCCATGAACACCATCCGATTTTGCACCAACTTAGTTGGCCAACTTTCAGTTTTCAAGTCGCTAGAGCCGACTTTGAGCACGTTTTTCAGCGATTTGGCAGCAATTTTAGTTGGCCGACTCGAGTCGGTTGTGCAGGACCAACTCGGGAAAGTTGGTCGGAATTACCAATCTCAGGGCAGCGTTGGAACTTGTCAGTCATGACGTAACGCTTATGGAAAGAAATGGCGTCCATAAACGATTATCACCGCTTCGAATCGACGACAAGCGAGTACACAATGAATATCAGAGTATTGCGAGTTTCTTTCATGCATAAATAAAGTTTACACTGACATGCAGTAATTGTATGCAGCAGAATTTATCAGAGAGATTTCAAAACCTCGATTATTTTGGATTTTCCACAGCTGCTGGGGGAAACGCATTAAATTATGGGATTGATGCTATCGCGGCCGACTTCATTTGCAGTGTTGGATGGTGTTCTAGCCTGACAAAATCGGACCAACTCGAAGTTAGCCAACTAAGTTGGTGTAAAATCGGATGGTGTTCGCGTAGCTTTACATTCCGCGACTTGTCCATGCGCTAAATGAGGACGATCCCGATAGGCGACTGCAATTTTGTGAGTTGTTCCTGCACAAGTGTGATGAAAGGTAGGATTTTCAAGACTTAATTGTTTGGTCAGATGAAGCAACATTCAAACTTAATAACGCAATTAATCATCATAATTGTGTGTACTGGGCTAACGAAAACCCAAACATCATTGAAGGAAAGGCCATCAATCTTCCAGGGATAATGATATGGTGTGGTCTGTCCTCCAGAGGATTATTTGGGCCGTACATTTTTGAACGTACTGTCACGGGTCAGACTTACCTGCAGATGTTGGAACTCATGATTCCACATCTTAATGATCTCTTTGAGATTGAAAATGAGGTTTACTTCCAACAAGACGGGGCTCTACCTCACTTTCATATCGATCACAGATGGCTAGGACGAAGAGGAAGTGCGACAGAGTTCCCGCCTCGATCTCCCGATTTAACCCCTCTCGACTTCTACCTTTGGGGAATTTTTAAAGAACATGGTATACGCCACAAACACTGACGGAATTAAGAGATTAGACTGAACATTCCATCCATGACATTCCATTGGCTACAATCCAGTCGCTATGTTGCTCTGTTCGACTTCGGTGTTGGGAGTGTACTGTGGAAGAAGGTGGACATTTTGAACATGTACGGGCTTAAGGAAGTTTTCGGAATAACATACAACACACCTTCTATTTCTATCTCATTTCGTTGCTAAATTATAACGTTTCAAAGAGTGTATACTTCAATTTTGGACACCCTGTATATATATATATATATACACACACACACACACACACAGAGACATCGGAACTTCTTCATGAGTGGGGGGGGCGAAAAATATTTGCAATAATTAATTAATCAATCAATCAATTAATTAATAATTATAATTATTAGTAATTAATAAATTAATCTTATCTTTAATTGAATGTTAATTTATTAATAATATAATTATTAAATGCATTATATAATAATTAGGGGACTTCTGAGCACAGAAGAAGCGAAAACATCAAATTTTTATTTTAAATAATTTTATCTAAGTTTAATAAGCGGATGAACCTTATCTTCTGCTTTCTCATGTTTTTTTTTTCCCCTCTTCTGATTTTCTTATAGCGTTTGTATTAAAATAATCATCAGTTTTATTTGTTATATTTGATTTCACTAATAACAAGAATAACATTACATTTAATTGTATAATAAATATTTGTATATAATAATATGGAGAAAAAGAAATTAAACAAAATGTAGTTAATGTGTAAATCAACTTTCGAATATCCTCAGGGTAAGATTGCAAAATCAATTGGTCAGAAATAAAAAAAAAAATCACAATATTAAGCAGAGCACGGATTCTACGTAGAGCTGCGATAAAATGAAGTTGTTGTTGGTGTTTTAAGCAAAATAGATTTGAGAAAATTCGATTCTATACACATTCACTTTTTTATATTGATGAAGCGGAACTCTCATTTATTTAAATCATCTATTATACTGTTAGTTTAGTGGGAGGGCGAAAGATAGTTTTTGCCCCCCCCCCCCATTCAGAAAAGTGGAGGGGCAACTCGCCTCCCCTCCCAGCTCCGACGTCCCTATATATATATATATATATATATATATGTGTGTATGTGTGTGTGTGTGTGTATAAATTCATAAAAAATAATATTACTGTAATAGTGCCTTGTCAAAGCAATCAACGATTTAAGAAGCTTCAAATTTCTTTGAACTTGAATTTCCTTGATAGTAATGTTTGCGAGGGAGGGGCCGCTCTGATTTTGGCCTAAAAGCATTTTCCTGTTTCTGCTGATGATATTTATACTGAACGCTTGAAGGTTTTCAAAGTAATTTACGGAACCTGATTTTGATCTTGCATTGATTTGCATTTTAAACTTATAACTGTCTCATTCCATTAGTCGAGTGATGGTTTTGTTTGAATTCTACCAAAACATGGACTAACATTAAAATACGAGAAGATTCTATTGATTTCCGATAATAAAATATTGACTCATTAGATTGCAATTTATGAAATATTACGGAAATCTACTCGTCTATTTACATTTTTGTAGTCTACACACGGTACATAAAACAAAAACAAAATAAAAACCAACAATACAAAAAAAAAATTGTTAATGTTCTTGTAGAACTGATCACTGACTCCATTTTTCATAGAACAGAACAAACTGTTTTTTTTGTTTTTTTAATAATCTTGTTTTGAACATTTTATTATTGTGACCAGAATCAAGTTTCCAGTTTTCAAATTGATTGGCTTAAAAGCTTAATTTAGGCCTAACAAGAACTTCAAGTTTATTCTAATTCTACATTACTTATTTCTTTTCATGTTTAGGGATATTTAAACTAATATAATAGCTGATTTATTTTAAATTCGTTTGGATCGTTTCTGAAAATTCTAACTGGAATTTCAAGTGAATAAATATTTCTCAGATACCACAGATGAAGATTCCCATAAGGAAAATTCCTGATTGACCTCTTTCATCTTTTCTGGGTGGCAATGGTAACTAACGTTTACAAGGTTTTTTTTTGGGTTTTTCTACTGGAATGATTCTTAAAATACTTGGAATGTTCTAGAGGGATCTTTGAAATAACAAAACCATTCCATTTCAGTTAGTATAGTTTAGATATCCTGTCTACATATTTCTTAAATTTTAGTGCTAATGTCTACAGTAGCCTTCTAACTTCTCGGTATTTTTCTAATTATTTCGCTGAATTTTGTAATGAATTCACGGTGAGACTTAGAAGTTTTGCATATTCAGTTATGGGGTTGAAATGTTTTTTTTTTATCCCTTCTATTATTTTGATGTCTGTCTCTAAGTATCCGTCATTCTTCCAGAAATGGTCCAAATATGAATCTTTCCTGAACGTCTCCAGGGTCAAATTAGAACAAGTTGTTGCTTGTGCTGCATTTTTTTTTATTTTGATAACTACAATAGTAAATCTATTTAACTTGTTCTAATCATTTTACAGTGTTCAAGATAGACAATATTTTAATAGCCTTACTCTCTTCTCTTCCTAACATTTTCAGAGTCATAATTATAGCATTTTTTTGTCTACTCTTGCGAGATATTTACAAGCTATTTGAAAAGTATTTATAATTATCTACGTCAGTCCATCAAGTTAAAGTCTCAGTATCTGCGACACTATTATGTTTTTATTTTGATTCTAGTACATGATGCAAACAGTTTATTCTCTTGTGTTTCAACGCTTCATGCTCAAGTCTCCTCTGAACTGTAGATAGCTGAGTTATGCTTAGTAAGTTTGATTATCTAAGAGCTTTCTGAAAATATTAGATATTTACTATCATAAATATTTCTATGAAAGTAGGACCTACGGAACAGGAGACTCTGTCTTCTTATTTTATCTGTATATTTACCAGAAAAATTCCCAATCAATTTCACTACATCGATCTGGCGACTTCTCTTTGTTATTTAAAACTTTTGAGAAATTTTTTTTTTAATAAAATATTGTTTATTTTCAAGAATTTTCGCTTTTACTAATTAAAAAAAAACAAAAACAAAAACTTAACAAATGGCTTGTACGAAGGTAGAAAGTAAATTTTTAGAAGAAAAAAAAATGTAGGACAGCATATGAAATCAAATGAAATTAAATATTGCAGGAAAAATCGTGATTTTTTTTTTTTAATAATATATGCCGT
Organism: Thereuonema tuberculata; assembly: GCA_023159025.1. Taxonomy (NCBI): domain Eukaryota; kingdom Metazoa; phylum Arthropoda; class Chilopoda; order Scutigeromorpha; family Scutigeridae; genus Thereuonema; species Thereuonema tuberculata. The sequence goes on along the minus strand of JAFIDM010002131.1, from coordinate 47,232,018 downwards.
TTCATAAGATTACGATAAATAAATTCTTATTCTTATTATATTTTCGCAGAGACTATCATCAACTCCGCACTGGGTATTAGGTTAAAGGAAGGTTAAAGGGCAAGCATAATAATATAAATTATATTATATAAAAGCGTTATTCTGTCATTGTCATAAGACTTTACGTTTTTCCAATTTTGTGACCAAACTATAAGAGATAGATTGGTCATGTAAATGGATAAAATGTAGAGCTTTTTAAGACAAACAAAATGCTACAAAAATCTTTCGAAAAAAGTTTTTGGTTTCCAAGATGGCGCCTTTTAAAGTGTCAAATTTTGACTTTTTCTCAATTTAAACGAAAAGTATAAAAGTTGGAAGAGAGCATTATATTGAGAAAATGTTGATATTTGAAAGTTCTATCGAACGGTATATCAGTCATTAACAAACGTTTCTGCGTTTGGAAGATACATGCAAAAATGAAGTGTTTTTGCGGCAACCCCCCCCCCTCGAGTGAGTGCCAACGCGCAATACACCTGAGTTAAGCGGAAAGCCCACAACGAGCTGGGAAGTCGTGTATTCTCCGATCTCCATATTAATTTGCTAAATAAATAAAGGTGTTTTTTTTTTTTAATGCTATACATGCAAGGGTTCCGGAGCGAAGCGACGAAGCGACATGTAATGCTATACATGCAAGTAATGTAATAAAAACATAAATAATAATTCATATAAAAGTATCCAATCATCTAATATAAATTAAAGAAGTAAAAAAAAAATATTCTTAAAGAGACCGTTAATATTATTATTAGTTTTTTTAATTTTAAATAAAAATGTAAATCTAATTAGGCCTCCTTTAATTCAGATGAAAAACTTATCATTAACTCCCAAAGTCAATATTTTATTAAACTATCTTTTGAATGATTACACGAGCAACACATTCACTATTTTAAATTATTAATATATCTTTAATTGATTTTCCATGCTCCTCAAATATCTCCTCTTGATGAAATTTCGGCTCATTGCTAGGAGTCTCCCTAAGAACTCAAATAGTAAACGGCTAAAGGACAAGCATTTGTATGGTGGTGAGTCACAACCCACGTAACACAAAGCGTTGGCCCAACGTTGGCATTGTTGGGGAATGGTTGGCCAACGTTGGGCCAACGCTTTGTGTTACGATGGAAGCATTTGCATTTACTCTTTACACATGAGCATTTGATCAGCTGAAGAATAGATACAGAGGCACAAGGAAGTTCACACATGACCGAAGTGAGCTGTCCTTCTTCCTTAGTCCATCCTTAAACAATAGTAGAAGGAAGTGTTGATTGGGGTTTATTGTCTTATGTCCACATCAATGCCTGAAAATTTGCTCTCTTAACTGCTGGTATAAAAGCACTTCGAGTAAATGGCAAGTTTTTCCAAATTGTCTGTTTTTTTTTAAAACATCCACCAACACAAGTCTGATTATCGTGGTTTTCAATTGGTAAACTCATCAAATAAATGTCTCGAGTTCATTCACTGTATTATCCGAGCTTTCAAAGCGAGACATATTTCTTTCGAAGCTGAGTCGAATGCGTTCCACTAAGATAAATTGCCCTTTTCCTAACAGACTTCCATAAAGAAAGAATCCAGAGGCAAGTTATGGTAACGTCTGATAGAAACGAGTAGCAGAGCAGTGTCCTGCGCTTATATGAAATCAAATGCATGTATGATCAAAGCGTGACATTTATTTACGTAAAATTTTAGACCAATATGAATTATCTGTACATATCTGCAAACGAACTATGTTTGCATTAGATGGAACTACGCATCAGTGTTCCTTGCAGAGCAAATTGACATATATATTGAAAGCCTTACAAAACCCGGCACCAAATACTGATAGTACTAGCACAATAGAAGCACCACCTGTGTTGCTATTGTAGATGCTATGGCAGAAGTGCAAGCATTTGAAAAAGCCAAAATCTATTAAACTTGCAAAACTCTAGCTAATGCCATCAGTGCCAAGATGCGCAAGAAGTACCATAAATACGATGAAGTACATTTTGTGTTTGAAACCTACGTGGCTGATTCATTAAGAATATTACATGGAGAAAGGGGACCCAACAAAGCTGAACTCATTACAAGATTAGTGACAAACATCTTGAATGTACCGATGAAAAGGTTCCTGAAGCATATTAACACAAAAGTCGATTTAACAGAATACATTGTTGAAAGCATTGTTCCTGCATGCCAATAATTCTGCTTATAAATGCGTTGTTGCATGGTGCACATTAAAGCAAAAGCCCTCACACTGTCGTGTAAAATCTCTTGAGGCAGCTGACTTCGGTCATGTGTGAGCTTCCATGTGCAACTGTATCTATCCTTCAGCTGATCAAATCCTCGTGTGTAAAAAGTAGATGCTCACCACCATGCAAATGCTTGTCCTTTAACCTTCCATGTGCCAA
>JAFIDM010002131.1:47160431-47229591 GCA_023159025.1 Thereuonema tuberculata | reverse complement strand
GCTGTATCTCGGCAACCAATGGACCTCGAGAGCTCGGGTTGGGCTCAAATTGTAGCAAATTTAGTTTGCTTTACAAAGGTATACCGTAATGATTCCCGAAAAACGCTTCCTTACGGTAGTTTTTTCGCAAAACCTGAAACAAGTGCAAGAATCTCGCAGTTTTTCGAGCACCACGGGAGTAGCACAGGTTTTCAGGGTTGCAAACTTGGGTATAAACTACTCTCATGAGTCCTAACAACATATTAAAAAATCGTAGATATATGCGCGTTTGCGATGTTTGATGTTTTTATTGACTGGCCTATGTGTTAAAAAAACAACTTCTCAGTTCAATTTTACCTTTATTTCTCAAATATCATCAAAAGATAATGTTATTCTATAAACATGCTAACTATTTAAACGATTTATCTCTTTTCAATATGCAATAGTTTATCAAAATAAATAATTTATTTTTAGATTTGATTCTGCTTTACGATACCAAATACAGTGAAACCTGTCAAGTTGACCACCTTTATAAGTTGACCACCTGTCTAAGTTGACCTAATTGACCAGGAACGGAATGGCTTAATTACTTTAACATTGAGTGAACCCTTTATAAGTTGACCACCTGTCTAACTTGTATGTTGACCAGGTAATTAGGTAGAATTTGTCACAAAGCATAGCTCAAAACCTTTGTAAGTTGACCACTTCCAGAATTTTTCTATGTATTTCTAACAACTTTTATATTGTATTTTTTTTTCTAATTTTCTAAAGAAAAAATTGTTAAGGCTCGTTTTAACGTCCATTCCACAGACGAAACCTACTTTGAATTTCGCCGACAGCTAGGGTGTCAAAACAAACGTCGAAATAAAATTCCTGCCTCCAAATCTGACTTGTGTGCTTCAACCCCTTGACCAAGGAATAATTTGTGCAGTGAAGCAGAATTACCGCAAAATTATGTTGCAGTCTTTAGTGACAAAAGCAGATGAATGTAAAGATTCATCCGAATTTTCAAAATCCGTCACAGATTATGATGCAATTCGTTGGTTGAAAACCTCCTGGCAAAATGTACAATCATCACCTTGTTTCTTCAACTTACTACTGTAGTACATACAGTATGTAACTATGACATTATCCAATAATTAATACGTATGTATAATTAATGTTTAACCCTAATAAGCAATATTATTCCTATTTTGTATCATTTTGATTTCCTATTTTGTGTAATTTTATAGTACTACACTAAGTATAACTATAATAGTAGTCATAGGCGGATCCAGGGGGGGGGGGCTAGTGGGGGCTATAGCCCCTCCCTTTAGCTGTGAATATAGATTGGATAACATGTGCTATTCAAAAGCTGCTGCCCGATAGACATTAATATTGACATGATGACGATTTCAATTGCTAATAAAAAGCTGCCCTTTAGCATGCGTTTCAGACACACAGGTGTAGTCAGCCCTTCAGAAAAGTTAGCCCCCCCCCCCCTTCGAAAAATCCTGGATCCGCCCGTGGTAGTAGTACGTAGATGATAAAATATGAAAATCAAAAAGTAAGTATTGTACCCTTGGTAAGTTGACCACCTGTCTAAGTTGACCACGAAAACGTGGAACCACTGGGTGGTCAACTTAGCAGGTTTCACTGTAGATGTAAACAATAATTCATTGAAAACAATCTAAATAATATTAATTTGTAAATATATTTTATTATTGTAAATCTGAAGTCTTTATTCGTTTGAGGCTGATCAATATTTTTTATGAATAGTTTAATAGTTGTGCAAACACATTTTAAGACTTTTGTATTAAAAAATAAAGGGTTATTACTATTATTACGTGAGTTTCAAGCCTTGGGTTTTCTCAGCAAAGACAACATGGCGAGTCAAGGAGCAAAGCACATATTGCCAAGTGTAAAGAAGTGTGCAGGGAGGTTAAGGATGTGTGGTTGTGTCCATAAATTTCCTAACTACGCATGTTGTGCTGAGTACCACAGCCTTCTGGAGTTATGGATAAGTGTTTTTGTGAAGTCCTAGTGTGCTGAGGCTGTGGTGCAATGTGTGAGGCACCAGACCAGTGGCGGATAGGACGATGGATACAACACGTTCTCGGTCCTGCCTCCACTGCTTCTGGAGCTCGTGTACTAGGTCTGTATATTTACTGATCTTGTCTGCGTGAGTTTTCTACATATTCTTGCTGATAGGCACTTCAATATCAATGAGATAGGTCTGTTTGTTGACTTTATCCATTATTAACATCTCGGCAGATATTTTAAGTAATTAATATTATATTAATATACTATATAATATTTACTTTAAAAAATCTTCTCCTAATTTGACTGAATAGGGTACAATCAAAGCAGGAAGTGAAAAAAAAATACATTCTGCAGAAAATTCATTCTGCAAATAGTCTATTTATTTAAACTTATGAATTAAAAATAGTCAAACAATTAAGTGATCTATTGTGCATTCCCATATTTACTTTACACTCCTATTGTAATCACGAGATTATAACATTCTTAAAAATAATAAACACTCGATTAAAAAAAAACAAAAACATTTCAGATGTATCCTACATATTGCCTACCAGTATATGATGTTAATGTACACTATATGAAGATCTATTAAATTTTATGCCTGTTGATGCTCATTGTGATATAAAAGTTGAATTAAATATCATTACACATGTTAACATCATTATTTACCAAAAAAATTTCAAATGCAATTCTGTGAATTATGTAATCTGAATAAATAAGAGTATACATTAATTCTTAAAAAAAAATGTAAATATCACATTAATAAAAGTCGTATACTTGTGAGTGGTTTTTTTTTATTTAATGCTTATTATTTTTAACAATATGAAGTAAACTTTAATGAGAATAATCATTCTTAGCAAATTAGAACTGTCATTAAAGATAAGAACAATTCTTATTGTTCTTATCTTTAATATTAAAATTAAATAATGTTGATTTTTTTTTTTTATATTTTCAATTTTTATTTATTTATTTTTAGATTATCGACATAATATTGTAAAATGAGAAAAATTTGTTTTTTGTTGGATCCCACAGCCAGGTGTGGTTTTGGGTTCCATTGCCTTTCATGCTCTCCGGTCTTGTCATTGAGGGGCAAATCTAGCTGATAATCCATAATAATGATAAAACAGCTATTACAGATTCTCCCTCAATGACAAAATTAAAAGCATAAGTTGGTTTTTGTTTATTTTAATGCATGATGGGAGATTTTTCTTTTTTTTTTCCCATAATTGTAACATATCTAATTATTCTGATTCAATTTCATTTAAGCAACGAGATACAGTAGAACCTCATTACAACGGACTAATAGGGGCTGAAGGTTGTCCGTTTTAATGAAAGTCCGGTTTATAACAAATAATTCTTATCGGGGTGTAATGCAGCACGGTGTACACCAATATAAGTACAATAGTTAGCTATAAAAAGTGTTTATCACATATCAAATAAAAAACAGCCGCCAACATAGTAGATTGAATTCAAAAAGATATGTACGTATACACTGCATTAATCTTTAGAACAAGAAGGTCCTGGTTCATGTTGATTGCTTACATTCATTGGTTTGAAAAAATAATTTATTTTTTGCTGAGTTTGTTTGCTGCTTATTTCTTCATTTAATAACTGACGGAGAAGTTCATAATATGCTTTAGCATATCGAATAACAAAAGTTAAATGGTCTTTCACTTCGCTCACCTTAATTGTAGGCTGAGTAGTGTCTCCTACCTCTTCTTCCTCGTCCTCCGAAGATTCTGCTCTTCACAGTCATGCAGCGCATCCATGTTTACGCAAAACCACATGTATTGATGTTTAATCGCTTGCTTGGAAATGTAAAACTCGTCAGATCAAAATAAGCACCCTTTATATTTACTACATTTTGTTTTAAAACGGTCCGTTATAATCGACGTCCGTTATAATAGGGTCCGTTATAATGAGGTTCTACTGTATATAAATATAGATTTTATGAAAAAAATTAAACTTCCATTTTCCATTAATTTCATGTACATTTACATCAAGAAAGTATGACACGAATGTTCCATGAAGGTATGGTTAGCTGTTTCGTGAATCCTAACGAATCTCTGTATCCGGTGGAGTTTGTTTGTTTAGTTGTATGCTAGCATTCAGAGCAGGTTAGGGGTCGTCCATTAATCACGTGAGGTTTTTTTTAGGAACTTTTTAACCCCCCCCCTCCCCCCTGGTGATACGTGGTGAGGTTTTAGACTACCTCCCCCCCCCATCCAAAATCACCTGTATTTTTTTGGTAAAAAAAAACCTCTAAACCTATCTATTCAACCCAAAAAAAAAATCAAACCTCTAAACGTGTCAAAACTAAATACACGTGATATCTCGCTACACCCCCCCCCCTCCCCACTGCTATTGTCGGGGTTTTTGTCCGCACCCCCCCCCCCCCCCTTCGAGCCTCGCGTGATTAATGGACGATCCCTTAAGACTAAATTGAAAGAGCCAATTCTTGAATTAGAACATGGAATAGTCAAATAAAATAGCCAAATTTGGTTCCAATTCGATCCAAATTGTATCAGAACAGATATTTACCGAATAGATGCTCGAAAATCGATTGATGGATAATAACAACGCTTTAGGAACAAGACTAAAGAAAATAACATATAAGTATTTTTCGGTTTCGAGAAATAGCGGCACTATGTTTAAAGGTAACTCATGAACACATCTGTTCATTGAAAGCAAGTTTAACGTCCGTAATTATTTGTAAATAAAGAGAGAAATTCACCAACGCACAATAAATATGCCTTCGCACATTGAGCCAGCATTGATGTTGCCACCTCATTCCTCTGCCATCCTATAAAATTCCAATATCCTAACTGCATCATTGTTAATCTTCATGAGATATATGAGTACTTGTTTTTTAATGTTCAGCCTAATTTTCTGTTGTAATGTTCAAAATTCATTAAAACTTAAATTGATGTAAAAGATTTAGTAAATGTTATATTAATTGATATCTTAATTATGCATGTTTCTGATACATTTATTAAAATTTATTATAATAAAAATATATTACTTAAACTTGTTGACGTGGCGTTAAATTTAAGTAGATAAGTTAATGAAATTGATTAATGTTTGATTAGTTGATATGAAATTAAAGAAATTATGTCTGCTTTATAGTTGTGGGAAGATAATGGGAGATTGTAAGCAAAAACGAGACAAGGTAATTAATGCTTTTAGACAGTGTCAAAAGCAAAGCGGCCCCATAATATGCACAATTTTAGAAACAAAAGTAGAGTGAACCTAACCAGCGTTTACAATGAATTTAATGGACGCTTACAGCAAACCGGAAGTTGGGGGTCAAAAGTGGTCGCTTCCGATAAAGAGGCAAACGGCGATAGACGTCCCCCAATATCGACCCTTCTAAACACATTGGTGGTGGTCACGTTTTTGTCAGACAAACGGTTGCTGAGATATGATAAAAGAAAAACGTATTGAAGCACCGACTTTTGACCCCCCCCCCTATCCGGTCAGATAGTAATCCTAGAGGTCTGATTTTTTTGGACGTGGACACCTACTTTTTGATGCTGAACACAATGGTGAAGGTTTCATTCTAATATCTCTAACCGTTTGGCCACTACAGAGTGTGACATCCAGCAAGCATAAAAGCAAGAGCGGCCCCTTTTGTTTTACAGGAAAGGTGTAACATATGGGCCGCTAAGAAATTCGAGTAACAACTATCGCAATTAGAGTTAAGCAACAAAAAATTATCTAGTATGCTAATTGAGAAATTTGAATTTATTAGAAACAAATAAATGCAGAATCAGATGAAAAAACAGTTTCAGAGCAGAAAGAGAATGGTGAACACAAAAGAAGTAAATATGTGATTTTAATTAGTAGAGATTAAGAAAATATCAATAAATTTGAAATTAGTAATCAGAAGGAGGATAATAAAAAAAAAATTGTCATGCTTTTCGTTGAATAAAATCCTAGGATCTGGAGTTTTTCAAAAACCAATTCTGTAAAAGAACTTTGCTGATTTATAAGTGTTTTAATAATTAATGATTATTAATAATAGTAATTTCTGAAACAATTTGACATCAATTTACAATTATTTTAATAAATACATTTATCCAAGACAAAAATAAGTAGTACAAATTAAAATTTGGCGTTAAACAATGAGTGATAAGGTTTAGTTATTTTAACAAAACAAATGGAGGGAAGAAGAGGAAGATAAGCAAAATAAAAAGAAAGAATGGAAGAAAACAGAAGAAAATCAATTTTTAACAACAGAAATAGAATAAGAAGAAAATATTACAAAGAGTTATTCCAATTAATACGAAAGTCATTGATGAAGAAGAGGTTTTAAACAGCTCTTCGTGCAATGAGAGCATCTGAATACACCAATTTCCTTATTAAGCCCCACGAACACCATCCGATTTTGCACCAACTTAGTTGGCCAACTTTCAGTTTTCGAGTTGCTAGAGCCGACTTTGAGCACGTTTTTCAGCGACTTGGCAGCGATTTTAGTTGGCCGACTCGAGTTGGTTGTGCAGGACCAACTCGGAAAAGTTGGTCGGAATTACCAATCACAGAGCAAGGTTGGAACACATCAGTCATGACGTCACGCCCATGGAAAGAAATGGCGTCCATAAACATTAATCATCGCTTCGAATCGACGACAAGCGAGTACACAATGAATATCAGAGTATTGCGAATTTCTTTCACGCATAAATAAAGTTTATACTGAAATGCAGTAATTGTATGCGGCAGAATTTATCAGAAAGGTTTCAAAACCTCGATTTTTTCGGATTTTCCACAACTGCTGGGGGAAATGAATTGAATTTTGGGATTGCTGCTATCCCGGCCGACTTCATTTGCGAGTTGGATGGTTTTCTAGCCTGACAAAATCGGACCAACTCGAAGTTGGCCAACTAAGTTGGTGCAAAATCGGATGGTGTTCGCGTAGCTTTACAATGGTAGAAATTGTTTTCCAGATATATGGCTAATTAAAATGAAAACTTGATCAAAACTTGAATAGAGGTGGTAAAACCACCATGATGCCATGGCGGGAAATTTGTATATTCACATAATGCGCGAATAATTATTTTTTGAAACACTCCATTTTCAATGATTTTTACATTTTAATTGAAAAACTGTCACACTATTCCTTAAAACATGATTTCATACGTACTATATAATGTTTCTAAAATGTACAATGACGTACATGCAAATGGCATCTGTGACATAGCTTATCTGGTAAACAGATATCTTATTTACTTCATGCGATCACATCATCACCATGTCTTTCAATGGTCTCATTCGACATGCCATATTTGACAGTGCCGTATACGTAGCTTTAGGCTGGTTCAGAATAAAACAAAGCTTTTAAATTCAAAACTATTTTTATTCTGAACCAGTTTAGACTTAAAGGCTTGAATTAAAGCTTTTGAAAACTCAATTCAAATTAGTGATTTTACACTTTAGCTTCTTTTTCGTTGGATTTTAGTGGTTTTCCAAGACAGTCTCTCAGTCGTGACCAAAATAGTGTTTGTTCTTGATCGCTTTCACCCCATTTGAGATAAGTCTGACTATTTAACAACTTTCGTAAGGTTTTGTTAACTTTGCTCTTATCTAATTCTTCTAATTTCACCAGAACGAGAATGTTACCATCGGTTTCAAACATCTTGTGATGAGCCATTCTCAGTTCCCATTGACACCATTTGCTTTGTAGGAAGCTATTCGTTAAAATAAAGATAACCTTCCGACTTCTATCAATGCTGTGTATAATGTTATCCACTATATATTCTCCCACCAAGAAATTTCTCTCATGAAGACACAGTTTATATTGATGTTTTATCTCTGTGTTAGGGATTAACTGTTTTAAAATCCATTCTTCATCCGGACTGCAGTACGAAACAAAGGCATCATATTCAAAACAGCTTCCCTCTGTCGGTTTCGGAAAGAGTAAATTGTTAATCCACTTCCGAACACTTTGATACCACTCAAGTCCATAGCAAAGGCCAGCAAATATTATCCCCAAAACAACTACAATCCCAGATACTATTATATACACTTCCTTATTGCTGGATGAAGCTGAACAAGATTCTAAATTGGGCTGAACATTTAAAAGAGGCTTATTGTGAAATATCGAAGGTAAATCGCAAAGGAGATTCTTGAATTCGGAGTCATTAGCTTTGGTCAAAATCCAGTTTTGGAAATCTGGTAAAACACAAGACGAGCAATCCATTGGATTATCTGCTAATTGTACGTGTTCTATGTTTGCAAAATCGTCCATCATTGCTACGTGAACTTCACTGATCTTGTTAAAAGTTAGGTTTAACCAAGAAATCGTTAAATAAACTGGAAATGCATTTTCTTTCCAGGGGGTTATTTTGTTACTGGAAAGATCTAATACATCTAAAAGTTTATTATTACATCCTGCAGAAGTGTCACAGGCTGCGGATGCGATTTCTTCTCCTTCAGGATAATTGACGACATTTTTCAAATTGACAAAACCGTTTCTGCTGAGATTTAAATATTTCAAAGTTGGTAGTTTGATTAGAAGGGGAAAATTGCTTAATTGGTTGTCTGATAAATCTAGATGTGCTAAATTACTGAAATCAATGAAGAGATCTATTGGAATGAAAGACAAACTACAGTTCTTCAAAAACAACTTCCTTAAATGAGAAATCTTCTTCAGGGCTTTCACGTCGACTTCTGTGAATGGAATGGAACTTAATGATAAGATCGATATACGCTGTAGCGTTCTAAAATCTTGTTGTGAAAGCAGTCCAAATTTTAGATTATTCTCATCGATATGCAATTCCTGTAGATGTTTCAAACTATCTAATCCTGGCGGAAGTGTGGTCAGGAAGTTGTTATTCATATCCAACACTTCTAGGTCAGGGAACATCGACAGGAATTTGGGATCCATTGCTGTAATTTTATTCCTGCTGAAATCCAACACTTTCATAGAATTGTATGGTTCAGTTACATGGGTTGCTGTTATATTTACATATCCACTTTCTTTTAATATTAATTTATCAATGTAATCTTTTGCGTTAATCACATAAGAAGCCTCAATGTATATTGGTGGTACTTCACCAGAAGAAATCAGTCTTATTTCGAGGGATGATATTCTCCCGTTCATTAAAAATAACCAATCTTCTGTCATGTTTTTGAGAGTTTCCAAGGCTGAAGATTTTGTTAAACTGATTATGGAAATGCTATCAAGAGTATCGTAGTCTCTCATTGGTTTAGCTAATATTATATTGCGAATGCAATGTTCATAATGATGTATAGTCCTATTGGATGTAGCTAAGTATTTAATACAGTCGGAATCAAAATCATAACAGGCGAACTCATTTGTAGGTGGATATTGGACGATCAGTTCTAGAAACCTTAAAGATGAAAGTTCACGTAGAAATGATTCGCCCTTTAATTTACTGGCAGAATTGGGAGAGCATTGAATAGGTTGAGAAATATCGTAGAAAAGGGTTGTCCGTTTTAGTGTTCCACAGATAGGCTTATTATGATTTGATAATAAATCTGAAACTGTAATAGCTGTGTTGGTTTGTATATCAAGTCTGGTAATGATTGCAAGTCCTTTGGCAATTGAATACACCTCCACACAAATTTCTAATTTTCCCATACATTGGCTCACAATATGTCCGGTTTCAAGGAATTTAATTTTGCAGTCTTTTGAAGGAATCGTGTAGTTGAGCGTTGCACTAGATTTTACTTCAAAAACGAGTTGAATGGTTGTAAGTAAACAAACCAAACACAATATATTCTTCGGATCCATTTCTAAAAGAAAACAAATGCATATTAAAAGAATATCAAGTAGAAGGTTTTTTTGAAAGCTTTAAAAAAAAAAAAAAAGTTTTTTACGTGTGCTGATATTAATAGTTCAGAGTCCAGCCTGCACACAAGCATAAAACATATAATAAAATACACAAAAGTCCAGGGCTTTCACCTCACTTCAGACAAGGTTTCCTCAGTGGTAATGATCCAGGAGCTGTCAACACCTCTATTTAAGAGAAGGGTGACCAATGGGAAGCTTGGAAACCCAGCTGGATGATAAGTGGTGGTTAGCCTAGCCAATCCTAGTTGGGTGACGTCTTAGGCAGGCGAAGCGCCGACAAGCGGAGATCGTCGAAACCAGGGTCCTTCAGAAGGCTGGAACACATGGCATTTGTAAACAAACGAGGTAATTGAACAACCTGGAACGGGAATTGATAATACTATGAAAGGAAGATTATACAAATTGAGGAATGAACATCAGAAATGAAATTAAAATTGAGAAGGAAATTAAAATTAAATAAATGAAATAAGAACTGAAATTAAATAAAAATAAAAAATAAAATAATTAAATAAAAATAAAAAATAAAATAATTAACTAAAATAAAAGTGACAAAATGAGAAAATTAAAATAAAAACTGGAAGTTTAAAAGGAATTGATCCTAGAATAAAATTGTTTAAATTGATCAAAACCGATTAAGAAATTGTTATCTAAAATTCGAAGTGAAAAGTTAAAATAAGAAATTTAAAAAATCGAGTGAAATTTCAAAGTTTCAAAAACCTACACCAGAGGATATGTCCACCGACAATCTTATTGGTTAATAATTGATGAATCCGATTGATGCCATCCTACGGGGACAGCAGCCCCTGTCACGAACTTTATCCTGATTGATTTAATTTTCCTTAAAAGATAGACTCCACATTTTGTACGTTAGCATTGAGAATGATTTGTACACCTTCAAATCGAAACGTCTGCTTATTAAAATTTTAATTGTAATTTCATTTCATGTTAATTAATTTCCTATAATTAAATATTTATTAAAAATTCACCCATCTTTTTTGAATATTCCGGCAAACTCTTTGAGAAACTCAAAACATTTACTGTTTTTTTTTGTGTAAAATTTCAATAGAAATCGAGAATTCATAGAATTAATGCAAATTGTTTTTGTTTTTTTGTCCGGGCTCTTAGTATTTACACTATTGGCCTCAACAAGGGTCGAGAAATGTGAGCATTTAGCTGACGAAACGTTGCCCAGCGTACGCCATAGGAGGCAGCTCACGCTATACCCGCGGAAACGGACGAAACACAGAAGGAGAATGTGACAGCCATGCCGAACCCAGAACAGCAATAATGCAAATTGTCGATATTTATATAATTGAAGCAGAGTGGTAAAGTTTAAGCAACGTGAACTTATTGTATAGTTCTGTAAAATATTGAATCGCTTTCTTAATGAATACAATTACTTTTCTTTTAACACTTTTTCTATCAGCTACAACAGCTTTACAATATATTTTCAAATTTAAATATATTAAAATTTGGAGATATATGTATCTATATCCATCTATCTATATACAGTACAGCCGAAAAGAAACGACACTGAACAATTCGACAACATGAAAGGTGGCACTGCGAGATGAACACGTAGGCGATTGTTGTATTCGGAACAGGAATGATTGTGGATGTGAGATTAATCAGTGTTGCTGTGAAAATGGTATTAACTATCGAAGAGAAAGTGTTTATTGTGGAGTTGTATTTTCGATCATACGGAACAGGCCGTGGCAATGGACGTAGCCTATTACATGTTGCTATGGAATTTCGGGAGCGTTTTAACCGTCCAGCACCACGAACAAGGTTATGCTATCCGTCATCGATAAATTCCCTCGAACCGGAAATATATTCACACAGCGGAAAGGTTGCACCGGCCGTCCCGTAACAGTAACAACGAATGAAAATCACGCCGACGTTTTGGCAAGTGTTGCAGTCGCCACAACGAAGTCTCCGTCGAACGGCAGTTAAACTGGATCGAGCATCAGTTCGACGTATGTTTAAAACCATTGGTGGGTTCCCTTACAAGTTACAGACTGGCCAACCATTGAAACTTGTCGATATAGAAGTCGTATACTGTGCTTCCATGTTAGCAATGGTGTATAAAGATCCCGGATTTTTGGCTAATGTTTGGTTTTCGGATGAGTGTCATGTTCATCTGAATGTCTATATCAATAAACAAAAACCCGATTTCGTGGTTTCGCCCGATCAGACATCATTATTGAATTACCACTCCACAGTGAATCGGTGACGATTGGTGTGCGGTCTTGAAACATTGTATAAGAATGGTGGATCATGAAGACATTTGTGTGTCACGGATTCCCGGAGATTCGACGGAGATAGAGACTTTCAGTAAATAACCCTTTCCAGCTCATTCCAAAGGGATATTCAATAGGATTGAGATCCGGAGAGGGCCACTTTAGCAAATGAAAGTTATTGTTATACAATGATTCTAGCTTTGTGTGTCTGAGCATTATCCTGCTGCAAGTAACTATCTGACTGAGGAAAAACACTGTCAAAATGAATGGATGCACTTGGTTATCAATGATGTTTAGGTACCCTCTGGCATTTAGAAGTAAATCTATGGGTATCAAGGGACCCAACGTGTTCCAATAAAACATTCCCTAGACCATTACACCGGCTCTAACAGCTTGCACAGTTGTGGCCAGACATAAGAGATCCCTGGATTCATGCTGTTTTTGACAAATTCTCAGCCTTCTATCAGTTTGCTACAACAGGAACTCGTCAGACCAAGTAACGTTTTTCAATCCTCGATGCAGGATCCCCACAAGGGAGGAGTCAAGTGGTCCGTCAGCACCGGGGCCCGGAATTCAAAGGGGCCCGAAAAAAAAATAGCCTATCATTTCTAGACTTTTTTTTAATTAAATCTACATTTTATGTAAACTACTTTTCTGCTTTAATTGTCTATATAGAGCATTACATGTTTCAAAAAGAAATAAAAAAAAAATTAAAAAACAAAAAAGAAAAAGAAAAATTAAAAAAGCAAAAGAAGGCAAAGAAACTGCATAAACATGAAAGAAAAGGTAAATAAAAAAATAAAAGAAACAGAAAGAAAAAAAAAAAGTAGTCATGCAACAGACTTGATACAGAGCAAGTGCTTCGTAGCCGAGTAGCCTACATACTGAGCCACCACTGAACAGTTTGTTTTAGTCGACACAGGAAGGTATTAAGCTAACATGGGAAAACACTCCAAAAATATCAAATATCTAGAAAACGGTAGGTTGTTGGACACCGAATCCCGGTATACTGCATTCTTAAAGTCCTTTATGAGTACTTTCATCTCACAAAAGGGCATTAAAATCCCTGATATACAACCATTGTCCTCTCCTTGTTAGTTAAAATGGAATTTAACTAATAATAATTATAATTACTTAATAATTACTTAGATGTCCAGGGAAGTAATAAGGGAAGAAGGCTTGCGTAAACGAAATTTTAGAAATTTTAGCCAAATAAAACCATCTCATAATTTCTTCAATAAGGTGATAAAATTTAATTGACTATTATAAATATATTCACAACATTAGTCCATTTAACATTAACATAAATGCTGAAAGAATGGTAAGCAGGAAAATTTATGTACAGTTAATCTTCCGATCATCTATGGAAAAGTTCTGTCGCGAAATTAGCGTATGGGTACCAAGATAACTGTAAATTGATTTTATTCATTAATGAATTTAATAATCCCACAAATAAAAATTTGTAAAATTACAAATTAGAAATTACAATACGTAATTCAAAATATGTACAACGTTTTTGTTAATGGAAGAGAAATACATTTTAATCTATTTTTAATTTTCTTTTACAATGAAAAAATATATTCCTTTTTACATTATATTCGCTGTGTTTATAATTATTTAATCCGAAATAAATGTATGCTTAAAATGCGTTTCTTTTGTTATACCTATTTGCTTTTGTGTAAGATGTATGGATAAAGGATGAAACTAAATATTTTTGCCTCCCCTTAAAGCTAGTTCTGGCTTTGGGCCTGGGAAGAATTTTACAATAAATAATAAATTGCAATTATAAAACAGAAGAATAGAGCAAGAGTGCAAACGATGTAATTAAATAGTAGAAGTAATCAGGAGAAAATAAAGATCTCAGAAGAAAAGCAAATAACCTACTCAAAAAAAAAAAAAGCAAATTATTTCGAACCAAATAAAGGAAATAGAACAACTTAATTCCCAAAATGAAAGCAGGAAGTTCTATGTTGCTTTTAAAAAAATGAAAGGGGATTTCAATCAGGAATTGATGGATGTAAAGGAAATATACTACGTGAGGAAAGAAAAACTGTAGAAAGTTGGGCAGAATATTTCAAAGACTTGTTAAACAAAGATGAAAATAAGGAAAACAACCAAATAGAAAGAAAAAGGACATTGGGTAAGAAGAAATGATCATTATACCAACAATTAGTGAAATCAAGATAAAATACAAATTATTAGAAGTCCCACCAGTCTGTTTTAGAATTCAATATCAAGGATAGTGATTAACATTAATCCACTGAAACTGGGACGCAAATACATCTGCCATTTCTCAGGAATCTGATAAAAGGATTATATAATGTTCTTAAGGTGGCAAGTAGTCCTCAGAAGAACAAAATGCGGAATTCAAATCCTTGGGTAGCTTACCGCTCACTACCAAAGGAATTTGACCCCAAAGCAACAATGACAAAAAAAAAAAAAAAAAAGAAAAACCCTTTTATGTGTTAAAAAAAAAGGAAGCAAATCATGAATAATGATAAGGAAAGCCTTTTGAGTGAAGCTGAGACCCTGGGATAGCTATTTCGAGCTTATTAGGCTCTCTTCAGCCATGGCTATCCAGTAAGCAAAACCTCAAAAGGCATACAAGGAGAAAAATAAGATGGCAATTGAGAAAAACCCTTTGTATTTCGAAACTTTCCAATGAAATGAAATAAACAAATAATTTAAAGACCAATAACGCACACTATATACCTCATTAAAATTAAAAATAAAGCATGCTTCAGATACTTGAACCATGTAACGGGTACCTGAAACATGTCAATGCTTTGTTTTTAATTTTATCAGGTATATAGCTATTTGTCTTTAAATTATTTGCTTGTATGCTTAGTTGCACGTTAAATTGTTTTGAAATGAAATAAAATTGAAAAGAAAAAAATAATATTAAAGATGCTGAAAATGTTATTTTTGGAATGAAATATTTAAAATGAAGTTATTTAAACAATACTTGTTACCTGTAACAGAATTTGAGAAAATCCGGAGAAGGTTTTAGAGTTGTAGACAACAATTAGTTACTCATTCTCACCTCAGCACTTCAGATATCGACTTAAAGCAGAAGCAAATAAAAATAAAAAGGAAAAGGTGCTTACACAGGAAGTTGTGTTCGGCACGTTCATCGGGAAACAGGAAGACTGATAATAATTTAAGGCAAAAACAATTTATTTTCTTTACCTCTTACAATTTTCATTTTTTTACCAGGGGGTGTTGTAAACAGTCACTGATAATTATTTAGAAAACTAAGATTTTATCATTTTCTGAGGGTGCATTTATGATTTGTTCGAAATTTCTTTAAGAATGACACTGATTTGAGGAGTTAACTTTTTCCATTTCAGTTTTATTAATTTATGGCAATTGGTATTGGATGAAAAATACTGAAATAGGAAACTTTTATTGTCGTCTCAAAATTTCTAAATACAAGAATAAATCCTATTTTCTTTTCTCCTTTTTTTTTCGTGGTTGGATGATTGGTTGAAGTGACTTTGAAGGTAAAAGACGATTGTAAAAAAAATTGTAAAAGACGATTGTCTCTCTCTCTCTCTTTCTGTAATATTAAGTGATTCATTATAAAAAGAAAAACAAAACAAAAAAACAACTCAAGCACTTATACGAATTTAATTAGAAAATCTCAATCGGATTCAAGTCGGGAGAAGTCGATGGCCAATCCCTTGCATGGAAAATGATTATATTACATATAATAAAAATAATATTGTAACATTTTGTGTAAATATTAAATCACTATATCATGAAAAAGTACTAAAAATATATCCATTAATCTACTAATTAAACTACTTCGTCCGGGTGAATGTCGGTTTGTTTATATCACAAAAATCCCTCTCAGACGATTTCTTTTTTTTCTACAAATTTCTTTTTACAAAATTTGACAACTTTTTGGCAAATATGTACACGTAGGCTGGAAATCAGGGTTCTATGGGATAAGTACTACAAACTTCCGTGTACATGATATTTCTTGTTCTATTGCCTTCAAGTATTAAAATCAGTTGATTTGTTGAATTTCCGGCTCTTAAAACGCCAACATACAATTGCCAATGGGAAAAGTATTCCATTTGTAAATACCTTCCAACGTATTTTAAGGTGTCTCTTGCGATAGTAATAGCGAATTGGAAATTGCGTACGTTTAAAATGAACAGGCAAGTCGGTGGAAATCTCGTTCTAGGTTACTCTCTCGAGCTCGAGTAGAGGATGTGGCACCACTGACTTGAGACTGGCAAGCTCCTCCTCTGTCTCATTGAGCCTTGCTTTTCTGCTTGCCTGAGATGCCTTTAATTGATAATTGCGATTGACTTTAAGGCATATTCAATTAACTAAAAATAGAAAAGAAATAATAAGAGAAGCAAAAAAGTTTAGCATCAATACGGCATTACAACCTAAACTTAGTAAACTTCAAACTTAGGAAACTTTAAGTGTGGCTTTCACTCCTCCTCTCGCCCATCATCGACAGATGATTTACAAGGTGTTCATAATTAAAGTTCACATTTCGAAATGCTGTAACTGAAGAACCAATCAGAGGAACGACTTCATATTTCACATGAGGACGTCCGTAGCAATGGAATTTTGTTTGGCGCAAAAAAATTACTTCCGAAGGCGGCCACTAGGGTGATATACGGCGTTGCAGTACTATAGTGGATAATGCAAATGACAAATGAACATGGCATGACATGTGATTAAGAACTGCTATAAAAGCAGAAAGGTGAGGAATGCGTCACTTCATTGCATAATAACAATATTATCAAAGGATCTCGCACTTCTTGTGATGTTGTTTTGTCAAAATAACAGCTGTGCCTTAACAGCACTGCGAATGTTCAGGACAGTAAAGAAACATAAAAATGGCCGTATGACCCCCAAACGAAAAATGATATAGAAATTTGAAGAGACAGGTTCTTTGACAGATGAATCCCGGCACAGGACGGACGACCGTCGACCAGCAGACAGTGGAGGATATAACCATATCAGTGGAGGAAGAAAGGACGGCAAATTTCGTGGGAAGCAGAAGTGTATCGCATGTTGCACAAACTCGTCAGCACTTTCACAAAGTTCTTAGACACATTTTTTTCGCTGGTACCCCTACAAGATCTACAATGTTCAGCAATTACTGACTCCCAACAGAAGTGCAAGTGAAACATTTGCCCCGCAGTTTCTTGCTCAAAACTGAACTGGAAGCCAACTGGCCATGGAACATTTTGTGGACTGAAGAAGCTCACTTCCATTTGCACGGTGATGTGAATATGCACAACTGCAGAATTTGGGCACCTGCTAACCCACATGTCTTGCGACAGTTGCCACTTCATTCACTAAAGGTCACTGTTTGGTTTGGCTTCACATCCACATTCATCGTCGGATCTTTCTTTTTCGAAGAGCTAGGTCCTGAAAGTCCCATCACCTGCACAGTTACTGGCCAACGTTACACATCTCTGCTAGCCAACCAGGTGATTTCCACACTTCAACTGCGTCA
Source organism: Thereuonema tuberculata (assembly GCA_023159025.1). Taxonomy (NCBI): domain Eukaryota; kingdom Metazoa; phylum Arthropoda; class Chilopoda; order Scutigeromorpha; family Scutigeridae; genus Thereuonema; species Thereuonema tuberculata. The sequence goes on along the minus strand of JAFIDM010002131.1, from coordinate 47,212,049 downwards.
ATGTCTGGACGCAGAGTTTCCAGACATTGCAGGATGGTGTCCGACCTCACATCGCCACCCCTATCAAGCGATTGCTTCGGCCTACTTTTACCTACGACAGAATTATCAACCGCCATTTTCGTACAACGTGGCCAGCATGTTCGCCGGATCTCTACCACTGCTGCTTTTGGCTGTGAGGGCATCTCAAAGACCTTGTCTATCATGAACACATAGCCAACTTAGGAGACCTGATAACCAGCATTACACGCCATATTCACAACATTACGAGTGACACTGTACGTGCTCCTGTTGAGGATGCGATGCTGCGATTTTAGTAGTTAGTGATTTTTAGATGCCGATACCTGGGGAAACCATATGAACATCTCCTTGAGTAACACACAATGAATCATGTTTATCCATTACTACAGTGACTTAATTATCAACAGAGGTGACAATAGGTATAACGTTTATGATTTGGTACTCGGCGGCCATTTTCAGGCTAAACTTTACTTCGTACAGGGGCAAAAGCATACTTCTATAAGTACATTTTGTGAAAGTATGCTTCATTGTAAAAATTATACAAGTGTTATTTTTCAGGTAATTCTTAAAGCGTAGGTAATAGAAAGTTAACTTTGTGCTGATGTTATTTCACTAATTTTAATGATTTTTCTTAAATTAAAATCAAAATTTAAAATTTTTCAAGTTCTTCAAATATAACTAACTAACTAACTCCATGGCACTACAGCCCATGTAGGGCCTTGGCCTCCTTAACAATATGAGCCCACTCTTTTCTATCTTGCTCCATCCTCGTACCTGGAGCTTTTTCAAATCGCGTTCCACATCATCAAGCCATCTAAGTCGTGGTCTTCCTTTTAATCTTCTACCACCAGGGTTTCCAATGAAAAGTTTCTTAACTCCACGGTTCAAATTCATCCTTTGGAGATGACCTACCCATTGGATCCTTTTACTTTTAACAATTGAAACCAAGCTTGGCCCCTGAAATAATTCCATTAGTTCTTTATTAGTGCGGATACACCACAAACCTTGGTCACAAATAGCTCCATAAATCTTCCTCAGAATTTTCCTTTCCCATATACCAAGAATGGAAATATCTTTACATGATAAAGTCCATGCTTCGGCCCCATACAAAACAACAGGTCTGATCATGGTTTTATAAATCCTGGATTTGGTCCTTCTAGACAATACTGATGACTTCAAAAGGGGTAGCAGGGCGAAATAACTTCTGTTACCGGCAGCAATTCTATTTTTTATGTCAAGATGTATCTCATTACATTCCGTAATCAAAGATCCAAGATAGGTAAAATGTTTAACTTTCTCAAAAGAGTACTCATCCACTTTCAGATCTTGTACGTTACTAAACCTATCGCTCCTGTCAGTAATCATATATTTAGTCTTCATTTGATTAATGGATAATCCAACCTCCTTGGAAGCACTGATAATTTGCTTAAATGATTCAGTAATTCCACTCCCATTTCTACCGATAAGATTAAGGTCATCAGCATATGCCAAACACTGCATAGTACGGTTGTAGATAGTTCCACCAGGATTACTTTCAATGCTTCTAACTACTTTTTCAAGAACGATATTAAATAGTAAAGTAGAGAGTACATCTCCCTGTCTTAGACCCCGTATCACTGAAAATTCCTGTGACAACTTTCCACAGACCTTCACCCTACTAACATTGTCCATGAGTGTCATTTTGGTAAGTCTAGTTAGTTTAGGTGGTATACCAAATTCTAACATAATTTTAAATAGAGCCTCACGATACACACTGTCGTAAGCCTGTTTATAGTCGATGAACAACTGGTGGATGCTAATATTAAATTCATAGCATTTTTCAAGGGCACTTCTAATATAAAAAATTTGGTCAGTGGTGCTTCGATTTGGTCTAAACCCACATTGATAATAACCAATAATTTCTTCAGTGTAGACCTTCAGCCTGCCAGCCAAAACCTTGCCAAAAACCTTATACATGGTAGACAGAAGGGATATACCTCTATAATTACTGCATAGTTTAACAGTCCCTTTCTTAAGAATAGGGCAAATAATCGCAGTTTTCCATTTCTCTGGCATTACTTCATTCCTCCACACCGTACCAATTAAGTCATGGATCATATCCACTAGCACAATGCCACCATGTTTCAACAGTTCTGCAGGGATACCGTCAACTCCAGGAGATCTATTACTCTTAAGTTCAAGAATTGCCTTATCAACCTCCGATCTTAAAGGCTGCTCAACAAGTACTTCAGGTCTCAGATTCCAAAGAATTACATCCTCATTTTGACTAGAATCTACAATAACTGGTTCCATTAATAAATCTTGGAAATATTTCGCCCAACGCTCGAGACCTTTCACTTCGTTAACAATAAGATTACCATTCTTATCATAACAAAACGTAGATCGTGGTTGAAATCCCTTCTTAATCTTCTTAATTCTTGTATACATTGATCTTATTTCTTTCTTTTCTGCAAATTCCTCTATTTCTTCAATCCTACTCCTTTCATAAATTCTTTTAATTTTCCTACACTCCTTCTTTGCAGTTTTCCTTTTCTCTTTGTAAACTCTTGAAGCTGAACGGGTTCCTCTTGTAAGCATTTTCATCCTTGCCTCATTTCTTTCCTTTACAAGAGCCCTATATACTGCATTAAACCATCCATTTCTTAATTCTCGTTTTACTTTTCCAATAATATCATCAGCAGCACTCAAAATAAAATCCTTTATTCTTTTCCATTTATCTTCCACTCCATCCTTCTCATCTTCCTTACTAGAGTTCCTGTATTCTTCAATTTTCTTACTATAACATTTCTTCACTTCATCATCTCTCAGTCTTCCCATGTCGAACCTATTTTGTACTTGTTCCCCTGACCTTTCTGGAATTGCTTATCCTTTGTCTGAGTTTAATTCTCACCAACATATGATCCGAATCACAATCTGCCCCTCTACATGTCTTCACATCCAACACATTAGATCCGTGTCTCCTATCAATCAAAACATGATCAATCTGGTTCCTAGTAATACCATACGCAGAAATCCAAGTAGCTTTGTGAATATCCTTCCGTTGAAAGTATGTACTACATATAGTCATATTTCTACCGATAGCAAAATCAACCAGCCTGATACCATTATCATTACAGACATCATGCAAACTAAAAGGACCAATAGTGTGTCGAAAAACAATTTCTTTACCAATTTCGGCATTCAGGTCCCCCAGAATGATTTTTACGTCATTCTTGGGTTGTGACTCATAGAGCTTATCCAGTTGATAATAGAAATCATCCTTTTCTTCCTCCTCTGCATCTTCAGTTGGTGCATGCACACACAGAAAAGAAATATTAAACAAAGAAGCTCTCATCCTTAATGAACACATACGCTCGCTAACAGGCTCAAAGCTAATAATAGAAGATTTAAGATTTCTATCGACCACAAATCCCGTACCAAACATATTCCTATCATTACTACTACTATAGAACAAGCAAAAATCCTTTATGTCTAACATATTACATCCATCAGCTTTCCACCTCACTTCTTGTATAGCTGTCACTCCAATCTTATACTTCTTCAATTCATCGAGCAGTTGTTTCAAAGCCCCGGCTCTAAAAAGGCTTAATACATTCCATGTAGCGATCCAAAAATCATTTCTTCGTTTATCGTTCCTAGGTCTAGTTCCACAAAAATCAATCCGGCTATTAATATTGTCAGGTCTCGTAGCAAGAAGGTTTTACAGAGTAGAACAGCTAGTCCTACGTCCAACCCCCAACCTGGAGGACCAGGACTCCTATTTAAAACCCCGGAGTCAGGGTGGCCCGGCTATACCCCCAGGCACTGGGTGATCATTTAAGTCGCCTTTTACGACACGCATGAACTACGTTGGGGCTATTCTTACTCCGGTCACCACACGGAGGTTCTTCAACTGTATAGCATTATTATTATTATTAACAATTTATTAACAAAAAGTACAATTCAGTCCTACTAGGTTGTTAGAAAAACAACCTGTGTTGTTGGTGCTGAGATTTACAATAAATACAAGTTACAGAGATAGAAACATTAACAATTTTGAAATTTTATACAACATAAAATATATTAATGAGAAATTTAGGTAAAATCCGTGAAATAGTAATAATTTTTTTTTATTTATTTATTTATTTATTTTTTTCAAATTAGCCAACCCATTTTAACCAACCCATTTAATTTCTCCCAATATTATTTTTTCATAAAATATTTTTTTTTCAATTTGATGTATTATTCCTGTTATACCAACTGTTTATATTTTTGCAATCTAACTGCCAACAGTTACATCTGATTTTAATTTTTTTTTTAAAGTTTTATACGAAGCCTTCCACAGATATTTTTCTACTTTTGCATTGAAAATGCATTAATTTTTTTATTAGCCTATTGCTTTCTGTGTTTGACAACTGTTGACACGGAAATGCGGGTTTAACACTGTGATCTGTTCTTGAGTTTTCTTCCTTTCAATCGTTCATTGATTTAATATTGTTGTAATTGATTTGAATAAACTGAAATACCTATAAGTTAAAATTAAAATTTTAAAGCCTGTAACGCTTTATTTCAGTTGAATACATATGAGAGAGAGAGAGAAAAAAAAAGTTAGAACAAAATAAATAATTTTAGATTACAATTTTAAGTGATGTCTAGCCATCTGTTCGTTCCTCTATTACAACTTTTAAATCAGATGCTTCTACAAGAACTTAAAGCCCACTTTCCTTACAATGTTATTCTTTGTTTTTTGTTTTTTCCTTTTTTTATGAAGTCGTGAAGAAAAAGGGAATAACGAAAAGCCTATAGTATTTTTTTAAATTATACTATTTTCTAAATGGAAACAGTGCAACTTTACCATTTTCTGAAAAAATTAATTTAATTCACATTCCTTACTTAAGTTTTAAATTGGATTAATTTTAATCCAATCAAGCCATGGACAAGTCAATGGGTTAACTGAAATGATTAATACGGAGGGTTGAGGCCAATAAAATTGAACAAGTTATGATAACTTTATGATAAACCCTACTTCCACATACTAAACTTCTCGTTGTGATGATCACGGTTACGGAAAATCCCGACATCATAGTTTCCCTTGCAGAGGCTTCTGGAAAGGTATTCCTGCGGGATTGTGTTCCACGCATCTAAACAGACTTCCATAGTCACCTTACGAACGTCGTGCTGTCCCAGATCTGAAAAGTTTGAAATCATAGAAGTCCATTGGAAAGGCATTAAGTGACTTAACGGACGTAAAGAGAATAGAGAGTTTTTGCCCAGCTCGCTATTCTACACGGTAGCGCTAAAGTCACATGACTGGTATTCTGCGCATGCGTCACTGTCCCGTAGAGGAAATACCGGTAACATGATATGTTAACTTTTCTCGAATAGCGTATCGCTTCACGGTAGGAAACGTGAGTTTCGATAAACCTGAGAGAATTAGATTTAATATGAATGACGACTTGATACTCTTGCGCGAAGTAATTGGGACAAATCCATATGACGATAAGAGTTTGTGGAATGAGATTCACCAGAAAAATGTAACAGCAACACTTTAATTTAAGCCATCTGCTAGTCGCTGTCTATCGTTTTTTTCGAAACGAAAATACAATCGACAATCCTCATCATTCATTTCATTTAAACCCAACCTTGGATTTTCCTCTTCTCCAATCTAAATGTTTCTTTCTCTCAAGATATTGTGTAACACTACATCCTCAAATCATCGTCAATGCCTCCAAATGCAGCGATCTGAAGTATGTCTTCCATCTTGTTTATTAGCTTACCATGTCCACTAACACGTTATGGCAAAAACTCTCTTCATGACAGAGCCCGCTATTGTGGTTACTGCTATACTTATTTCAATATTGCTATTATCTCTGACTCTCAGGCTGCTCTGAGAGCAGTTGGCAAGTGCTCTTACTCGAATAAATCGGCGAGGGATGCTTTTGTTTATATTCAGAATTTATTGAGTGAGAATGTTAATATTTATTTATATTGGGTCAAGGCACATGTGGGAATTATTGGCAACGAGGATGCCGACCGAGAGGCCAAGCGTCCCACCACCTTGGAAAGCATCACTTATCTCTGTCCCTTGCCTAGAAGTTTCTCAAGAAATCTCAAACTTAAGAATCAAATAGCTGCATGGCAAAACCATTGGGAACACAGCAATAAAGGACGGCCACTTTTCAGGTTCATTGAAAAAGTTTGCGAAAGTTTGCTTATAGCTAGCTTCGTTTTAAATCAATTTTTAACGGGTCATGGGTCTTTTAAAAGTTATCTTTTTAGATTCGGCTTGAGGAATGAGCCCGAGTGTGAATTATGTGATTTGAATGAAGACGAGGATCCTGACCACGTCCTGTGGCGTTGCTGAAATCCTCAGCGTCTTCTGATCCGTAATAATTTCAGGATTTTTCTGTCACGAAGACATATGCCGTACCCTAGCCCGGACAATTGTGTCCTTAAGATTTTAAATTATTATTGTAACTTTGCGCAAAAGATGTGTCTTTGAGTGGGTTTGGTTTTGGGGTTATTTGCAACCTGTTGTTGTTGTTGTTTTTCATTTTTCGTTTTTGGGAGGGATCGTAGGTTCGATTTTATCCATTTGATAATTGGTGATTAATAGTTACAGAATTGGCGATTATTGAGGTATTACGTTCCTATTGATAAATATATGTTGGGTTTTCCATTTTTCTTCCTTTTTTGTGTTTGGCTGGTTCGTTTCTCTTTTTCTTTTTTTTTTTCACTAGGTCTTTCATTACAAGTACAACATTTTTACTAGGGGTAGGCCTACATTATCATGCTTACTTCAGTCGCTCAGTAGTGGCCGCTGAGCGCTAAGACCTCTTCAGCTTCTTTTTTAACTTGGGACATATGGTGTCTATTGCAATGTATGGAAATTGAGGCTATGGAAATGTAAGCTTCTGCTTCTTTTTAATACCTACTTGGATCCAACTGATCTGCCGGGTAGTGATAGCAATGCCTAGGGGAGTTGCGATCTGCGCTGAAACACATTGGTTGAGCCTTTGACGGCAAGTGTGGAAGGATGCAACTCTACCTTGCGCATCCTCCAACTGCTGAATCTTGTGGAAATTGAGAGTTGCACCTTTTTTTTTCCTTGTTTGTCCTTTGTCTTTTGTGTTGTGTTGTTTTGTGCGAACACCAGAAACCTGCTCTGTAGGTATTGGTCTCCTTGTCTTTATGTACGACTTATGTATTCGTTCACGTGACATTTGCGTTTCCAGTATATAAATCACGTTATGGCAAAAACTTTCTATAATGACATGAATCCTGGTCTCATGCGCCTTTCGCTAGTAGTACTGGACAGAGGACTGTGAAGTACGGCTGACTGCCTTGTTCATATGAATGTTCACCCAAGGAGAGTCGTTGCCAAAAAACTGTGGGGTATGGATACTACAGATTGGTTCTATGATAGACTCTTGGAAGTAGACAGCATTTACCTTGGCATTAGCGGCCTGCTCCATGGGAGGCGGCCACTGTAACCTGCGACAATTATGAAGCCTTTTGTAGAACTTCTCTCGGTATCAAATCGCTCTATATTGGATGGCATTGTTCAGGTACACCTATGTATCCCCCAATGTGAGAATAGACTGCCAGCAGTCAGTGCGAGGTATCGTTCATACAGTTTTCTTGGATTGGTGAAGCGTTCCTGTTCTATGAGTTTGTGGACCCTGTGCGTAACAAGGATGTTTCGGATGGGCATTCCACGGTCCATTACGATGTTCCTAACCTTATGATTGTTGTGTTGTTGTGGTTGTTGACCATCCAACGTTGGGTGGGTAGTTCTGTCGTGCGACCATTGACCTGATCTGTCGTTCGGTATCAGGCGGTCGTCTGACTTGTCTGCATCGTCGGGTTCCGGTTTTGATCTGGGGATCGACTTGAAGGTATCGGCAGACTATGTGGTTACTGACCACCAAATCTCTGTCGCGGCATTGTTTTGCAATCACACTGTAGGACATTTTGACTTCGACAGGACACATCTGTGTCATTTCGCAGACATTATTCAGTCAATTCAACAATTGGCATATTACCGTTATATAATAACAATGGCTGCATATGTACTGCATCGGTGCGCGCAATACAGCACGCGGGATACAGGTCGGTTCGAAATCGTTAAATTTTATCTCCGTATTCATTGCAAAACGATTGGAACTGTTTAGATTCCAATATTTTACTAACAAGGAGAGGATATGGATTGTATATCAGGGATTTTAATGCCCTTTTGTAAGATAAAGTACTTCAAAAATACCTGGGTTTGGGGTCCAACAATCGACTGATTTCGAGATATTTGATGTTTTTGGAGTGTTTTTCCCATGATAGCTTAATAGCTTCCTGTGTCAAGTGAAAGAAATAGTTGTGGCTCAGCGTTTAGGCAACTCGACTACGGAGCACAAGATCCCCGGATCAAGTCTGCTGCTTTTTTTTTCTTTCTGTTGTAAAATCCTTTAGTTATTAGTAATATTTAGATTGTTATTTAAAGAAACACAATGTAAAAAGAAATAGTATTCTGTTTTCCATTCCATTTGTTAAATTGTTGTTTTGTGATATTTAGTCTACAATATTCAAATTCTAATGTTAGTTAATTCAGTTGTAAAGGGTTTTTTAAATAATATTTGATTTAGCAAAAAATTAACAAAAATACTCCAAGTAATACATTAAAAACTTACATAACTCTTTATTGAGAAAACAAAAGAACTCCATCTTGGCTATATTTCGAAAGTCTCAGCGACCTTTCTTTTACGAGCCTTACACCTTAGGGAAAAGAAACATCGTCTTCTTCCCCAAATAATAAAAAATAAATTAACTATTAACAATCATAAATATGGGAAAAATTCGTAACAGAACGAAAAAACGTAATGAAGATGGAGTTTCTAAGATAAATTTATTTGAAGACGAATGATTTTGAGGATGGAATTTTGTAGCCAATATTTATTTTTCGATTTGGACATTGGTTTTAAATGAAAAGACAATTTATTTTCTTCAATTTGGACATTGGTTTTAAATGAAAAGACAATTTAGATTTTGGACGAAAAGGACAATTTATTATTTTATTTCAAGAAAAAGGACAATTTATTTATTTATTTTTGAATGAGCATGGCACGTTTTATTGTAATAATGTAGGGTGCATATCACGTTTTTTCGTTCTGTTACGAATTTTTCCATATTTATGATTGTTAATAGTTAATTTATTTTTTATTATTTGGGGAAGAAGACGATGTTTCTTTTCCCTAAGGTGTAAAGCTCGTAAAAGAAAGGTCGCTGAGACTTTCGAAATATAGCCAAGATGGAGTTCTTTTGTTTTCTCAATAAAGAGTTATGTAAGTTTTTAATATTTGATTTAGTTTTAAAATATAGAAATTATATTATTTTTATTCAAATTATTTTTTTCCTATTATTTTTAAAGTTAGCTTACATTCTGCATTTCAGTAGGTTTAAGTTTTAATTAGAAAGATTAGAGATCATTATGATCACGTGCAACAATGGAAGGAATGTAGAGTTACAATTATAGCCAGCGCCTGAAGATTTTTTCGAAGACTCAAAAGGAGTTGGTTCTGCAGCTTTCTAAGTGAAAACAGCTTTCCGAATGTTTACGAATGGAAATTGTTCTAAAGTTATGCAAAAGAAAAATTTGAGACAATGAACGTTTGTCCGGTGATTCGGAAGCGAGTCTTAGAGCATCTGAAGAGATGTAGAAGTTTAATTATCAGCCAGAAGAAGTTTTACTGAGATATGCAAAGCTAGCAATGACGGATGCTGAGAAGACAGATGCTGAGAATTAACCAAAGAGAATATATATCTGAGATGGCTAGCGGCAGCGCTGGGTTCAGGTACAAAAATCACAAGGAATAGATTATTAGTCAACGACGGTGTACTATTTATATTTTACCGAAGAAGATGATTGTACAGTTCAAGCGACAATTCGAAGTATATTGTCGATAATGGATCAACTTACACAGAAACTCGCCCTGGAAAAAGAATGTAGTAAAAGCATAAACGCTAAAGAAAACTGAAAGTAAATTGCGGGTGAAAGCCACTGCTGGACGACGATAAGCATCAGTATATGGATTACTAAATTTCTGTTATGGGGAGTTTTCAAGAAAACTGAGGTGAGATCCATTCTGAAGACATCATACACAAAAAGCAACAGAATTTGGTGTAACCCTGTTGCAAGCCAAGTAATATGGCAATGACTTTCAAATCACCGGAATGTGCCACTTAAACTTCTCATAATTACTCTGCATAACAGTTGCTTTATATTATCATAGGTTTCTTTCTTGTAGGCTCCATAACCAATTGGTACAGATGGAAGCAAGTTACCATTGTGTAGAAGAACAGCCTTTAGATTTATCTTTGATGAATCTATGAACAATCTCCATTCATCACTTTTATAATCAATTTTCAGAGCTGTCGTGAGACCCTCAATATCAGGTCTAAAAAACCAAGTTATCTTGTTTGGTGAAAAATAGTAGGAATGGAGTGTGGCATTCACGGAACACACTGACATTTACCGATTGGTCAAGACAATTCCACTGCTACAATCTAGATGTCAACAGTTCTGCTTTACCTTTAGGCAATTCCAAATCTCTTACTGTGTTACTTTGTGTAGCTGTGTAGACTTCTTATTACACTGCAAATCAGGATCTTTCGATGTACTCGGTTTAGAAGGTGATGGAGTAGCATTAGAGTCACTGCTGTCCTCGTCACTAACTGTGTAAGAATCAGGTGGGATGGGAACAGGTAGTCCATCTTCATGAGCCACTGGACGCATAGCTGATCTTATATCTTCTGAAAATGCCAAAAACTTACGGCATGAATAAGGCTTTGAAAATATAAGTCGAAATATAGCCAAAGGTGTTTGTGTTTTTTGAAGAAGTTATTTATAAGATGTTATTTATATTTAAGCTGATCTTATGTTAGGATATGTCAATGCTGACTTTTTCTTCTTTGAAATACCATGTTTTAAGGGAGTTGTCATGCAAAAATAACAATCATTTATGTGGTTTAATGCTTCTCTCCTGATCATCGGAATAGCAAAACCCATTGACGATCTTTTACGATTCAACCATGGAACAAAGACCTCTGGCACAAGATATGCAACACATATATGAGGGTTTCTGCCCTCCCCTTTCTCTGTTGCTAGACACTGCGGATAAAAATAGGCTTCCAACACTCTGTAGCGTACAAGGGGGGGGGGGGCGCCCCGGAACCCCACCTGGGAGGGGCCCCCATCAGCCAGCCTAGGGGACCCCACCAAGCAGCTTATTTCCTTTTTTTTTGGTTTGTAAAGCAAGACTAGGGGTCCCGCTCCACACAAAATTTCCTTTTTTTTTTGGTTGTAAAAGCAAGTCTAGGGGGCCCCATCTACAACTCCCGCCCCGGGCCCCCAAAGGCGTTGGTACGCCACTGCCAACACTGCATGATGTGAAGTAAGAGGGTTAGAAACGCTATGCTGTTGAACGTATGTGGGATTTCCACCAGGGCCGCCCAGAGTGGGTGGGGCAATAGGGGCAGATTGCCCCGGGGTCCCACAAAAAGAGGGGCCACATCAGGCCTGAGGGGCCCCGCCGTATTGGATTGTGTGGGAGAGTAAATTTTTTTTCGATACGGGGTATTAACTAAATTATTAACCGTATGCGACAGGGTTCGTAACCTTCGTAACCTTCGATGTATTCTGGAACTTTACTTAGGTCCTTAATCAGGGCGAATAAACTTTACCTGTTTACTGTAAACTGATGCACGCCATAAAGTTGTAACCTTCTTGGTTGTTCTTCTGAGCCCTAAAACAACCCTGATTGAATAACTGTAATGCTTAACTGCTTTAGCAGAGTAAATAAATACTTTGACACTCAACGTTAAATCAATAATAATTTATTTACAAAACGAAGAATCAGTTCCTTTACATACATATAAATTCTTCTTCTGTTATTCTTATTTTTCCATTAACACTTGTATGGTATCAGCCTGAATATTAACTAACAGTTCTTTGTATTAATATCCGCTTCATCAAAAGTTCGTTTACACTTGACCTTTCTTCTAAAATGCAAAGACTTTACTTTAAACTTTTAATACTTTCTTTAGACGTCTTCATAAGACTGTTAATTTTCCTTTAAGTTCAAAACTAAATTCTTTAACGTTTAACAGAGTCCTCGGAAAAGAATTCACTTGATCCTTTTACCTATCTATACTTTACATTAATAAGATTTCACCTTTTATTAATGAACATTCTTTATCATTAAACTTAGTCCGTAATATCTTGATTAAATCTTTTACTTATAAAAGCTTTATCATCTTGATAAATCCTTGCGCTTTGCTAACTAAGAACTTTCTATAAATCTTTAATCTTTAGCTTTACTTGCTTGATTAATCTTTTAATAAATTACTTTAAATCTTGGACTTATCTTTATCTTTCTTAAATTCTTGATTAATCTTTAAACGCCGTTAAATACAATCAGGAATAGGCATTTCGATTCTTCCTAAAAAAATATCATTCTGCTGAATTAAAATGAAAATAAATTGACTTACATTATTTTCATCTCTGAAGTTTTATCGTAATTAGAACATCCTTCCATAAGCCTAATCTCGTCGTATGTTGCGTTGCCTAGCGACAATAAAACAACTCCTGAAAAAATATCACAAATTGAGATTAGTTCCTTTGGCATATGAAGGTTGAAAATCCTATTTCAACTCTTGGTAAATTCCTTGCAATAATTCGATACACAAATCCTTTTCTTTTGATCGAATAAAATGCCAAAGATTCCATCGTTGATTCCTGAGCCTTAAGAGAACCAACGGCCTTCCGAAATGCATCTATTCATGGTGAAATCAGAACTGCATCTGTTCAGTCATGGCGGCCTCCTTACAATGACACACAGTTCCTCTCATCGCGAGTCTTCAATTGTTTCTTTGAACAATTGGTCCGAAGTCAAGACTCTTTGCCGTGAGCTTTTGGCTTGCGATTGTTGTAGCATCTGGATTCCTTCGACGTAAGTGTTCCTTGTGATAATTGCTTATTTAAATTATATTTACACAACAGATTGTCCTTTTTTTTTTGGTTGTTAAAATAGGATTGTCCTTTTTTTTTTTTGGTTGTAGATTTTCGGAATGGGGGGGGGGGGCAAAAATCCAAATGTTGCCCCGGGGCCACCAAAAGTCTCTGGGCGGCCCTGATTTCCACGGCAATTTCAATTCTTAGCACTAACTGATTCTGAACCCCCCCCCCAATATCTATGAAACTAGCGCTATTCTGAGATTTTAATGGTCATTTTCTGATAAGCATGGTCGATTTAGTAAAGATCAAATGGTTTTGTTCAAGATACATTTTCACTGTTGTCTAGTGTAATAAGTATTGACTAAAGCTAGCTTAGTTTGTTTGGTTTTAAGCATCAATCTATTGAGCTCATTTATAGGGGCAGTAATTCAATGTTATTTTTATATTTTATTAATTTTGTTAAATTATTTTTTCTTTATTTATTTTCTTTCACGAGTTGTGATTGTTGTAATTTAAGTATTAAAGAATTTAATTTTAAAAAGTTTTAAATGTTTATTATTTCATGTTGGTATACTTCGTATTTCAGATCAATTTAATAGTCTTTAAATTTGTTTACATATAGGTTATTAATAGTATATAAGGTTTTTGTTGTTTTTAATTTTATTGTTTTTAAAAATTCTGTGGCGTCTGTGGCTACTGAATCCCCAATCTGAACTTCAACTGCGATCGCGCCTTTACCTTTCAGTTCGCTTTTTCTCTGAGAAAAACACAGGCACCAATGCTTCAACACACACAGATCGATTGACTGGATGAGCTTCATTTTTCTAAGAAAGAAGGCTAAAAAATGTTTATCTGTAGTAGACTAATAAGTTTAGGTTCTCAAAAGAAAAGTTCTGCTGGTTTTGATATCAATTGGACAAAAAGGTACAAAGAAATTAAGAAACGATAATCAATTGTATCAAATACAATTGTATTCTTATTTTCTGATCAATCATCGTTTAATAATACCTTTCATTTGGCATTTTTACCATTCAAACTTTTCCCATTCATGGCATATTGCATCCAATGTGATCTAATAATAATAATAATAATAATAATAACATATCCAGGCTCACACAATACTGTGCAGGAAACAAAACAAAGAAACTTATGTCCCAGGTTAGAAAGATATTCAAGCACATAAATACTCGCCCTTCACATTCAAACCATCATAACCAGTACTATTGGTGATATCGGCGACTGGAATTGTTTCAAAGAATTTTATTGATAATTTAGAAAAAATTGGACTGCAACAAAATCTTGTCAAAAATATTCAGAAAAGTGTATTATTACAAACATGTCATATCACCCGTAGGTTTCTACAACAGATGGCTTGAGATAAATTTCTCGGTCTACAAGGCTTCCGGACTTTGTCTGAGATAAAGAATAATGTATAAGAATAAGAATAATAATAAGCTTTAGGGTAGACTCCAACCATCCAAGATGAGAACTCGTTCTAATAAAGATCATGCTGCATCGGGTGTGGCGCAGGATAAAGTCACCCGCGTTCGGGGGTTAGGCAGAGGTCTCCGTTCGAAAAATATACTACAATCTCCCGCAGGTGGTGGGGGAGAAAGTGGCACCCCATCCTGTAGTATGGCTACCACAATGCCCGGGCAACACCATTCAGCCCGAACAGTTGGAAGTGATTCGTCTGTGTCAGAGCAGGCGATCACCAAGACTGGCAAACCAACGCCAGCGCATCAAATGGACATCGCAGATGAACCAAGATCTTATGCGCGACTTCTACACTGTTACACAGTTAGCGACTGAACTCACAGGATACAGACAGGCACTACACCACGCATTCACCACACATTATCCATCGTTAGGACTTAGCGAACAGCGGGTAGCGGATCAGCGATGTTCCAGAGTAGTAAACAATTTTATTCTCCCATGCATACTTGCACAAATTAGGGAAGAAGTCGCTGAATCCAACCAAAGGACACCACACCCCACCCCACCCCAGAAGACACCATTATGGAAAACACGGAAACAATCTCTACCCTCAGCACAGATACCCCAATAATACAACTAATGACATATTACGTGCAGCACATGATCATTTTTACACTACACTGATACAATACACAGGCACAGACCCGAGCAAGCACAACACCCCATACCTCCCACTGCACGGTTAAAAGAATACATCCCCCCCCCCCTTGGAGATGTCGCCTTGAGGGCCGCATCAGCGACCTTAGAGGAGACATATCCAGGCTCACACAATACTGTGCAGGAAACAAAACAAAGAAACTTATGTCCCAGGTTAGAAAGATATTCAAGCACATAAATATTCGCCCTTCACATTCAAACCATCATAACCAGGTTCAGGAACGTCTCGACACACTAAAACAAAAACTCAGTGCACTTGCAAAAAGATTACAAAGATACAAACAGTGCACTCTGCGCAAACAACAGAACAACACTTTCCAATACAATGAGAAAAAATTCTACAGATCACTTACATCTTCCTCTACTACAACTAATACAAACACTCCCACCAGCGAGGCATTACATGAATACTGGTCGTCTCTGTGGTCTAAACCTATCTTCCACAATGATAAAGCACCATGGATCACAGAGGAACAACAATTCGCTGAACACTTACCCTTCATGTCCTTCCATGAGATTACTCTCGCAGACATACAGACAGCACTAAAACATGCAGACAACTGGAAGGCTCCTGGTGCAGACGGCGTCCAGAACTTCTGGATCAAGAGGTTCTCGTAACTGCATGGGAAGCTAGCGCTTACACTCACTGTCATAATCCAACACCCAGACACCCCTGGACCTCGAAAACCCTTCTCCAACACTCACCACCCCTAAACCCACACTCAGCAGCTGCGTGAATCATGGGCTCGTAAGGAACTCCATGGCAGACATCACCACGAACTCAGCCAGCCTCATATCGACATGGAAGCGTCGAACAGATGGCTGACGAGTGGCGAGCTGTTTGGGGAGACCGAAGGGTTCATGATCGCGATACAGGACCAAGTCATCCCCACACGCAACTACAAGAAACACATCCTACACGACGCAACACGCACTACGACAGATGCAGGAAATGCCACACTACGCATGAGACGATCGACCACGTAATATCAGGCGGTCCCCTTCTCTCCCAGACAGATTACCTCCACCGATACAATCAGATAGCGTCGATTGTTCATCAACAGCTAGCACACAAACACTCACTTATTAAGAACACGATCCCGTACTACAAGTACATACCACAAAGCGTATTAGAGTCATCCTCACATAGCCCTAGGATCGTCCCATTCACACAGAGAAACTCATACATCACAACAGACCTGACATCACACTTGTTGATAAGGTCAACAAACAGACCTACCTCATTGATATTGCAGTGCCTATCAGCAAGAACATGCAGAAAACTCACGCAGACCAGATCAATAAATACACCGATCTAGCACACGAGCTCCAGAAGCAGTGGAGGCAGGACCGAGTACGTGTTGTACCGATCGTCTTTTCCGCCACTGGTCTGGTACCTCACACGTTGCACCACAGTCTCAGCACTCTAGGACTTCACAAAAACAATTATGCACAACTGCAGAAGGCTGTAGTACTGAACATAGCACGCATAGTTAGGAAATTTATGGACACAACTACACATCCCTAATCATTCTTACACACATCTTTACACTTGGCAATATGTGCTTTGGTCCTTGACCCGCCGTATTGTTTTTACTGGGAAAACCCAAAGTTTGAAACATACAAACATAATAATAATAATAATAATAATAATAATAATAATAACAACAATAATAATAGCAACACCATCCAGCCCGAACAGTCGGAAGTGTTTCGTCTGTGTCAGAGCAGGCGACCACCAAGACTGGGAAACCATGCCAGCTCATCCGATGGTCATCACAGATGAACCAGGATCTTATGCGCGACTTCTACACTGTTACACAGTTTAGGACTCAACTTACAGGATACAGACAGGCACTACACCATGCATTCACCACACGTTAGCCATCGTTAGGGCTTAGCGAACAGCGGGTAGCGGATCAGCGACGTTCTATAGTAGTAAACAATCTTATTCTCCCATGCATACTGGCACAAATTAGGGAAGAGGTCGCTGAATCCAACCACAGGACACCACACCCCACCCCACCAGAAGACATTACCTTTATGGCAAACACAGAAGCCTCAGAAGCCTCTACCGCTCAGTCCACATTCCCCAACAATACAACTAATGACATACAACAAGCAGCACATGATAATTTCTACACCGCACTAGCACAATATACAGGCACAGACCCCACACTCAGACCTGCACTCCCCAAAGTACACACATCAAAACAACTCGCCACAGTCGTATACCATCTCAAAACACACACTATACCACAACACCTTGACAATATCCAAACATTAGAAGACATACATACAACACTCTACTGCGCGGCACAGGGAACCATTCGGGCACTTGGAATCAAACAACACCACATACCTACCACTGCACGGTCACAAGAATACATCCCCCCTTGGAGACGTCGCCTTGAAGGCCGCATCAGCGACCTTAGAGGAGACATAGCCAGGCTCACACAATACTGTGCAGGAAACAAAACAAAGAAACTTATGTCCCAGGTCAGGAAGATATTCAAGCACATAAACACTCGCCCTTCACACTCAAACCATCATAACCAGGTTCAGGAACATCTCGACACACTAAAACAAAAACTCAGTGCACTTGCAAAAAGATTACAAAGATACAAACAGTGCACTCTACGCAAACAACAGAACAATACTTTCCAATACAATGAGAAAAAATTCTACAGATCCCTTTCATCTCCCTCCACTGCACCCAACACAAACACACCGACCAGCGAGGCATTACATGAATACTGGTCGTCTCTGTGGTCCAACCCCATCCCCCACGATGACAAAGCACCATGGATCACAGATGAAGAACAACTGGCTGAACACTTACCCTTCATGCCCTTCCATGATATTACTCTCGCAGATATACAGACAGCACTAAAACATGCACACAACTGGAAGGCTCCTGGTGCAGACGGCGTTCAGAACTTCTGGATGAAGAGGTTCACGTCCCTGCATGGGAAGCCAGCTATTGCACTCACTGACATAATCCAACACCCAGAACATATGCCTCTTTTCCTCACACAGGGTATCACTTACCTACAGATCAAGAACACTGAAACAGCACACCCTGCAAATTACCGTCCAATCACTTGCCTCCCCACACTTTACAAACTCCTCACCTCCTGCCTTACAGACAAAATTTACACACACATCGAGACACATAACATTCTTTCCGAACAGCAGAAGGGCTGTCGCAGGAATTCCCAGGGTTGTAAGGAGCAACTCCTTATTGACTCTGTAATCCTGCGCCAGGCGCGCGCGAAGAATAGGAACCTACACATCGCGTACATCGACTACAAGGAGGCTTTTGACTCAGTCCCCCATTCCTGGCTTTTGCACACTCTTGAACTCTACAAAGTACACCCAGATCACGGCATTCTTGGATGCCACGATGAAGAGTTGGAACACAACACTACACCTACGCACCTCCAACACCTCCATCACTACAGTCCCCATTCCCATAAGGAGAGGTATTTTCCAGGGAGATTCCTTGAGTCCTCTTTGGTTCTGCCTCGCCTTGAATCCATTAAGCCACTTGCTAGACAACACAAAACACGGTTATAAGCTTACCTCAGGCACTCTGACACCATACAAAATCACACACTTACTCTACATGGATGATATTAAACTCTACGCCACAAACAGTGCACAACTTACTAATTTACTACAAGTCACAATACAGTTCACCAAAGACATTGGGATGGAATTTGGAATCGACAAATGCCGCAAGCTACATATAACACGCGGGAAGACTACGAATTTGGAGGGTTTTGAACTGGACCATGGGTTGGCCATCCAATCCATGGAAGAGGGAGAGACCTACAGGTACCTGGGCTTCAAGCAAGCGCTCGTCATTGACAACGCAAACATCAGAAACGCACTCAAGAAAACATACTGTGCTCGCGTTCACAACATCCTCAAGACACAACTCAATGCCAGAAATAAAATTAAAGCCATTAACACTTTTGCCGTCCCCACACTAACATATTCGTTCGGCATAATTTCATGGACAAACACTGAACTCGAAGCACTACAACGCACAACACGCACTACATTCACGAAACACAACATGCACCACCCCAAGTCCGCTACGGAAAGAATGACTCTTCCCCGCAAGGAGGGAGGCCGAGGACTCATCAAACTCATCACCCTACACGAAAAACAAGTACACACACTTAGGGAACAATTCCACCAAAGAGCACAACACTCCTCACTCCACTCAGCCATTGCCAAGGCTGACACACACTTCACACCCCTGGACCTCGCAAACCCTTCTCTAACACTCACCACTCCCTACACACACACACAGCAGCTGCGTGAATCATGGGCTCGTAAGGAACTCCATGGCAGACATCGCCACGAACTCAGCCAACCTCATGTCGACATGGAAGCGTCGAACAGATGGCTGATGAGTGGTGAGCTGTTTGGGGAGACCGAAGGGTTCATGATCGCGATACAGGACCAAGTCATTCCCACACTCAACTACAAGAAACACATTCTACACGACGCAAACACACACGACGACAGATGTAGGAAATGCCACACTACACATGAGACGATCGACCACATAATATCAGGTTGTCCCCTTCTGTCCCAAACAGACTACCTCCACCGACACAATCAGGTAGCATCGATCGTTCATCAACAGCTAGCACACAAACACTCACTTATTAAGAACACGGTCCCATACTACAAGTACACACCACAAAGCGTACTAGAGTCACCCTCACATAAGCTGTACTGGGACCGTCCCATTCACACAGACAAAACTATACATCACAACAGACCTGACATTACACTTGTTGATAAGGTCAACAAACAGACCTATCTCATTGATATTGCAGTTCCCATCAGCAAGAACATGCAGAAAACTCACGCTGACAAGATAAGTAAATACACTGATCTAGCACACGAGCTCCAGAAGCAGTGGAGGCAGGACCGAGTACGTGTTGTACCCATCGTCCTGTCCGCTACTGGTCTGGTGCCTCACACATTGCATCACAGCCTCAGCACACTAGGACTTCATAAAAACACTTATGCACAACTCCAGAAGGCTGTTGTACTCAACACAACACGCATAGTTCGGAAATTTATGGACACAAGCTTACATCCCTAACTATTCTTCCAAAATTTTTTTTTTTTTTAATACACTTGGCAATATGTGCTTTGGTCCTTGACCCGCCATATTGTCTTAGCTGGGGAATCCCATGGTTTGAAACTTTTTCGATATAATAATAATACATATCGCATACATCGACTACAAGAAGGCATTTGATTCGGTCCCTCATTCCTGGCTCCTACACACTCTTCATATCTACAAAAGACACCCCAGGATCACGGCATTCTTAGATGCCACGATGAAGAGTTGGAACACAACATTAAACCTACGCACACCCAACACTACAGATCCCATTCCCATAAGGAGAGGTATTTTCCAGGGAGACTCCTTGAGTCCTCTTTGGTTCTGCCTCGCCTTGAATCCACTGAGCCTTATACTAGATAACATAAAACACGGTTATAGGCTTACCTCAGGCACTCTTACACCATATAAAATCACACACTTACTCTACATGGATGATATTAAACTCTACGCCACAAACAACGCACAACTTTAATTTACTACAAGTCACCACACAGTTCACCAAAGACATTGGGATGGAATTAGGAATCGACAAATGCCGCAAGCAACATATAACACGCGGGAAGACTACGAATTTGGAGGTTTTTGAACTAGACCATAGGTTGGCCATGGAAGAGGAAGAGACCTACAAGTACCTGGGCTTCCAGCAAGCGCGCGCCTTAGACAACGCAAACATCAAAAATGCACTTAATAGAACATATACCGTGCTCGCGTTCAAAACATCCTCAAAACACAACTGAACACCAGAAATAATATTAAAGCCATCAACACTTTTGCCGTCCCCACACTAACATATTCGTTCGGCATAATTCCATGGACAAACACCGAACTTGAAGCACTACAACGTACAACATGCACCACATTCACGAAACACAACATGCACCACCCCAAATCCGCCACGGAAAGAATGACTCTTCCCCGCAAGAAGGGAGGCCGAGGACTCATCAACCTCATCACCCTATATGCAAAACAAGTACACACACTTAGGGAACACTTCCACCAAAGAGCACAACACTCCTCACTACACTCAACCATTGTCAAGGCTGACACAAACCTCACACCCCTGGACTTCGAAAACCCTTCTCCAACACTCAGCACTTGCACTCAGCAGCTGCGTGAATCATGGGCTCATAAGGAATTCCATGGCAGACATCACCAAGAACTCAGCCAGCCTCATGTCGACATGGAAGCGTCGAACAGATGGCTGACGAGTGGCGAGCTGTTTGTGGAGACCGAAGGGTTCATGATCGCGATACAGGATCAAGTCATCCCCACACGCAACTACAAAAACACATCCTACACGACGCAAACACGCATGACGACACATGCAGGAAATGCCACACTACGCATGAGACGATCGACCACATAATATCAGGTTGTCCCCTTCTCTCCCAAACACACTACTCCCACCGACACAATCAGATAGCGTCGATTGTTCATCAACAGCTAGCGCATAAACACTCACTTACTAAGAACACGGTCCCGTACTACAAGTACATACTACAAAGAGTATTAGAGTCATCCTCACATAGCGCTAGGATCGTCCCATTCACACAGATAAACTCATACATCACAACAGACCTGACATCACACTTGTTGATAAGGTCAACAAACAGACCTATCTCATTGATATTGCAGTGCCTATCAGCAAGAACATGCAGAAAACTCACGCAGACCAGATCAGTAAATACAATGACCTAGCACACAAGCTCCTGAAGCAGGGGAGGCAGGCCCGAATACGTGTTGTACCGATCGTCTTTTCCGCCACTGGTCTGGTGCCTCAAACATTGCACCACAGTCTCAGCACTCTAGGACTTCACAAAAACACTTATACACAACTCCAGAAGGATGTGATACTCAACACAACACGCATAGTTAGGACATTTATGGACCCAACCACACATCCCTGATCATTCCTGCACGTCTTTAAACTTGGCAATATGTGTCCTTTGGTCCTTGACCCGCCATGTTGTGTTAGTTGGGGAAACCCATGGTTTGAAACTTTTACATAATAATAATAATAATAACATAGAGACATAGAGATTAGAGGAGACATAGCCAGGCTCACACAATACTGTGCAGGAAACAAAACAAAGAAACTTATGTCCCAGGTTAGGAAGATATTCAAGCACGTAAACACTCGCCCTTCACACTCAAACCATCATAATCAGGTTCAGGAACATCTCGACACACTAAAACAAAAACTTAGTGCACTTGCAAAAATATTACAAAGATACAAACAATGCACTCTGCGCAAACAACAGAACAACACTTTCCATTACAATGAGAAAAAAATCTACAGATCCCTTATATCTCCCTCCAATACACCCAACACAAACACTCCCACCAGCGAGGCATTACAGTAATACTGGTCGTCTCTGTGGTCCAACCCTATACCCCACAATGACAAAGCACCTTGGATAACAGAGGAACAACAATTAGCTGAACAATTACCCTTCATGCCCTTCCAAGATATAACTCTCGCAGACATAGAGACAGCACTAAATATGCAGACAACTGGAAGGCTCCTGGTGCAGACGGCGTTCAGAACTTCTGGATCAAGAGGTTCACGTTCCTGCATGGGAAGCTAGCTCTTGCACTCCCTTACATAATTCAACACCCAGAACATATGCCTCTTTTCCTCACACACGGTGTCACATACCAACAGAGCAAGAACACTAAACAGCGCACCCTGCAAACTACCGTCCAATCACTTGCCTCCTTTACAAACTCCTCACCTCCTGCCTTGCATACAAAATTTACACACACGTCGAGACACATAACATTCTTTCCGAACAGCAGAAGGGCTGTCGCAGGAATTCTCAGGGTGGTAAGGAGCAACTCCTTATTGACTCTGTAATCCTGCGACAGGCGCGCGCGAAGAATAGGAACTTACACATCGCGTACATCGACTACAAGAAGGCATTTGACTCAGTCCTCCATTCCTGGCTTTTACACACTCTTCAACTCTACAAAATACAGCCCAAGCTCATGACATTCTTGGATTCTACGATGAAGAGCTGGAACACAACATTACACCTACGCACTTCCAACACTTCCATCACTACATTCCCCATTCCCATAAGGAGAGGTATTTTCCAGGGAGACTCCTTGAGTCCTATTTGGTTCTGCCTCGTCTTGAATCCATTGAGCCACATGCTAGACAATACAAAACACGGTTATAGGCTTATCTCAGGCATACATTTTTTCAGCTTCACATTTTTATTCACTGCTAAGCCGCCTGTGATGTTATCCTGATAAATGATAGCCTACATTATTCTTTCCACCAATGAAAGATTTATCAAAATCAGTTCAGTAGTTTTGAGTTTATCGAGGGAAAACAAACAACAAACATTACATCTATATAATAATAATATATATTTAAGAGAAGAACTGAAAAGTGGTATAAGAGTTATATCGATAGAGCGTTCCTTTGGGAATCTCGCAATCGGGATGGCCAAGACTTCTTCTATAAATTGTCGTCGGAATAATCAGGGCATTGGTATGCTGTTATAACCCAGGAAGTGACACCCAATTATCACGCTTCGTGGCGCTTCTGCGCCAGATGGTGACACATTTTATAACCAACTACATTTTGCAAGAAATATCTTCCCAATCGCTTGACATGCCTATTTTCCAATCTCACTTCATTACAAGTTTCATATCCAACTCCAACCACACATTTGGACTACAGTTTGCTCTTGAATTGGTTATTCACAATTCTTAAGAACTCAGTAAAATCTCACTTAAAAAAATATGTATCTTCTACATAGGCCTACTAATGAAAACATAGTAACTATGCAAATGATACGGAGTTACATCAAACTATTATTTTAATTCATTTTACCTTCTTCATATTGTTGTATAAGATTGTAGGCGTATAATAGACCACTCAAATTATTTCCTTTTGTTTTCACTTTATAAATTGAAAGTTTTCATTTTTTCTCTCTTAAAATAGCTCTTCTTTGGGACTTTATTCTTCTTCAGTTTCCCTATTGATAGTTTGATTGAATGTTCTACTGGTCTGCTTCACCATATTGTTGACATCTGTTGTCATGAGAAGACCATTTGTGTTGACTATTAAATGCTGTCACACGTACTCCTTATAAACAACTGAAGGTCCCTTCAGATTCTCCCCCATCGGCTGATCTCGTAAATTTATACGGTATGCGCCAAAATATATAGTACTGAAACTCGCGCATCTCGAACACGTGGTTGCGTTTGTCGACGGGGCAGCTCCAGCTGCACGTGTTCGCAGTTATGAAAAGGAAGTTGTGTTGTGCAGTTGTTGTTGGAAATGGGTCTCTCGACGGAGGAAAAAGTATTCATAGTTGAGCATTATTTCCGCTCATACGGAGGCGGTCGTGACGGTGGACCGAGTTTGAAAAAGGTGACAGAACAATTCCAAGAGGAGTTTAATAAGACGGCACCAAGTAACATAGTGTTATGCTGTCTATTGTTATGAAATTTCGCCATTCTGGTAGTGTTCTGTAGAACGCTACAGGGGTTTAGTGATAGAGCCATTTCTTCAGGATTTGAGAAGGTTCTGTCGTGCAAGGAACATTCAGATGAATAGACAATGGTATCAACAGGACGGGGTGACCAGCCATACCGCTCGAGCATCTCTAGCCATGCTGCAGGAAAGCTTTCGTGGACGAATCATTTCACGTGGTACTGACTTCCCATACCCGTCCCATTCCCCCGATCTTACACCACCTGATGCCTACTTATGGGGAATGTTAAAGGAGATTGTGTTCAACTGTGAAGATCCACCAAGAACTGTGCCTGCATTACGTGAGCAAATCATCTCCTTTTGCAGGAGTCTGCAGCAACCTTTGTTTCAGGATATGTTTGAGAATCTTCGTGAACGATATGAACACTCTATAGCGAGGCGGTGCACACTTTGAACACTTACATCACGCTAATAGTGTGTGTATGTATGTATGTAGTGTGTATGTTAATTTCTTTTGAGGAGAAATAAACTCACAGATGACAATAATGTAATTTTGTTCATCTTTTCATTTCAGGACTGAATATTTTGGCGCATACTGTACTAATTGTATTTATCTGCTAATGTAATTGGGTTCATTTATCTGATGAAAGAAGAGGATTGCTTTTTCCGAAACTAATTTTTAAAGTTTCGTATAAATCCTGTAGTTTAAAAACTGTATGTTGACCGATATCATCATTACTATAAAAAAGTCACATATCTAAAAGTTAGCAAGATTTTTTTTTAAATATCCGTTAAAGATTCTTATTATTTTTCAAGATAAGTTATTTTTCAGATATTATTTGTAAATAAAATGATAACTATTTTTCAAATCTCACAGGCTGATTGTTATCATTCATAAAATCGTTCTGACGATTTGATCTTCACCCTGAAACACTTTTTTAGTCAAAGTAAATGAAACAAATCAAGTCACAGTTTTGTAGCAAATATAAAACCAAGCGACCGCATATAAATTTGCAATCTATCAAATGCTTGCGTTGTTAAAAGTGACCTGCTACTATTGATTGTCGCGCACAAAACTCATTTATTCCCGCTGTTGTTAATTCAAGGCGCAATTACAATTTCGAACGATTCTGTCCTTGAGTTCATTTAATATTCTAGACTCCCATTTTGCACCATTCGACCAATTTGGAATAAATGGCCACCTGAGCTGACGAGGGATATTCGTTCTCAACAAAGTCGATTCATTTCTCTACATTTTCTGTAGTCTCCGAGAAGAAGATTCCTGCTAAAGGAATTGAAATATTGAGTATTAAATAATGTGATTAAGGAAGAAGAGGTTTTATGAATTATTACTAATTTACTATTTATATAAGAAGTTGAATTTTGGATTTGCATTAAAGTCGATTCAGTTTGGAGAGATCCGTATTTTATCAGTTACTACTATTTTCCTGACCCGGTCAATGTCTACCCATAACCGGAAGTGACCTAGACCAGAAGGCCGATTTTTTTTTCCACCAAACTTCCAGGGTTGTCTGAAGAGGAACTCCAATTTCCGCTTTGGGCTGTAGACTGCGTTACACACACATCCTGAAAACTAAAAAGGTAGTTTTCGTTAAACATAATGCTTTCTTTTCTTAATTTACCAAGATTAAAAAAAAGAAATCACTTTTTTTTCATTCTATAGATCTTTTACTCAAGTAAAAAATTTATGTTATTAGATACAGAAGTTTTCAGTATTTGCATGAAAGTAAAAAAAAACTAAACAGAAACTTTTTATTCTGTAAAAAGTTACTTTATTACCAAACAAGACTGAACTGCAAAACGATGTCGTCTAATGCACCGGATGCAGCCATGCCCATAAAAACGCCGGAAATATGTTAGAAAATGGAATAGCTGTGTTGAAACAGTAAGTCTTCTATAACTAACTCATCAACCACTAATGAAGCTATGGGAATACTTTTTTTTTGCCGTTGTAAAGTGATGCCATAAAATGTATAGTTACTCCATTTAATTAAATGGCTTAATGACAAGTATAATTCCATGTCAAGTAAGAAAACATCAAATTTATAACTACAGTATATTGCGTTTTTATTAATTTTCTTTGAAATTACTAATGAATTAGATTACACTTTAACCTTTTTGAAAATTAGAATGGTTGTTCAAGAATCAAATATAAAAATAAGATATTGATTTTTATTAGATTTATTGGCTATTGTGGGCCTTTAAATTAGCCGTTGAATGCAAAAGTGGTGTAAGTCAATTTTTCCAAGATTTGGTTTAACGTCACAGATGAGAAGATCTAACGTCATTGTGTCTTGTGTAAGTGAATCTTCGTTAGCTTCTTGCTAGATGTCATTATTGTCGAGAAGTCCTCAATCGATTGGTTATAATGGTTTGTGCAAAAAAAAAAAAAGAAAAACTGGTGTAAGTCAAATTTTTTTTTTCTATTAAAGCGTCGTTTGTGTGTTTGTTCTGACCGAAAGTTTAAAAAATGTAGTGTAATGGAACACTTGAGGTTTACGCCCCTACAGACGTCACGTATGACGTGTAAGCACATGCTGCGAGATCTTGTGGGATAAACAAACGTATAACTTAGTGTGAATTACTCAAAAAAATCGTCGATGTTTGATATTTCCAGACGGAATAGTTCAGTACTGTGCAGTTCCTTATTGTAATAATTCTGTAAAAACGCTTGGAATATACTTCTTTAATATAATATTTCCTCTATATATACACGGGTTAAAATAAAGCACAAGGCTTTGTTTATCCCACAAGCCCTTGCAGTAGCCTGGTGGGGTATTTTGTAACTACGAAGCCCCGCCTATCCTCAAGTGGTCCATTAAATTATATCCTTCTGTGATAATATATTGCTGTCGTCTTCTTCAATAGGCTATAATCAACTCTACATCCGATATGAAAATTTTGAACACTTAAGCAGGCCGCACACGATGCAGCTTTGGGCCGAGTTGCATGTGCAACTTTTGGCCTAGAGTGTTTTTGGAGCTGCATGGGCAAAGTTGCAACCATGCAAAGTTGCATGGAGAAAAAGCTGCAAAGGCGAGGATATCTGCTCGGTGCAACTCCGCAAGCTGCAAGGAAGCTGCATGGAATTACCCAATCACAGTGCAGCGTTGGAATACGTCAGTCGTGACGTCGGCCCAAGCGGGAAACATGGCGTCGAAACAGATTTCCTTCGTTTGAGATGGGCGATTAGCGAATGCACAATAAATATCAGAGTATTGCGAGTTTCTTTCACACATAAATACAGTTTATATGTAAATGCAGTAATTTAATGCGGCAGAATGTATCAGAGCGTTTGAAAAACCTAGATTTTTTTTGAATTTTTCACCTCGGAAGCCGTTTTTGCAATGAATTATGGGATTGCCCGCTGGTCCGAACGGCGGCGCAAAGAATGTTGCATCGCGTGCGCCCTGACTGTCGTTTGCAACCTTTTTTGTGCAACTTAATTGCAACGAGTTGCACAGCAAAAGCTGCATCGTGTGCGCCCTGCTTTACAGTCGTTTCATCCAAATCAAATCTTTTAGTTCACCCCCTACATCTATACGGGTTAAAACGAAACACATGGCTTTGTTTATCCCACAAGCCAAGCAGTATCCTGGTGGGGTCTTTTGTAACTACGAAGCCCCGCCTATCCCTTAAGTGGTCCTTTGTAATTCTTCAGATCCATCGAGTTGAGAAAAGGGCTTAATGTGGATAAAACAGACCAGAGCAGAGTTGATGAAGTGAGAAATTACAGTGGATGAGGTTCAGGAAAGATAGTCCGCACATTATGCTTTACAAGGAAATCCCTGATCAAGACACGCCTTTTCAGAAACTATTGTTGCCACCAGCAAAAGGCATTAAACAATCATACACACAAATTAAGCCACGATGTCTTTTCAATGCACCTAGACCAATAACAGAAGCCAAGAAAAAGGACATACTTGATTTACATTCCTCCTTTGCACTACCAGTTTTTACATCCCTAAAACAGAGAATGAGTCCACACATGTACACATTTGAATAAAATTATTGTACTCTACACTCTTAAATTTTGTTTTCTCACAAGTTCAATTCGTTTTTCTTTGAAATAAGATTGTCTGATTCATTAGAACTCTGTTCATTCTCAACAATGTTTTCTTCATTTTTCTTTGAAATTTGTTTCGTTTCTTATAACTCAATGAAAACGTAATAAGTAAATTTATTTTTCCTTCCCTCTTTTATGATTCCTAATGATAATCACCTTTTAAGTATCGCCAAAGTGATGTGAGTCAGACATTGCAAACATTTGAAATAGAATGTTAACTGCCGAAGTCCAGATAATATTAAATAAATAATAAATATCTCGATATTGGAGTACAAATGGGCATTCTTATCTGTAGACATAAGTCTTCAATGGATCATGCGAGGAATTTTTGTGAATATATAAATTTTACAGAACTTTTACTTAATGCTAATTATCGGAAAATTAAAATTTTTGACTTACACCACTTTTGCATTCAACGGCTCAGTTAGTTCATAATAATCTTTAGATGTTGTAAACTTCTGGCAGGATTCCAGTTGCTAATAAAAATTGAAACCGTAGGCAAAAAAAAGAAAAATTCTATTCTTTGATATTCTTTATATACAGACTGATTCAAAATTTCCTGTACAAACTTTAAAGGTAGGTCAGGAATACAAACCAAACAGTATTCATAGTGGAACGTATGTCCGCAAACGCCACCCGAATGTGCTAGAGGGCGCTGTTTGGCAGCACATTAGTATGGCAGTGAGAGCCATCGTCATTTGAGACGTCGACTTTGTACAAGTATGATGTATTGCTTCACTAACGCTGAGAGGGCAGATATGCACATAACCTATGGGGCAACGAATGGAATCGGACGAGCCACTGTACGATTGTATCGTCAACGGTTTGTAACTTTTTTTTTTCCTTGACTTATATTTCCTTTAAAATTTAAATAATTACAATATATGCTATCAACCTGAACAGAATATGGTTTTAACTATTTTTTCTTTGCATTATTAATTGGAGAAACAAAAAAAATTACACAGATATTATTATTTCTTTTTTTTTTTTTTGTTATTAATTTTAACTAATTCAGCTTCAGCTTTTTAGAAAGCTCTAACAACAATTTGATTTAGGGAGAAATTTTCTTTAATTATAGATAATGGCATTTAGATTTCTTCTTTCAATAAAGAAGAATTATTATAAAGTCATTGCCATTTTATGAAAATCATTTAAAGCACTAATTTTAACTTTGGAAGAATAATGATTTTTTATCATTGCAATATAAACAAATTTTGTATTGGATTTAGATATTCTATTTTTATTAACACAATATGTTCAGTATTTTTATTCTGCAATTTCTATCAATAAAGAATTTCTAATTATGTTTTCACCAAAACTTTTAGAACACTTTAAAAGAAAAGCTGACAATGTTTACCAAGAGGCTTGGTCCTCCGTGCTGTTCGTAGACTTTCGTGAGATTGTAGGTTTTTTTTTTTTTTACTTATTGTAACTATTTCATAAATGAATAATAAGTTTTTTTGAAATTGTCAATAATTGCAGAATTCCAAAAATGACAGAAAACCTCTGAATTCGTTATGAATAAATTGATTGTACATATTAAAAAAAAAGTGGTTAACAGGAAAAATAATTACAAAACTTTTTCCACGGTTTAAGAAAAAATGATTATTATAGATATGACAATTCAACTGCCTTATTTGGATATTATTTACTTTTCCAAAATGGAATCGCTACGGATTTTAGAGACATTAAATAATTTTATATTTAATATTTACAATACGTCCATATTGTAAATTTTCCCATAACCAAACTTACAAAAGGACATAAAATATATAATATTGATAAGATGACTTTCAACTTGTATGTACTATAATAGGATAACACTACGCTTTTGGAACTGAGTCACACTGCATTTTGCGCCATCTGGCGTTCTCCCTATTGTCCTTGCCAAACTCGCAACACGGAGCTTCCTAACCTGGAATGAACCTTCCTACGGTTACTTAGCCGGCAGCAAAAACTGTACTTTCTGTAATGCTGCTCTGCTAACGGCTACGCTTTGTGATCCTGAAAACAAGGTTTGATCGTAGTGCTGCCTTTGGTGCTGCCATCTATGTGTCATTTACCGCACATACCAAACGACCCTCGTAAAGTCGGAGTTATAAAGCAGGATTATATCTAAAAATAAATTACTTATTTTGATAAACTAAAAAGAAAAGAAATAAAGCGTTGAAATATATTGGATTTTTAAGGAATAAAAGAATATAATTTATTTATTGATAATATTTTAATAACAAAGGAAAAAATGGAGTGTTTTTAATCACAGGTTTCTACAGACAGAAAGAATGGATGTTTCCGGATACGAGTGCCTCCCTCTGCAACCAAACAAAACTTTATTTAGATCCCATTCCCATATTTTTGAAAATGTTTTTAAATCGAAACCGACATTTAGGACAAATCTCGTTCTCGGCGTTGACATTCGATGTTTTGTTGTAGGCCATTTCTTCTTGACGATTGGTTGCTGCATTGCATTAGCTGCACTGTGATTGGTTCTTATTAGCTAGCAGTCTAGCCAATAGCCTTTTGTGTTACAAGGAAAATATTATACATCATGGCCACTTTCAGTGGAGAGATTTCACTGTAAACGAAGAAACGACGAAGACGAAAATTAATGTAAAATTAGCGATTTGCAGTCTTTACCATGAGTACGGATGACGCTAGCAATCTCGGCGATCGCTCTGGACCGATTTTACACGTTGTAGTCATCGGATTCCATCACAAAAAAGGATGTCAAGTGAGTAATCAGCAGGGGTTGACAGAAAAGCAATTTTTCTAAAATCCGATCTTATTTTTATCCAGTGATTGAAAGAACTTCATTAAAAATACTTTTAAGTCTTCGGATTAATAATACATTTCATTGAACTGCTGACAAAGAATGTTCTTGTTCACATGTTGATCAACAGAATTGGAAACCGTTCATCTGATACCATTTACCTCTTGAATGATTCATTAAAATCTAAGTCACTCACCTTTCGAGATCAAATATTTTCCCCCCAAATGGAATATTTTGATTTATTTTCTGTATTATCGATTATTACTTATTTTCGGTTGGAAATTTAGTTGCATCGGCAAAAATCTATAAATCCCGTTGGTTGGAAACGTTTATCGTTAATCAGTAATCGATATTTCCTTAGGAGTTAATCTTGCAATTTATTTCTCAAGTCGTATTTGCCATTGGCATCTCGGCTTCTGATAATAAAAATAAATAAATAAAAAGAGACTTAAGTAATTTAAAAATTAGTGTTGCTATTTAGAAGTTGAAACTCTAAGTTACCGTAAGATTAACGAGAATAGATTTACTCGATCCTTTAAAAATATCTGGAAGCTTTCCTAAATGAATTCTTTGGAAGAATTAAGCGTTTGATGAAATTGATAAGCTTTATCAGTGAAAAAAGCCACCTGTCTACTTAATAGACGTATAATATAATGATCAGATGACTTGTGGACGAAGTAATTGTATAAATTTAACACCAACAAAATTACGCCCGCATCAGGAGATGGACAATACTTGAAAAAATGAAATGAAAAATAAAGAAAAAAAAACACGCATTTAACCACCTAAAATTTTTCATCATATTTTAAAAAGCAACATAGTTTAATTATAACAGTTTTTTTAGAGCTTAATTATTCAAAAAAATATTTATTTTTTCTTCAGAACTACAAGAAATATATAAATTTATCTTCCTGATTTAGTTAAACTATATTGGGTTTTATAATACGGTGAAAAAATAATATTAATCAACCGTGATTGAAAAAATTCTCGTCTTACATACATCCTATCCTGTATTTACAAACATCGTACAATTGTTTGTTTACGAATTCGTAATTTTTCTTGCGCAACCGATTTAAACTACAGATAACAATTTAAGTTGATTCTTATCCTAAGAGATCCTCATAAACTTGATGTTTCATTTTTATTTTATTTTTTTTTGTACTTCAGTAATTATCATTATTATCAACTTTTCTCAGTTTTCGTTTTTAATTTTGTAGAACGCGGGAAAATTCCAAACATTATACTTTCACAATTGCGACAAAAAATTTTTCACAATTTGACAGCAATCTAATAAAAAATTATTATTATTGCTGCATAAGATGGATGCTCAGTTAACATTTTTTTTTTTAGTGAATTAAATTTCTTTAAAAGCGTTATATTGTCTGTATTGTTCTGAGCATATGTTCTCAATTACTTATTTGATTTAAACTTTAGATAAGTTTAATTTTAATAAAAATTTTGAAAAAGAAAAAAAAAGTACTTTTTTTTTTTGTATGTGTGGTTTTTCAAGAAGAAGGATGAGTAACAAGATCATCCTTTAGATCAAACCTATTTCCGTTTGTTTTTCAAAGTGATAACATTTCAGAGTATTTAAAACAAGACAAATGACCGATTTTAGCTACTAATAATAATTCTGTAATGACAGGTTTGGAGTAATCTGAGTTTTTGGAACTGTATTTAGAAAAAAAATAAAAGAAAGTTTTCATGTCGTAGTAACCTCGTTATTGGCGATTTCCACTTGCTTGAGAACCAAAAAAAAAAAAAGAAAGATAGAGGAAAACAAAACCGGAGCAAGGAAGGTCGTTCACAAAAATGTAAATTATATACTATTGACGCTTTCGAACTTCATATATATAATCTAAATAATAAATTACCAAGCTTTTGATATTTCAAACATGAAAATAGAGGGAAAAGAATAAGGATATATAGGATTTTAAATTAATCGGCATTAATTAGAATAATAAAGTATATTTCAATTTCTTCCTTTCATTTTTTATTATTTCCATTAAATTTTATATAATTTTCATTATTTTTATTTTTTTTTAATATTTATTTAAAAAGTTATGCTTATTTAGAATGCATTTGATTTAAAGGAATTACATTGATTTTAGTTGGTGTTAGTATCAAGTCCTTGCATGCATATTTTTTTTTAATTTAATCTGAAAAAGGAGCTTCTGATTAGTAAATAAAACTAAAGCAATTCATGATGTTGCAAAGTGTCACCCTATCAAACAAACATTTCCAGGAGAACTTAATCTGTGAGGAGGGAAAAAATCCTCCTTTTGTTTATACTAATTCATGAATTGTCTGGCAAGTACTGAAACCAAATTTCTAATTAAGGAAATATAATGATTAATCGATGCAGAATTAGTATGTCTTGCAAATAATCAGAAATTATCTTTCATTTTTCTCAACTGCATCTAATCTTCTCAGATATTTTTTTTAAAAATGCTGGAAGTTAGCACCATGAATACTTAGTTACTGGTTGATATGGTTACGACACAAATATCGTAACAGCATTCTGGAATTAGCCAAAAATTACTATAAAAGAAGTTTGAAGTATGGTTCGTTAGTTATAAATGCAAGTTAGAAATATCTTGACTCATTTTTAAGTTTTATCATCTTAGGGATTTCAAAAGGAAGATTTCAGTATAGATGTGGTTTTACAAGAGAAACTATTTATATGTATTCATGAATGATAAAAGAAAGAAAAGATAAAACCTCAGAGCATTTAAAATATTTTAATAAAACATTATTTTAATCTCATGGCCCATAGACCTCTTGTAATCCCATGAAGAGACTTAGTGTGGATTTTTGTTATGCATGTTTTGCAGCCATTTGTTTCCATTTCATGACAAAGATCAGAAAATGCTGTGAAGTTTGATCAGAGGGGAAAAACGTATTATATTAAATTGATTTCTTTCAGAAAAGATTTGAAGATTAATAATTTTTTTCCTATACTGAACAGTTAGTTTCATTGTTAGTGCATGTTGATTGTAATTAGAGTGACTCTACTCTCAGCTCTCTGGATAGGGTTTTAATTAACATATCTCAAGGAAAATTGGTATACGTGCTATTTAGACCACAGGAAATTGATTTCCGGTGAAAAAAAAATGGCTCAAAGTTTCACCACCAGGCGACAATATGGCGCTGTAGACAGTTTAAAATGCAACATTACAATAATAAGATTTTATTATTCAAAGACAGTTACGAATTGTGTTCAATATCTGCTCCAGCCAAATTGATTACATGCTGGATGCGTAATACATCAATTGTGACCTAAAGCGTTTTTTGATGGAATGTTTGCAATATGCTGCTCTAAACTTGCGTTCAGATCAGGCAGAGACCGCATGCCTTCCTGATAGGCTGTATCGTTCAGATATCCGCACAGCCAGAAATCACAGGGATTCAAATCCGGAGATCAAGGATGCCATGCAGCTGGAAAAGCTCTGGGTGTTATGCGATCATTGCCGAAGGTGACAGAAAGCAACTCCTTCACTGATTGAGCAATATGCTGTGTTGCTCTATCTTGCATGAAGGCAGTGATTTCTTGCAAGGCATCAAGCTGTATTACTCATCCAGCATGTAATCGACTTAGGTGGAGCAGATATTGAAACATTCTGTAACTGTCTTTGAATAATAAAGTCTTATTATTGTAGTTTGTTGCATTTAAACTATGCTTAGGTGTCATATTTTTTGCCTGGTGGCAAAACTTTGTACCAAATTTTTTTTTCATTGGAAATCGCATCCCCATGGTCTAATTACAGCATACACACCAGTTTCCCTTGAGATATGTTGATTAGAACCCGCTTCAGAGAGAGTAGTCACTAATTTTAACCAATCAGTATTATTATGGTTCACTAATTTTTCCTTTTCTGTCTACTTTCTGCTATTAAGTTTTCACATTACATTGTGTCCTGCGATAGGTTTGCAGCATTTAATTTTGTTAGACTGAAGCTAGTTTGGACCACTGTCTGACATTACTATACATTCTGAAGGCATTCACTGCCATATTTATAAAGTAATGATTTATCTAACTGTTTACATACACTTTTCTTATTAATATTGTATGTGTGTGTGTCAATCTGTAAATTTTCACTTGATACATACAACTGATAAAATTATAATCATTGATAAAAATTTTACAATCCAAACATACACTTTAGTTTAGACAATGTATAGTATATGACTTTATAATGGTTGTTTTTTTGGTATGTTATCTTTCCCTAAGAATCTGTTATTTTGAAGTCCTTTGATTTCTGTTATATCAATATTAGTGAATAAGTATTACTTTTTTTTTACTCATTTGGTGAAATATCCAGTTTTATTTGGTAGGATTTCTTTATGTTGTGTTTTTCTTGAAGAAATAACAGTTTTCTTAATTGATTTATAGCTAAAGTAATTACCTCTGTATTAAATTGAAATTTTTGGTTCATTATTTTACAAATAAATTTTTGTTAATAAATTTCCATTATCTGGATACATTGGAACAAAATGAAATTTAACGTTCATTTGAAGATAATTCAATAACAATTCCAAGATTCTTCTCTTATTATTCGGTAAAAATACCATCAGTGAACACTAAGATCCTTTCAGCAGACAAATAACTATGCTCCTGTTATTGAAAATAGTTTAATTAACATGTATTGGAACAGATGTTCACGGTCATCCCAGCCTTTAAAAAAGAACTGGCTTATGACATTCTCATGTCCATTTCTCAGAATAAATCTTTGCACTATCTTTTTCACTACAAATTTAGAATACACCAAATACACTGAAGCTCGGTTATAATGCAGTTGTTTATATCGCGAATTCGAATATAACGCGATTTGGTCTTGGACCCCTTCCATTTTAGAAAAGTATACCGTATATGCTCCAATAAATGCCGAGGCTCTTATTGTCGCCGGGCTGAAGAGGGGATACGGCCAAATAGTAGCCTGTCTCTTAACAGTAGCCGGGTCTTTGATATTTGCCCACCGGTACTAGTGTAAGCGTCCTTATCTTTATAGTCGTGCGTAATACCTTACGATACATTGCCTTACATAATACTGCAGAAATGGTCATTTGACATTGCCTTTAAGATTAGCGCGGTGGAATACGCGAAAGAAACTTCCGGTGAGGCGGCCGCCCGTCATTGGACGGTCCGTCAATTCAGACAAATAGCAGCGAAAGATACAGAAAGACATTGCCATTTATCTTTAACAGTCTTATGGAGCAAATGAAATTCAAATAAAGTAGCTGTTTGTAATGTTAGCCGGTATTTATGTGTAAAAATATTGCGTTCTGAAGGTTTTTGTTAATAATGGCTGGCCTCTAATAGCAGCCAGTCTCTATTAAGCGCCGGGAGTTGAGGATAATTTTGCAAATAAATGCCGGGGGCCCTTATTGGAGCATATACGGTAATTGTAAAATTGCAAAATTTACCGTTTTTTCGCCTAAAATCAAATCAAAGGTGTAAATTAATATGCTTGTTTCCTTATTATTTACTGTAATTGAGACTCTATATCCACCCTAATGTCATGAAAAATGCGTCAAATGCAATATATTTTTAAAAAAATACCAGAATCGCGGACTTTTTCGTTTAACCAAAATGAATATCGTTTAACCAGAAAGATCTATTTTTCTGCCAATGACAACTATTAAAGAGGCCCATGTAATCTAATAGGCATATGAATACCTAGTTTCATCCACACAACTCGTCGTTTGTACAAGATGTCAAGATTTGGCTAATATAACTCATCAAAGTGTTGAAAAGGTAATGATTTATGTATTTATAAATATAAAATTCTCTCACATAGCTCTGAATGATGTTGGTAATCACGAAATGACCATTTTAAGTCGATTTGGAATCGTGTGGGCGATAAAAGGGTGCAATATACGACATTTGACATCGCGAAGTAATAAAAGTTTGGTTATATCGCGGTTATATCTAGATCTTCGAGATCTTGGATCCGAAAGATCTCGGTTGTTATAACCGAGCTTCTGTGTATAATTTTTAACCTACATTTAATTGTATACCATTATCAAAGGAATTTTGCAGTTTCACAAATTGTTGCCAATTATAATCTAATGAAAGGCGAGTAGATACTTATAGAAGTTACAAATAAAAATACATTCTTTGCAAGACATTTCACCATAAAATACAAAAAAAAAAATCCTTCGTCGTAATATACACTTTTGTGTCATCCTTCTCTTTCACATCTGATTTAACTTCAACTTTTCTTCTTCGTCTCTTGAATTCTTTAATCACAATAAGGAAATACACATCTTGAATATATTTATCTAATATTAACATTGATAACTTCATAAAGTGGTTCAGGTTTCAAAATTTCAATTTCGTCATCGCTTCCTTTGGACTTGGCAATGGTTCTTCATTTTTCCAATGCAACACTTTGTACTTCTATAATACATATCCTACTGGTGCCTGCATTTTAAAACTGTCTTCCTAATCTTGAAGGCTACAGACTGATTCATCATCTTGGTTTTCTTTTCAGCTGGAGATACATCCATCTACATTTTCAAAGGATTTTTGTACAGACCTTGAGCCAACTTCCTCTTAAATCCTTCATTAGATTTCCAGTATCTTCGCAGTTCTCATTTTCATTCCTCGTGTGTTTTTTTCGTCAGAACTTGGACAGAGATGCTGTGCTTCAAAAAATGAAATACATGTTTGTTTCATTTATTAGTTCTGTTAAATCGTTAGTGGCAGGTTCCATTTGCTAGCATTCAGAAATCCTTGAGTCAGGATAATTTTGAAAGACTTATCTTGATCACAGCTACTCTCCACTTCACCTCCTCCAGTATCTCTGGTTCTCTTCATCTTGCCATATATTGAGATGTCTACTTTCCATTCATCTTGATATCTTTCTTTTAATGGACCATCACTTTGTCAAGGAATTAGTCTCAGATGGTTAGTCTGTCTCAGATTATGTTGATCAGTAGTTACGTGGCTAACAAGGACATTGGTACATGCTTTCTTCCTGTTAGCACTACTCATTCTTGTGCCAGCTAAGTTAAAGTCATTGTTACTGTAATCTAGCAAAGAGAAAGCATAAGTGAATGAATTTTTTGATGGGATCTTAAGGAAGTATATATTTCCAAGTCCTTAGGATAGTCCTTTTTCTTCTTTTCCTCCATGTCTTAAGATCTTAGTTGTTGCTTGCCGAATCCTTACATTTTCTGTAGAAGAAATGCCAGCTTTAATAATTAAAATATAGATAAAGTTTTCTGTAAATATTGTTATTTAATTAATATCTAATGTTAATATTTATACAGGGTGTATCAGTTGGACGCAGTCAATTCATATCAACTTTTTCGGACTTTCCACCAGCGCTTTGGTGATGTTGTGTTGGTTCTCTTCAGCAGTGATTGTGGTGTGTGACCCTTTCACAGCATGTTTTGTTGCAACAGAATCCTTGTCTTCAAATTTCTTCTTGATTCCAGTCATTGTTTCATGTTGCCGAGAAAAACCATATTCCTCATATCAAATAAACATCTTGCTGCAGAGATGTTGCCCTTCAATTTATAAATAAACTTAATGTCACATTGCTTTAACATCAATTAGAACACACCACTTTCCCTGCCTGCCATTGTGAATTATTTCACCATCACTAAAGTACATTCAATGTCACAAGGTGCTTGTACAGACGTCAGGTGCATGACTACTGTTGTAGACAACTGAAGCATTACGGTGCTCGCTTGTGTTAGGATACTGTTATTCTTGCGAAAACATAATCTGCTCTCGAAAATGGCTCCCAGAAAGAATTGCCCGGGTTGACCGGGTCCAGCTGATACACTCTACATATAAGTAAGTAAGTCAGGAAAAGAAATGAAATACTTATGCTCTGAAAAAAAAAATCTGTGCTTAGGAAACAAATAAACTGTAAAAAAAAGGAAATATAGGTCAAAAAGTCATTATTTGTAGTAAAATATTTCAGTCTGAGAGTTGAAAAAGATGTGATGAGCTTAGATCCTAGTGAAGAGACAACAAGAATTCCAACTAACAAGAATTATCAATCAAGAATCTTAATTATTTAACTCTTTCTTTAGAAAGAGTGGGGATGAAGATCAACTAACCGATATAATCATCTTTTATAGTCGTCAAACTGTTGAAACCTTTAGAAATAGTAATGCTATTATTGTTTGTATTTTCTTTACTGTAGAAATACACAACCTTGTCATTGAGCCTTATTATCAATGCGGCCAGATTTGAAACTCCCAGAATGCAATGCAGATTATAGATTTTCCTTTCCTGGCCAGTCGGTCACAATTCAAATAGAAGAGAAAATGGCGGTCGCTGCTTCACATTCAACATTTCGATGAGGAAAAGTTATCAAAAGTCAAGTAGGGGAAATTATTCTTAATGTTGCTCGTTGATTTCAAGAAGATGTATGTGAGATTTTTGATATTTCCTATTTTGATAATTGAGATTGATATTTCCTGCGGAGCTTATGGCATTGATACTGGAGAAAATAGTCAATGATAATGTGTTTCCGGTTTCAACATTCGGCGCAATGACTTTAGATATCTGATACTGGGTGTTTGGTCCTCAATGAATAAAAGCAATATCATGAAAAATAAAAATATTTTGAATAGGAAATATAGAAAGCAAAATGGCAGTCATCAAACTTTCTTGTAGGATTACCTACGACAAATCAAGAACTCAAATTGAGGATAGAACTGCAATCATTCAGTTTTTGATTTTTCTTGATATCTGAATAAACTATCATGATATCCATGTCATGACTTAGCTTCTTCTTTCTCTTCCAGTTTTTCTTTCTAGAAAAACCCTTGCTTCTGTAATTTAGATGGATGCCCTTATATAGGTATTACTTCTGTCTTTGGTAGATTGATCACTGATCCATGAATATCTTCTTCTCTTACTCTTGTCAATCCAAATAGGAGGTAATCTTTCTCCTGTAATTTTATTTTCACTCATCTGCAAGAGTTATTGATGAATAACGTTAACATTCTTTAAACTCAAGGAAATGGATACTGTTTATCTTATTTTCAAGTTTTCATTTTTATATTTTGAATGTTCAGTCAGTTAGATTTGTTATTTTTCCAGACAAATGACATCATCTATTTTCTTTTGCAATGTAATTACTTTCAAATCCTAATTCATAACATTTATCAGCATTGGTTTCATTTAATGCAGTTTCACAATTTTATATCCATCAAGATTGCATCATCTTTGTTACTACAGGGAACACATATTTAACTCTGTTTGGATGACTGACATTTTATACACAAGATCTAAAAACACTTCTTTTCCATCTATAGATTATCTTAGATCCTTTCAAAGCCTTTGATATTACTGCCAACTGTTGTAAGCTTTCTTTGACGCTGTCTTTGTTCTTACATTCAACTTTTATCAAATAAGAAAACAACATATACAACATCACTGCAGATCCTTTGCTATCAGAGACTTGGTTCTTCTGCAGATTTTAGCTTATTTAGTATCTTTTGGATGTTTCCTTCTTTGTTTGAGTGATTCTTGCTGTTGTTTTGCAGCAGTAATTAGATCTTCAGTGTTATCTTTTCCTTCTTTAATATTTTTCTTCTCTTATATATATATATAAGAGAACAGAGTGTCCCAAATTGAAGTATAGGATAGAGGTGTCCAATTGGGATACAGGGTGTCCCAAATTGAAGTATACACTCTTTGAAACGTTATAACTCAGCTACAAAATGAGATAGAAATATAAGGTGTGTTGTGTATGATCCAGACGGCGCTAGAAAAGCATAGCAACACGTTCATTGTTGATTTGTTTAGAAACCAAAATGGCTCTGAGACTTTCATTCGATAAACGTAAGTGGATACTGAAGTGTTATTGGAAAGTGGAGAATGTTGTTGAGGTGGAACAACGTTAGAGGGTTGAATTTGATACACCACTGCCAACAAGGGTAACAATAACAAAACTCCGAGACAAGTTTGAAGCCGAAGGAACGGTGAAAGATGTGTTGAAAGGTCAGTGCGGGACAAAGCGAAGTTCCACTGCTAATGAGAGTGTTGATGCCGTCATGGAGGTTTTTGCACGAGCCCCAAGAAGTCAGTGAGGCAATGCTCTTGTGAAATTGGTATCACCAAATCCAGTGTTCATCGAATTTTGCGAGGTCAAAAATGGAAGCCTTACATTCCGCGACTTGTCCACGCACTAAATGAGATAGGCGATAGGTGACTGCAATTTTGTGAGTGGTTCCTGCACCACTGCGACGAAAGGGAGGATTTTCAAGACTTAATTGTTTGGCCAGATGAAGCAACATTGAAACTTAATGGCACAATTAATCGTCATAATTGTGTGTACTGGGCTAACGAAAACCCAAATATCATTGAAGAAAAGGCCGTAATTCTTCAGGGAAAACGTTATGGTGTGGTCTGTCCTCCAGAGGATTACTTGGGCCGTACATTTTCGAACTTACTGTCACGGGTCATACTTATCTGCAGATGTTGGAGCTCATGATTCCACGTCTTAATGATCTCTTCGAGATTGAAAATGAGGTTTACTTCCAACAAGACGGGGCTCCACCTCACTTTCACATCGATGTGAGAACTTTCCTCGATCACACATTCAATCACAGATGGATAGGACGAAGAGTTGAGAATTGGATTATTTTGTTTATCTTTTTGTTTTTCTTTTTTAAAAAAAAAAGTCTATTTTGAAATGTAAGAACTACTTCAAAACTTCAGATATCTAAAAGCATTGGTTAGAGAGATAAAAACAAAACAAAACTGGTGAACTCTATACCGCTCACAAAAATAATAGAAAACAGGCATTGTCTTTTTATGACATGAGCTGCAAGCTGCAAATCAAGCTGCACCAACAAATTCTTAATATGATATCTCCTGATACGTACACAAAAAAATATCAGTAACAATTGAGTCGGTGAGTGAAGAAACCACGTAAGTCACAAATAATCAAAAATGGCTTTTTGCATGCATGCTTGAGTCTGGGATAGACTCATATTGGGTGAAGAAACCACATCAGTCCTGGGCTTAGTTAACTAGATGTAGAAAAGTGTGTTGGTGTAGAAACAATATGAGACAATGACAGTTTTTTGCTCCTGTAAAATTTCATGGAAGTGACTTAGGTGGTTTCTGCACTCACCAATTCAATTTAGTCACAAAGTATTAGTGAATATCTTAAAGATTCCTTAAAATCCCAAAATATTGTTTTCTCCTTCACGTGCCATTGAAGTTTTAATATACTGCTTTTATAATAAAGCAGAATTTTTATTAAAATTCCTGAAAATTGTAAAATTTTTACATTGTTTTTAAAATTTAAATTTTTAATAGATAATTGATAGATAAAAATATTAATGTTGACAATATAGCCATTTTGATTTTAATGCATTATGATTTCACTTTATTAGCTCCCTCAAAGTGAACTCATTAATTTTTATTGCTTTTATTTTTTAAGTCTACAAAAATAGAAAGTAAAATTGCTTGAACTTCAGAATCTGAATTCATTCATGAAGAGAAAAAGAATTAAGTTTCACAAGATATTCACACATGCCTCTATGAACCTTTATTAATACATGTTTTATCTTAAAGATTTGCAGTGTTTGGCAAGTGTGTGTAATTGCAATTATTAAATGCATTCTCGTCGGTCATTGAATCACTTACAGCAAAATAATAAATTTCAGGGTTTCTTACCATTGCCCAGTTTGGCATTGTCAGAATTCTTTAAGTCTACTAACTATGTTGTTTAGTTATACAGTTACAATATACAATTGTTTAGTGCTGTACATAAAAAAAATGCCTTAGAGTTCATTACTTTAGCTCTGATGTTTTTTTGTTTTTTTCCAGAAATGGCTAATTCCTTGATCCCTTGCCAAATATTTCTTTCTTGTCTAATTAGAGGGTTTTTTTTCCTTGGTCTTCCTGTCTGGGTTGCCAATTGTTGCTATAGTTTATTGAAAGAAGTTGTCCATGATTCTCTAAATTGTCTTGTGAAGTAAGAGCACTTTGTAACATGAAAATGAAAATTAGGAATATACAACAATGCAGGTCTCCTTTTTTTGATCCTCAAATTGATGTTTAGCAATAAGTTATTCAGTATAGAGAATAAACAATAAACACGCACAAATTACACAACAAGAAAGGATTCGCACTGTGAGCTGTCATTGGGAAGAGACTGGGACGGAACGTTTTCATCCTTTTTAGGACTCACCAGCCAGCCAAACTCCACCAATGACAGGCTCAGAAGGTGCGAGAGGCTATGATCCCGGGTCTCGCTCCCAAGAAATCTTAACCAAAGAAATCCTAACCAAAAATTAACAAAATTAAAAATACAACAGTTCCTTGGCTTGCAACTCGCACAGCACAAAAGGAAATTAATAAAGGCAAACAGCTCACGTTGCGAATCCTTTCTTGTTGCGTAATTTGTGCATGTTTATTGTTTATTCTCTATTGTTCATTCAGCACGTTAAAGAACGTTTACCAAGTTATTCAGTAATTCCTATTCACTCTTTGCTGAAGGAACAGACCAAGGTATTAATAAGATGGTAGAACAAGACATGTTGACAGTGATTATTTGATTTAACCTCATTGATTTTTTTGTTTTTTGTTTTTTAATAGGTTGAGTATTCCTATCCACCATTAATAGAAGGTGAAGGTGTTGGCAGCAATGAATGCCCAGAAGAATGGAAACATCTACCATCGCTGGCTCTTCCTGACGGATCTCACAATTATGAACAAGGTTAGAAATTGAATCCATTTCTTGTTTTTCTCATTACATGGAAACAAAACAGATTCTGGTTCATCACCAATTTCTAAATAATAGTTAATAATAAAAATGAAACTGATAATAAAAAGCAACAAACTTTAAGGATTAATAAAAAAAGGAAGCAAGCAGAATAAAGAGAAAAGATTAATTACTTTTTAGAAACTTCTAGAGATGCTGGAAGTCATAATATCTTATTAGCAATACTGAGAGGAATGGATATGGAATTTGATCAATTCCTTGGTATTCTTGCAACCATTACTGTAGCTATTGACATGTTGAAGATGATAATCACA
Organism: Thereuonema tuberculata; assembly: GCA_023159025.1. NCBI lineage: Eukaryota > Metazoa > Arthropoda > Chilopoda > Scutigeromorpha > Scutigeridae > Thereuonema > Thereuonema tuberculata. The sequence continues at coordinate 47,167,409 of JAFIDM010002131.1, read as the reverse complement.
ATAATTATAACTTCATATAAATAAATATTATATCAAATAAATATAATATAATCTTATATATTTTGTTTTAGAAATTAAAACAAACTTTTATTTTTTATAAATGAAAGGAAATTTAACGTGCCCCAATATTTCAAAATTAGTTAGCAAAGTAAGGCATTTCTCCTTTTAGCATGTGCCTTACTTTGCTAACTGATTTTAAACCTTTAGTTTTGTTTTGATTAATTTTCCATTTTGAACAAAACACAGTTTTCTGAGGTAAAAGGCATAAAAAGTTAAAACATTGATCTGTAATTAAATGCTGTGCTGTCTAATGTATGGCAAGTTGCTCACTTTGTGTTGGGGCTGCCTAGGGCTTAAAGTCATCTTATTTATATAGAATTGTCAGAGAATTAACCAAGGGTTGTATTTCGAAGCTATCAAAATTCCAATTGTTGCAACCTGAGCTGAAAACAATCACATGCAGTTGTATTCTTTAAACTTCGTTGCTGCGAAGAAACACATTTGTAGACTGATATTTTCTTGAGATTGATACTGTTTCTTCACCTAAGCCTGTGCATTTTTTGAGGATGAAGTAAACATTCCAATTCATTAAAAAAATAAGATAACCACAGTTCTAAAGTACTTGTTTCCATTGATCTCCAGTCTAAAAGCAAAGTACAGCAAGACTCCATTCAACATGTGGCATTTGTTATTTTGGTATGCTGTATCCCATTTGTGCGACTCATTGATTTGTAACTTATTCTAGATAACTGTACATTTATAACTGTATCAATTGAATTGAATAATTCCAGTTTAATGATTCTCAAAAGCAGTCAACAGCTGATGTGACAGCAACTGATAATATACAATTACATAACTCTTGTCTGCACTGTACCATGTGTGAAATTCACCTTTGTTTAGGTCTTTTAGCATTTTGATGATCCTTTTAAATTTTTGCTGATACTGTAAAAATAGTCAGAATTACAATGTTCACATTTGAGAGTAAATTTTGTAATTTTCTGGGCTTTTTTTATATTTCTTATTTAAAAAAAAAAAAATTAATAATAATGCAAATAATAATGAGTTGCTTTTATTCTAAATGTTTAATTGATTTCCTCTTTTACTTTTAGATACCATATTTTTTCATATGCCAGCTAAAAACGATGAACATCGAACAGTGTTTTGTGTCTCCTGCTACAGACAAATGAATGCTGAGGCAAGTCTTCCAACAATATGATAATTTCTAAGCAGTTGTTGTTATTATTTTTTTTAATTAATAGAAATTAACTCATAAGTTGTTCCAAATAGAAATAATTAATGTGTGGATTTTTTTTTGTTTTAATGTTTTTAGAATCTAGTGAATCGAAGTGCAGATGTCACCAGAGGATCTGTTCAGAAAAGTGTTTGTGTTATCAGCACTTTACCACTTTATGGTTTGATTCAAGCCAAATTAGAGCTGATCACTCACGCTTATTTCGATGAGCGCGACTTCAGCAAAGTGGCCCTACTGGAAGACACTTACAGATGTCTGAATACATCCTTAACTGATGACTTGGTATTTAGTCAGAAAGGCTTTCTAGGTATTTGGTTAAAACATTATTTTTTTATGTACTTACGAAAGTTTTAAATTTAATAACATTCATTTATTAGAAAGAAAAATTACAGTAATCATAGGTAATTAATAATCTTGATCTCCAGTCAACATTATTATATTGTTGCAGATTGAATTTGATTCTCCTGCTTTAGATATTGTTTTCTCAAGGAATAGAGTAAATTCTAACAAAACTTAGATCTATCTGTGAACTGACAAGAAATCGCTCAAACATGAAAGCAATCAATTTTAATGAAATTGTACGATTAATCTGTAAGTTGTGTTAATTAAATTACCAAATTTTAGTTGCAGAATTCAAATGAGTTACAAAAATACAGGAAAACAAAAATTTAATTGTATCAAAAAAAGTTATTGTAATAGTAAGTTAATGAAAAAACATAATTATAAATTAATCAAAGTGATTGTGAAGATATAAAAAAAAGCAATTAAAGCAAAATAGAACTTCACATTGAATACAACATATAAAAGACATTTATTTCCATTCTGGAACCCAATTGCACTGATCAGTTAAAACATTTATGCAGCAATAACTAGCTGAGACATAAAAATTCTGTTGTTTTTGTTTTGTTTTTTAGGATTAGCTGGCATTGTTTTTGGTTTGAATTTCACAAAATAAAATTAAAAGCTCTTCTTAAATAAGTATAAAAAACAACGTTGACAAAACATTTGTTGATAATTTGTATCAATCTTTTCTATTATTTGTAATTTGCTGAGTCGTCTGTTAGTTTAACAGCAGAAAATATTCAGTTTTGATCACTTCTGCTTGGATTCTGCACCTGGTATTTTAGCTAAATTACCAAATACTAAATAAATTAATTGAACTATTATCTCAACTTGTTAATCTTATGCAGTTTCATTAAAATCTTGTCAGTTTCAGAGGTTTCTTTGTGAGTCTATTAAACATTAGCATCTAATGACAAGCTCACAATATAAACTAGTGTTAATACGACTAACTATTAGATTGTTAAGGTGTTGCTGTTAAGAAATAAGCTATAAACTAGTCTTTATATGACTAGCTATAAACTAGTCTTAATATGACTAACTATTAGATTGTTAAGATGTTGCTGTTAAGAAATAAGCTATTTATAAGATAGGATATTATTAAGGAATTGTTTTATGAAATGTAATACTGCTGTGCTTCCTCAAGCTGTAAGCAATTTGTTTTCTATTTTTAAAAAAAAGTTTGGTATTGGTGGAAAATTCAACATGAAACAAATTACACAATTAAAAATAATTGTTTTCTTAGAAAGAACTTGAAGCACTGATATCAGAGGCAGGGACAAAGCTATTGGGGGGGAAAGCTAACTTTCCCTGGGCACCGGGTGGATAGGGGGGCAAGAGAGAGAGTGCCAACTGTGTAGGGACAGAACAGTAGCAGCAGCACGTGGAGAGTGGTAGGGGGATGCTGAGAGATGCCCTAGGTGGCGAAAAACTTAGCTTTTCCCTTGCAGAATCCAAAACTTTTATAGAAAATTCGAACAAAGCCTGAGGAATTTGCACTTTAAGCAAATCAAGAGAATTTAACTTTAACAATTTTTTTAAAATAATTTTGTAATTGATAATTAGGAAACATAAAAAACAGTACATTGTGTTTATTTATTAAGATAGTAACTCTTAATGATATATTTAGGATGACTTTGTAATATTGTGGTTTTAATAGTTTTGTATGAAGTTTTTGAGTCAATTTCATTGACTTAAAAAAAAATAGAAAAGAAATCTTACAGAAGCTATGAATATTAATGACTTTAAAGTGAAGACTTTGATATCACATATGAAATTTGTGAATGACTATTTTTATGAGCACAAAATGCTAATTCTAGAATGTTTCTTTTTTTAGGAATGTCTGTGCGGGATTTGGTTATCCTTTTTAAGCATAAGGTGCTACTCTTGTTTAAGCTCATTTTACTTGAAAGAAAGGTAAGATTCTTTAATACCAGCTTGTTAATTAATGATTCTATATTTTTTTTTATAATCTTTTTAAGATTGAAGATACCTTCTTTTCTAGTCTTGTGGTTTTTCCATATTTATTGAACCTAGATGTTGAAGGAGACAAAAGTTAGAAATAGTTCACGTGAAATCTACTTACGATCTACTGGAATTAGCGTGAAGTATTAAAAATAAAGAAACAAAACAACTATTAAGACTAAATAATATAGTGCAGGGAATTAAGTTACAGCAACAAAATTGGTCTAGTCACTTCATGCAGGAAGACAATTTATTAAAAAATTTACGTTATAAAGTAAGCAGAAAGAGAGATGTTCAGGAGGACTGAAGGATCTAGAAAATGAACGAATTTGATGAATTCCATTTTGACCAATTGGGAACATCCCTAGATCTTGCTTTGAGGGACGATGAACATTCATCCATCTTTTCATTGTAAAACAGAGGATAACAACTCTTGTAAACTACTTAATATTATCATCATTATATGGAGATCCCTTCAGTCTTTCTCTTTCTCTTTCTTGTTTTGCTAACTTTCAAGAAGATCGTTTTGCCTATCATCTCTACCACATTTCAGTAATTCACATTTATTACTCTGTAATAACCTGATCTCTGATCAAACATTTCTCAGAACTCTGCTGTCTGTAATGAATATCTATCATCTCAAATAAGAGCTAAAAATTCCCCATAAAAGTGCTTCAATTCATTGTTTCTCTATCTTAAGTTAATCTTTTTCAGGAAACTTTGTAATCATCGTATTGCGTTACCATTGTTTCTTCAGGTCAGAATGTTTGGAACTTCTTTTCTCCTGAATCTTCTTTTTCTTTCTTTCTACCATCACTATTGATTCAATTCCCAACACTTTTGTTTAGCAAACACCACCTTTTCCTATGAGATGTGCTGAGTTTTCTTTACCAGTCAGTTACAGATGCAATCTGTAAAGACTTCTTTCAGCTATTCATTCCAAAATTCATTTAATCTCAAATCGCCATTTTTTATCAAGTGAGGATTCAAGTAGAATATACGTATGTTAACCCTAATTCCTAAAATCACCAGTCCTTCCATATATGGATGTAAATAATTTTGTTATTACCATCCTATTGCTTTTGGATATATTACTTCTAAATAATGCCTTGCCACATTTTCTTTAAGATTTGTTCATCAAATTGCGTTCCATACTAATTTGAATCTTGTGAGAATATCTGCCGTTTCACTGATTTAACAATGATCAGCTGAATACTGATAAAGATTTAAAATCAACTCTCAAAAATCATTTTGTTTAATAATATCAGATTCCTTGGAATAGTTGGGGTTTTAATTAGAATCAGTATTAGAAAAATTCCAACTGTGATTTGATATAACTTGTAAGCTAATACTGATTCTTTAGGATTTCCTAACTGAATTCATAAGTATGCATATATATCCTTTCCAGCAACACCCCTATACATTTGCACAAAGCTTTCAATCTCTGTAACTTTGAGCAGTTTTAGCTTATAAAGAGGAGTAGTGTTATTGAAAATTGTTACCCAGATCATCCATTCACCTCCACCATAAATATTCCTTTCTGTAATGTTGTGGGGATAGAATCATAGCATTGTTTTAACAAAAATCTAGAATCTGGCTGTAAATTAAATCAAGAGTTGTTAAGAAACATAACATTTTTGCATAATTGAAGACTTCAAATGACAAGCTTTGGCATCAGCTTATAAGAGGGTGATGGTGGTGGAGATAAAAAGGACCAAACTATTGGTTTCCTAATTAGAATTCACTCACATTAAACCCTCCTGATGCAAAGTTACAGTCAATTTAATCTTTATATATGTAACTTTTGGCAGTAATTTCTTGATTAATTCTCTGCATACATTGTTTAAAATATTTAAGACAAAATTTATTTCACTTTCTTACTTGTCGTTCATCATAAAATGAAAAAAAAAAAAAAAAGGTTTCTTTGCATAATGCATGTAAGATTATATTTGTGAAATATGGGATTTATATAATATTAAAAATACAAGGATATATTTGTCAATCAATACTAATGGCCAGGAGTCACAAAAGCAGTAATTAGTATCTGGATACAACACTGCATCAATGAAGTTTAAAAGCAGCTGTATTTGATAAAAATATTTTCACAGGAGTGTCACTGATTGTACTGGAATTGCCTATTTGCTTTTGACTTCAAGTAAAATAAAAAGATTTATGATCCATACTGTAAGGCTAGCATAGTCTCATGACACATTTATATCTGGTCTTAGTATGTGCCACAGGTTGCTTATTTCCTAGTCCTTTTCTGATCAGTTCATACTTTCTTTCTAATCTATTAATTCCTAAGCTACAGAATGCTTATTGCCCTCCACCAGTGTGATATTTTGCTATTGCTAGCAAATTATTTCAAAGTATTCTAATTTCAATTTTGTAAAGTTAGTGTTTTCATTACAATTTATTCACATTCTTCTCTCCGAATCTAATCATTTCTTTTCAGTTTCCTCAAAAAAGATCTAATTAGCTCTAATATATTGTAAGGCCAGATATAAAAAGCACTATAAGCTAAGTTGGCTTTAAAGTTGAGAATCTTTTAAAGCTTTCTAAATAAGTGTGAATAGCAAATTCCAGAAAAAGCAGTTGTACAATTATAAAAAAAAAAAATTATTAAAGAAATATTTAATTTTACTAATGGCATTTTCGATTATTTGAATGATGGTAATTAAACTCCATCCCTTTGAAAAGGGAAAGGATTTATGTCCTTATCTTTGTTAGCCAACTACTTCAGTACGACATGATTTGTGTGTGTGTTTCTTTTTTTATCTTGAATTAGTTTTGATATATAATTTTTATAATCCTCCCACAGTCACTTTTCGTAATTACTTCTTATATATATATTATTGATATCGAAAGAAGCGATTTAAAATTATAAAATTATTGCATGTATAATTTGATATATCCATAATTACTTCTTTTTTTTTTTCGTTTTTTGTAATAATATTGAAATAAAGTAATTCTTACTAACATTCGTTTTATGTATTAAAATTCTAACATATAGAAAATTCTGTTTATTAGGTGTTGTTTTTCAAATCACCAGTGAAGAATTTATGTTCCAGTATTCTTTCCTTGCTTTCATTATTTCCAGGTATGCTTTTATAATTACATTTTCATAATTCAGATTATTTTATGAAACAGTTCTAATTTTATTTAATCATGAAGAAAGAGCTATAAAATATAAGCTTAATTCATTAAAAGCATCATAAAATTTCAAATTAATAGAATATTAATTGTTACTGTTGTTCTAATCTATAATGTCAGTAAAGAATCTGAAAAGTACCCAACACAACAGTAAAGAGAAATTTAAATGATTTGGCAGAGTATTATTAGAATTTACCAAATGACACTCAAGTACTAGAGCAAGGAAAAACTTTATATTCATCAAATAAGATTTAATACAGGTAACAATT
>JAFIDM010002131.1:47138007-47156791 GCA_023159025.1 Thereuonema tuberculata | reverse complement strand
CCCCCCCCCCCCACCAGATCTTTGGGGGAGGGGGCACCTCTGCATTAAGAATTGGTGTAAGATGAATTTGTGCCAAAAACAACAGAGACTGAACTGCCTTTCCCACACTCTGAATTGTACAACTACTGGTATAGATATTCTTATATGGATGTTAAGTAAATTACTATATGTAATATATCTTACTTTATAAACTTGCTAGAAAGTGTACTAATATAGTACTTTGAAGCATTTCCTGATGAACTAGAGAAGAATATGAGAGAATTATTTTGTGTAACAATGAGTCTCTTCAATATTGTTGTCGCAATTTTTTTATAAATTGATCTAACAAAATGTATTTCTTTGATAAAGGGAACAAAGTAGCATAAATCTGAATCATATTGCAGTGTTTTTTTGATTTAATGGAAAAAGTTTGTTGCAAACTTGTATCTAAACTTATCGTCAATATGTTATATAGGCAAATGCCAGAAATAAAAAATATATATATATTATTTTTTTCTTATTTTTGAAGACAGATTGAGTTTAATGTTATTTATTTGTGTGATGACTAATAATTAAGGAATTTTATCTTGCTTATATTGTTTGTAAAGAAAAGTTCTAAATTTAAATTAAAAGAAAAAAAGTTCAGTCTTTTTTAAGTTATATCAAGGCCTAATTTATAAGTTCAATAAAGGATAAGAAAACCTGTTTATTTTGCAGGTCAGTGTAGTCAGTTAATAGCCACCCGCACTTGAAGGGATTTGAAACGTAGGGGTCAATAGATTTTGGTCAGCTAAGGGTGATCTCAGTGGTCTTCCCTCCATACCTCTCTGCTTAGGGAACAAATGTTTTGTCACTGCTTATCTGGAAATGTCTTATCTCTCAGAGGATTAAAACATTCTGTCAAGTAGAAAAACCTTCAGATTGCCACAGATAGGGTTTGATCAGCAGAAGGTAGATTTGGGAATTTCAACTTAACTGAAATCCCTTCACTCTCAGTCGTGTTTTGTGAGAGCTTTGAACAATGTGTATTCACTTGACTATGTAAAATGAATTAGAAAATATTTGCTGCTGTTGTTATTACATAATGTATTTTGTAGTTGAACAATAGTATCTTTATTTTTAGTCTTAATTTTTAATGAGTAATTTTGTTGTTATTTATTATATATAAAAAACATTTCAGGCATACACTTTTGAAATACTTAGAAAGTATAAAATAAAATTATACATTTATAAATCTTAAGAAAGTTATACTTTAATATAAAAGATCAGAAACAGTGAAATCAGTTTTATTGTTTGTATTCGTTCAATATAGAAAAAGTTTTTTTTAATAACAGTTAGCATGACCTCGACACTTAATAAATTAATTAATAAAGACTTATTTTCAGTGATTATTTTCATTTATTTCATAAAGACATTTGTAGTAATTTTTTTATTATTATTTATTTACAATAAAAATTTGTTATTTATTATTTATTTAATTATAAGTTTAAGTATATCTATCAGTTAATTTTTTTTAATTAAGAAAATGTGCTGCACTGGAAAAAGAAAAGCAAAAATTTCATATTACAATTTGAATTGCAACACGTTTACTTGTCAACTCCACTTTCGACAAATAGCCTAAGTGAGCTCAAAATAAATCCTGTCAATCGATACGTAAAGGTATTGATAGTTGATGAAAATCTCTTTGTTCAGCTGTGCCTCAATGATAAGAATTGCGACATGTCAATTGCCAAAAATCTGAAAAATCTTCACCACCCCCTACCTATTACCTTTCTGGCTTACGCTTAATGCAAATAACTGACACATGTGAATTGTCCTTTAAGGCCAAAACTCATAAACCCTTTGTATGGGGGTAGCTAATGGTTTTCAAAAGAGAATCATAGCTTTTTAGTTTAAAATATATAACCAAAAGCAAATGTACTTACATGAATCATTTTGACTTGTTGGGAGAATTAATTTTTTCTTATTCTTTTGGAAGGAAAAAAAAATGAGCATTTATATAAAAATCTATGCATATTTGATTTTCTGTTACAAATATATTTTTTTTTTTTCTGAAATAAGTCGACACCAATTTCTTTATACCACATGACATATATAATTGATACATATTAAATACACATAATAAAAATATGACATTTATTTTCACTTATATTTGTAATAAAACTAAATGCAGCAATATTTATTTACCTCAAATTAAATTTAGTAAAGCAATAATAAGCATATTAAAACAATTATTTTGCTTCCTGTAAATACATTTCTTTTAAATCATAAAATTGCAATCTTTATTTTTGAAAAATAAATTGATGCACAAGCCAAAGCGCTCTCTGTATAATCATAATTTGCGTTATGTATTTGTGTTTTTATCAGTGTTTAGAAAGTTTCATCAGAACAAAGAACAAATTCCAATTCTCATTTCTTAGTTAAAATCTGAAATAGTCACTATTCCAGTTACTAACGAGAAAAGAAACAACAACCTTTTGAGTTCCAGTTCCTCTAAAACAGAACTTACTGCAATCAAGAAAACAATTACAAAAAAAAAAGTATCAGGAATGGAACTGTAAAAGTCAACTCAAATTCACACATAAAAAAAAGCAGGTGTAGCTATGAATGCGTTCCTTCCTAGCATGGTTTTGACAATATAAACAAAGTAAATAGTGGGCCCAGTAGCCGAGTGGGTAAGGGCGCTTGACTGAGGGGTTGGAGGTGGCGGGTTCGGTTCCCGGCCTCGCCGGAGGGCGGGAATTTTTCCACGCTTCTTTCTCCTCCAAACGGGTCCTAGGGTCTACCCAGCCCTCTGTAGAATGGGTACCGGGTTTCTTTCCCGGGAGTTAAGGCGGGCGGGCGTCGGGCTGACCTCCCGACCTCAATCTAGTCCCGTTGGTCTCGAAACGCTGGGAGCCTTACCTCCCGCGCTCCCGTGGAACTGCATGGCCTGTTTATGGGATTGCTGAACTTTAACTTTTAAACAAAGTAAATAGTATATATAAACAAAATTTATATTGCTATTGAAAAGAAAGCTATATTGTTTTAAAAAGAGAAACTTCAGTACAGAAAGAATCTTAAATTGTTGTTTTTGTTCTTTTGATTAGGTATGATTGAGTATGGCTTGTATGAGACTGCCAATGCATCTTTGTCATCTGAATCTCCTCTGGCTTCCCCAAACTTATCGAATAATGAAGATAATTTTATAAAAATCCCAGAAAACTCGGAGACATCTGCAGAATCAGCTCGGTATTCCCCTGGATGTGAAATGAAGAACAATTTGGACAAGGTCACTCCAGAACACAGGTAGTATCTTTGCTATATATCTCTCTCTAACGCTGAATTTTCTAATTTAGCAGTACAGTGTTATTAAAAAAAGAAAGCTATTATTGATTTCTTTCAAAGAGATATTTTGACTTATTTCATCTTTTGAGATCATCTTCATAATTCTGTTTGTAATGCTCTTTCTTTTTTTGTGGATAGCTCTCTTTGTATATTCCTTTTGATATCCTTTAATGGAAATTGGAGATAATTGGAAGTCAATTTCTAAATTGCTTTTTATTTATCTTTTATTAATTTTTTGCATATCATTTTTATATCTCACTCTCTTTGGCTAAGTATAGAAGCACTGGGTTTTCATTGGCTACAAGTCTGTGAACTGTGTAACAGCACTTCTAGCTAGGTATAGAAGATGATCAGTAAAATAAAGAAAAAGAAAAGGGTTATCCTTTTTTTCTCTTCTCCATCACATTGTTTTATATCATACTTCATGCTTTTTTTTAACCATATCATTTCTGTTATCCTTTGATATCAATTTTTTTTTTTAATTGTTACTCATTCCATCATGAATTTTATCTCCTTTCTATTCTTAAATTCAGTTTAAAATGTTTTCGTATATGAGATTAAACAAATAATAATAAAATGAATAAGAATAATAACTAAAGGGCAATTCATTGTAGAGACAATGTAAAATGTAAAAGTCAGTGAAGCAATAATAAAAGAATCATTGGATACGCAGCAAAATGAATAGGTATTGTTGTGTTTCAGCAGTATGGTTATTAAACAGAGAGACTAATTTTTTTCCTGAATGTTTGAGTAGAAAGTAGTACATCGTTCAAACTGCTCGTTAGATATAAGTTGAAGTGTGTACTCGTTGTATGTGAATTAGTATAATTTTCAAATCAGAGTACTAATGAAACATCAGTACATAACAACAACAGAAAAACTATAGTCTGCCTAATTCAGATATTTATTTATTATAACTTAAGGATCACTCCAAAATACTTATAGATATATGCACAATTCATATATACTGTCCGACTACTTTATTAGGTACACCTACCTAGTAGCGTATTGGAGGCCTCTTTAGCCCTCGAAACAGCCTGAATTCATCAAGACATGGATTCCACAAGATGCTGAATTGTTGAGATATTGTGTACCATGCAGACATGAGTGTGTCACGCATTTCCTGAAAATTGATGGAGGTGTAGGCCTGGAGCGAACAACCCATTCCAGCTCATCCCACAAATTTTCAATCGGGCTGAGATCCGGGGACTGGGTAGGCCACTGCAGCAAGGAAAAGTCATTGTCATATTCCTCAAACCATCCATAGTGATGCGGGCTTTGTGCACCGGTGCAATATCCTGCTGGAAGTAGCCATCTGCATGAGGATAAACTGTTAATATATATAGTTGCAGTATATAGTTGCACTTGGTCAGCTGCGCTGTTTAGGTATGCTCTAGCATCCTGATGTGCCTCCAGAGGTATCAATGGACTCAACTTGTGCCAGGAAAACATCCTCCACATCATGACACTGCCTGTACCATTAGTGCGCACAGCAGGGATGTACCTAATAAAATGATTGGACAGCGTATGTATAGCAATCACATTCTTCTTTTTTTTTTTACTGGTCAGTGATAAATTTCTTCTCTTAACATAAGCATTTGTTGGGTATCTTGGTGATTAAGGGAAAAAAATGTATTACATAAAACACTTGCTATTTAATAAAGTTGAGTGCAAAAAAAAAAAGAAATGGAAGTTAAACATAAGATACACAATGTTAAACAATAGATACACAAAATATTTATATTTTTGTTAAGAGAAATTATTGCTAGATCCACTCACTGAAAATTTATTATTAAGGAAAAAATCATTATGAATTATTAGTAAAGCTTCTTAATATCCAATGTCCAAATAAAACTTAATAATCGATGAGTAATAGAATGCCAATGTGGGTGGCCAAGTCTCTTTCTGGTTCAGTTGACTTTAAAAATAAATAAAAATTATTAAGTGACAAGGATAGACTATTTTTTTGTGGAAATCTATTGATAAATTGTGCAGCATATTGGGAATTTCATTCAAACTGAACTATTTCACATTAAAAACAAACAAACAAGTTTTACAAAATTTCAAGGTTGACATAAAATCTGTTTATATTAGTGTTAACAATAACGTATTTCACTAATTTAGTTTTAAAGATCCGTGCATATCATTAATTACTAACAATCCTGCTATTAAAACTATTCTAGTCAGTTTTGTTTTAAGCAATTGGTTAGAGTTAAGCAAAAGAACGTAAAAGTGAAAATGGGATTACTCAATCCATTTGGATGAATTCCAACAGTTTCATAGTTGTATTTATACTGCAATCATCAGGGATAAGGATTAAGACAGTGCAAAACATGGGGTCTGGGGAGGAAACATTTATAATCTGTAATATCATAGTTTTATTTTAATATCTGATAATGGGTTTCCTGAGGCACTAAATTTGATTTCTACACACCCAGTGGCCGAAAAAGTACAAACCTACATTAATAACAAGTAAAACATCCTTTATTACTAATAATAGTACTTATTTGATGTGGCATTGATTCTAAGAGATGCCTGAGATCCTAAGAAAGCCATTCTTGCAGCAAATTACATGCAACCTGTGATTGTTGATATAAGATGACTTTAATGCCTTGTAACATTTAAAAGGTCCCACACATGTTTGATGGGATTGAGGTCTAGAACTATGGAAGCCAGGGAACATAGAATCCCCTCAACCATTCTTGCCACAACTCTGGTACTCTGCACAGCTGCATTGCTATCCATGAAACGACCATCACATTCTGGGAAAAATTCTGGCTGCTATAATCAAGTATTCCCTGGATGATATAATGCCGTCTCCATAACCTTGCCGTGGGCTGTTTATCTTCAAGGTTCATAATTGTGGCCAATGTCTGTATTTTATTTTTAGTTTTGCTGTTTTAGTAAATGCTAACAATTACTGTATCATACTGATAATATTCCTTTTTAATAAAAATTAAATGTAAATTAAATAAGCCTATATGCTTTGATTAAATATGATGAATGATAAAGAATTAATAATGTGATGTTTATTCTTTCTATCACTTGATTGAGAACACTGACATATTCTGGAGAAGCAGTAACAACACATCATGCCTCCTTTGGGAAAGATATCATCTTTTAAGTCTAATCAAATTAACTTTGGTTTCTATTTACTTTTAAAAATTGCGGCCCATTCAGTGCTGCCATATTGTCATTTGATTTTAGATGAAGCTCTTGTTTAGTTCATTTGTACAGAACTGAAAAAACGTTGTCTGTGTAGGTTGACTATATCTTTCAAATTAGAAATGATCAACTTACTGTTTCCTATTTCTTTTGACATCTTTGTTGTTTCAAAGTAGTGCCCTTGAACTGCACTGAGTAGCTTTTCTGCTAACATCTTTCTGTCATCTTAATTGAAAAAAAGAAATTAGATACATCACAGGCCCAATTTTATTCGTTTTTAAATTGTATCTTTCTTCAGTTCTCTTTTTTTTACTGTTAATACAGCTGAAATTTATTGAATAACTAAATTTTGGTTTGTTTTTTTTATTATTAATTTTGCACAGTTTAGTTAATCAGTTATAATTAACATTTTCTTACTTTCACTTAAAAAATTTACATACTTTGATTAGGATTCATCACCTCTCTTCCAGTAATAAAGCAGAGGATGCGAGCAATTCGAATGGGACAGCCATCCCCCGAGTCAGTCAGAATAACAAGAGAAACATGGAAGAATCGTCCAACATTCAACATTCGTCCAAACAGGAATCCGCCAACAATCTTAAAAGCAAGAAAGAAATGATGATTACGGATGAAAGTAGGCTCATTTCCGATTTCGAGGAGCTTCTGGATGGAGAATCGAGAGAAAAAGCCGAGTTAATAAGGTCTAAATTAGAGTTCTGTGATAAAGATCCTGAAGCCACAGAAGACGAAATTCAAGGTATGGAGAGAACAAGTCTTCACGGAAGCAAATCTAGTTTGGCCTCAATGGCAAGTACAGAGAGTGCATCTCGAGTGGCATCTCTAAAAGGGCGTGTCATGGGTGCAATCAGTTACTGGACGGGAAGAGGCATGTCGAATAGCTCTTCTAAAACAGACCAGTTTCCTCAGTACAATTCCATGACGCTTTCCTCCACCAGAGAGAAATTAAGTCCTGAGATTGAAGAGGCTGAAATGGTTCTTGATGGCTCAGGGGATGCACTTTTGGAAGAGAACGAGTCTCTTGAAGAAGCGGAACCAGAGAAAATTCCTACCAATCCATCGATTATAATCAACATGACCTTAGAAGAATGTGGTCTTCCACTTTCAATATTCACTAAGGTAAGAATTGAATTTAAATACTTTATTTGTTGTCAGTTATTTCATCATGTCATTATCAGAATTGTTTTTTTGTTTTCAGTTTTAAAATTATGCAAAAAAAAAATGTACAGAAATTAAACTTGGATATTTCCTGATTTTTTTTTTTTTTTTTTTATGTTAAAGGTGTAGTTTATAAAAAAACTACATTTTTGATTCCTTTGAAATATACATAAGATATTAAAATTATCTATTTAAAATTTGCTCTTCTTTAAATTTATACTGATTATATTATTTCACATCATTGGAAGAAAACATTAATTCAAAATTTAAGTTGTTAATAGTCAATTAAGATATCATTTCTTTGCCACACTAATAACAATTTTGACCATAATAACAATCTTTATGCCTCTCGTGAATCTTTGTTATAACCCTGTCAAATTCTAGCCTAAGACTTTTCTCTGTAAAATTTAAAGGCATATTTTTGATGTTCTTTAGTTAGGAACCATTTTTATTTTTCTGTAGTTTTATTTTTATTGGTTGCATTGTTATTTTATTCTTTCATAGCTGTTAGTTGTTGGGGATGTTGTGAAAAGTTAAAGAATTTGAAGGGAATCAACATGAGAACTTTTCCACACTTCTACCGGAATGACCAAAGGCAATTTATTTCCCCAGCAGATATATGAAGCTGCCATCACCACAACAAATGTCACTCAGCACTAGACAGATCACAATCAAATATGACAGAGCTGCAGAATAGAGCACTTGTTGTATTGTTCAGTGCTTTTTAACATAAGATTATGGTTCAACAAACTCATATTCATGATGATATACAGGCCATTAATCATGGGTGACTCGAGGCTGATCAAATCAAGATGGCAGTGTCCCAAGAGCTGCAAGTGCCACAAAGTGTCATTTGTAGAATCCAACTGGACAGAAATGTCATTCAGTTCTTCAGCATATGACATCCAATGCTTGCAATAGCAGATGCAAGATTATTAGTTGTCACTAACTGTCTTACAGCACAGAGCGGGAGACCTTGTCAGGGACCTGTCAGTGGCAACAAACAGGCAGCAATAATTATTGTTGCCTTTATTCTTTTAATGTGCTTCGAAAATTCATTATACGCCAGCGGAATGCCAGGATATGAATTTTTTCACCTATCTTTTTTTGGTGAATTTCTTCTTCTTCATTTAGTTTCGGAAGCTGGACATTGATTCCCACGATTGTTCCTGTTATCCTCTGTATCGAGACCTTGCTATTTACTGGTGACTACTCCAAGTTGACGATCACCAAAGAGTGTGAACAGCCGTTGTAGGATGTCACTTAGTAATCACTTGGTCTCGCCCATTAATGTTCATGAATATTCAGGGATGCAATAGACCCTGACTTTCTATTTACCATGACAATGCATATTCTTATAAGGATGCCCTAGTGAATGACTACCTGGAAACAGAGGATATTCAGCATTTAGAATGAGCAGCTCAATCGCCTTATTTAACTCCAATTAAGCATGTAGCGGACATACTCAGGAGGCATTTTTTAGGACATCGTCCACCATCTAGAACTCCTCAGGAATGCAAGACAGTAAAGGTAGCAAGAGTGAGATTCCATTCCACAGCAGCTTGATATTCTTGTGCTGAGTTTATCAACTTACTGCATGCATCAGTGTAGTCGGATATCACACAGCATATTGAACATATTTTTTCGCCATCAAACATGTTTGCTGTGATATATGTATGCTACTTAGCTCCAGGGAGCTGTTTTTCTTTATTCTGATCACAGTGGCAAAGTCTTG
Organism: Thereuonema tuberculata; assembly: GCA_023159025.1. NCBI lineage: Eukaryota > Metazoa > Arthropoda > Chilopoda > Scutigeromorpha > Scutigeridae > Thereuonema > Thereuonema tuberculata. Next base: position 47,147,409 of record JAFIDM010002131.1, on the reverse strand, counting down.
GTGTTGTTTTTTTTCCCCTCGGTTAGCTGTTTTGTTTAATTTGCTGCATATCTAATACAGTTTGCTTGCAGTCCTGTAACTGGTAGGGTCTCAAATGACATTATTCATAATTTTTGAACATGGACTTAGCAGAATGTATTCATAGTGATGCCCTTTACAATGTTGATGATCCTGCAGTGTATCAGACTAAAATTTCTTGCCTTTTCAATTGAGGTGATGTGATTTAATTAAAACAAGAATATATCCAACGCAGATTTTTACTTTGATAAATAAAAAAAGAAAGGACTATCTCTTGTTCTTAATACAAAGTATTGAGGACTGTTACTCAGTCCATTGTTCAAGATCCCAAGTAATGTTGATGGTGGCCCTTGGTCTTTAATATACTTTAGAATACTCTATTGGCTCATTTTGAAGAATGATTGAATACTACACTCATAGAAGAATTACATTTTAAAATGGATTAATGTAAATATCAATTTATGGCAAGATCTTTATCTAACAAATAGTTTTCGATTTTGAACACTGTTAATTTCAAGTCATTAAATTAAATAATTTAATTCGTCACTAGAAAAGATTATAATTTGTTGCCATGTTCAGTTGTACTTCATCTATGTTAAATATCAATTTTTTTTTTTTTTTTTTTTACATATTGACTTGAATAGTAGAAATGAAAGATGTAGATAGAATAAAAGTCACAAGGCAACAGCAACCACAATTACAGCATAAAGGGAAAAGAAAATGCATCCCAGTAAACAATCTTTATCATCATAATTCTGCAACCTTGATGGTCCTGCAGTGCATCAGACTAAAATGGAGTCTCTCTTATTTATTTAATGAAAAACAATCTGAGAAGAAAGGAAGCCTCATAAAAAAATAGCATAAGCAATCATTATAGTCTTATATGAAATCCGTTGCTCATCACTAAGGCCATCAGAATGACCATTTCCTGATTATTATCTGTCGTCATCCAAAGTCACTTGGTGAGCAAATGATCTACAATCTATGGTGGGCAAATATGCAGATGAAAATTAAATCAGAAATTAGTTTCCCAGACAGTTGAATCAAAAATTAGAACTTCTTAAACTAATCTTTCACTTTTAGTCTGATTTCTTAGATTTCCGTAGTATTTTTGTGAAGCATCATAAAAGAACAAGATAAGCAAAGAAATATAATATCAAAATTAATCCAGGAAAACAGTCAGTTGAAATATTTGCATTTCCGACTAATTTTGCACTTGCTTCTGTCAATTTGAACATTCATCATCCCAAAATGCAATATGTTGAAAGATTTTGATATTCAATTCTGCATATGTTATTACTTTCCTCTTAAATTTTGCAGAACAACATGTTTGTCTTATTTGAGAAACTAGATGGAAGAAATTTACAAGAAACCTTAGCTAGCTAGCAGTTCACTAGGGAAAAAAATTCCACACAACCAAGAATACCAAGTCATACACGGGAAACAAACTGAAATTGAAAAAAGAGAAAAAAAAAGTTCTTTGCTTTTTGGTCAAGCAAGTTGAAAACATTCATCTGATTGCTGTAATTGCATTTTTTACAATTCGCTGTGTTTGAAACAGTTAACTCAGTATATATTTATTTCATTTGTAGTTGCTTTATAATTTTGATTGATTGCCTATAAAATGCATTTCTTATTCTTTAAGATAAATCTTGTTTTATGATGTAATTACAGGCTAATTATCATTATCATTATTTGGCACAGACTCTGTAAGTCAAGCGGCAATTTTTGTATTGCTGAAAGGATAATAAAATGTTGGCTTCAGGTTGAATGAATTGCAGTTTCTATCTGAGTACAAGATCTTCATTATTCTCATCTTTAGAAACAATATCAATTACTTTTTCAGAACGCTACCTTCTCTTCTGTACCTTCAAGAAAATCATTTTGGCCAGTTGCCATTTCTGAGTTATAATAGGCAATGCTTGTGTACTAGAGGATAAAGGTTCAACCTTTATCATAGACTGAGGATTCCTTCTTGAGATTGATATTTTAGGATCTGTTTTGTCAAAATGGGGACCAGGTTCTATTTGGGAATAAAAGTGAGTGAATGTCAAACTGTAGCTTTAATACCCTCAGAAGAAGAAACAAAATGACAAACGTTTGAGAATAGATGCATTCAAATGAAAATTCTAAGTGATGCATCAATCAACAATTGAACCATCTGGTACAAATTGTCATTATGTAAAAAATCTAACATCTAGAAGACTCCAGAAGCAGATCCACATTAATAATTTCTGATTGAAACAGTTTCCCTTCTGCTTTTATTTACAACTCTGTGATAGTTAGAGCATGTAGCCATAAGCTTTAAGAACTGTACACACTGCCTTTTACACAGAGGGAATCATGGAATACCAGAAGTTAGTGATGCAGGAAGTCATGCAAATTACTTATTTCAATTTTATATAAAATACTCTTGTAATATTATCTGCAAAAATTAGGAATTATCCAGAAGATAATCATATTCTTACGGATTAACAGAAAGGATAAGGTTAACTCCCAAAGAGGGATTTAAGGCTGCAAAGAACAGATCGTGATCAATAATCTTATTTTGAACCAGGCAATGGATAAGTGACAAAAACTTTATGTTGTTGTGGTTGATTATGAGAAGCCTTAATAATATTCCACATTCGTGGTTCATTGAAGTCCTACAGTCACCAAGGACAAACTTGAGTTCTGCCTTTCTAAAATTTGAATTTGGATTCTGCAGAATGTGAAATTAAAAAAAACCCAGACTAGTTGATATGGAGAAATCTATTTGCTGAAACAGAGGGCTTCATGCTTTCATTGACCAAACAGAAATGGCAAGAAATTACATGGTGTATGTCTTTAAAGATCACCACATAAACACAGTAAATGCAGCTATGCACCAGGAGACAATTGAGGCGTTGACATGGGAAAGATAGTAAGTCATGAAAAGCAAATTTTCCAGGAGAAGCAAAAAACAGTTTTGCCAGCCTATGTATACTTACCAGAGATACTACCTTGTATCGTTCGTAGGAACTACACCACTCAAAATTTTGACTTACTGCCATTGCTACGCCATTGGCGGTATGTCTTACTACCTTTTCAATGAAAAATCTGAATAATGATTTTTTTTTACTTACTACCTTTCCCATGTCAACGCCTCAATTGAACTCGAGGTTTATAGATGCAGTATTTTGGGTTCTACTGAATATATAAAGCATCACAATAATGTTGCTGAAATCAGTCATTGAGAGCTTGCTTTAAAATGTGGACTACTACAAAACTGGAAACCCATCTATAAACATGAACCTGTGATTATTCTGGAAAAAGAAATAACTAAACCATATTGGTACAGAGAAATCGTAATAGATCACATGCAGCAATCCATGTCTTATACTTCAAATAAAATGACAAAAAAAAACAAACCTATCTGACTGAAATTTCTATTTCTTTTCTATCTGACAGAAAATGGCTTGGGATGTAGTTAAGACAACTAGTCAGTGGTTGACAAAACAAGATCTCTGATTTATTTTCAAAAACGCTAATTTAATTTGGCAATTTACAAAATGCCATTGCCTAATTTAATTAGGCAATTACAAGCAAAGGATTAAATGATGATTGGTGAATTTAACATTTTAAATTTAACAAAAGAAGAACAATTGATTGGTGAAGGGATTAACAAATCAGTGTGGACAAATTTAAATGGTTAACAGTTAAATCAATTATATTTGAAAATAAATAAGAAAAAAATAATTACATTTAAAATAAATCAGAAACGGAAAAATATTGGAATACATATAAAATTCATAAAAATTAAAATATATAAAACACAAATATACATCCTTACAATATGCATATTAAAATACAATGGAATGTAATTACTGAAATTTCAGATTTAAAAAGAAAATTTTTGCAGGATGCAGTACAAAATATTCTCTCCATTTACATAGAAATTAAAGAAGTGAAACACTAGATCACTGTTCTTTCTCTAACTTGAAATTCTGAGATAATAGTAATAATATTGATAATTTTTAATTAACAAAATAATTCATTTCCTGACTTAAATATCAAGTATTTATCGATAATAACAGGTAGTGACAAAACTATTGTCTTATTATCACATTGGCTAATATTCCTTAATCTTTTTATTAAATATATATTTATGTTTTTTTTATTTTATTTCTTCCTTGCTTTTCATAGGGTGTTTTGTGCCATCCTTATCTATCCCTCCCATATCTTGATTTATTGACCGATGCCCATGTCCGCAGCTTTGTAGTAGGAGCTACTAATGTCTTATTTAAGCAGAAACAGCAGCTCTGTGATATTATTATTGAGGTATTTTGAAATAGGAATTTTATTATTTGAAGATACTTTATTAATTTCGATAAAAATGTTTTACTAATTAAAAAATAAATTTACCAGAAATTCAATAAGTGCTTAATTGCTCAAAGTTTTTTGTTGCTGTTGTTGTTTTTGTTGCTGTTGTTGTTGAATTGGTGTTATTTTATAAAATGCATAATGGCATGCTATCAGACCTTTCTTTAAGAATAGAAATTTATATGTAATGTAGTTAAATAAAGAAGTTTCATGATAACTAAAATAAATAGTCAGTTTTTAATATTAAAGAAAGAAAAAGAAAATCAACAAAATTTATATGACCGAATTTTCTCTTTTTAAAATATTTTTCTCCTTTAAATATATATAACTCTCAATATTTGTTGAGAGTTATATATTTGGAAAAAAAATCCTGACGCTAAATATATTTTTTAACTGTAACAAAAAGGAAATATATAACTTTACTTTTTTGATTCTTTTGACAGATTGATGAAGGAAAAATTGAAATTCACGATTTAGAGCTCAGAAAACAATTACATTTAACAACAGAAGACTTAAGATTTGCAGATTACCTTGTAAGGCATGTGACAGAAGACAAAGAAGATATTTTCCTAGATGGAACTGGTAAATATTACTTTTTATGTAGTTTAAAAATAAAGCAAGGTAGGGAAAGCGATTAGTAAACCAATCACAATGCTGCGCAGAGTCTTTTGATAATTGATATTGCTTTAATTTCCTTCTGTTTATTTCCAATAAACACAACAATTGCACCTCTATAAATGTGATTGTTGCGAATGCAAAAGGTGCAATTGTTGCAATTGTTGTGCTTAATGATAATTTAATGAGATTTTAATGATACTTGCCTCCTTGACAGACAAAAGGGGAATATAAGTCTGATGATCTTATCAGAAAACTAAAAATGAGTCGTCCCTTGTAACAATTGCTTTTGCTTATGATTCATTAGTGTTAATTTTGGCCATCCTAATAATTGTAAAGTCAGCTGGAGTTTTTTATGTGATGAATAGGACGTTTCATACAGTCAGACATCACTTAGGACTGTGAGATGGGAGGAATCTTCATTATTTATGCCTCTTATAACCTGTTGATGATTTTATAAAAGATATAGAAACTATATAATGTGCATTTAAATGAATAGGGTCAAATGGATATCGTATTAAGTCATCCTTGTTTTATTTTGTCTAAATTCATGAATATTGAACTTCCTCTCAACTTTGCAGATCCAAAGCTACGGAAATTTGTTATGACCCTACAGTCATCATGTGGGATAGTTTCAGCAATAATTACACTTTTCACTTAAACGATGAAGGTCTTAATTTGAATTTCAGATTATAAATTGCTTCTTAATTTTAGAACTAAAAATTCTCTGGATTTTGTAAAAAAAAAAATTGTTTTGAAATTATTGTTTTCTTTTCTAAAAGTTGTATTTGTCTTAAGATTCTGTTATTTATTTATTTTTAATTTTATTTTTTAAATTAGGATGGGAAGGAGGCGATGAATGGATCCGAGCACAATTCAAATATTATCTGATTTGTCTCATGCGCTCGTCATTATCAGAAGGTGAGCAATGTTTTTCTTTTTAAGTTTTAATAAAGTTGAGAATAATTAAATTAAAGATACATTGTTGTAAATGAATAATAACAAAATTAAATATATAAGTAAAGACAATAACAAGATAAAGGAAAAAAACAATCACCATGAAAGATGAGGTTTATAATAGTGTTTATTCAAAATAGCACATCTTTATTTGCAAAGAATTGTATGTTACAAAATAAAGTAAAAAAAGTAAAATAAATATCTCAAAAAAAAAAATATTCAAAATTAGGAAAAAAAAAAGAAAAAGAAATACTTTGGCCAATACAGCACTCGGCTATATAAACCTAAGGTGCTATTACTTTGATCTTCCTGTGCTAAGATGTAGATATTGACATGTAACAGCAGTTAATTATGCTTGCACTTTTAGGATTTTCAAACCTATTTTCCCAATCTACAGATTGTGGTGTTTTCAATTTTTGGTAGTTATTATCTTAGAATAATTAACTTTTCTATTTTGGAATACTGGATTAATTTACTTACATTGATGTATTGCCTATTAGAACATTTACAATTTAAAATCTGACATGTTTTTAGTTGTAAAGCAAATACGAAAGATTACAAGTAAACATTCAGAGCTGGTTTCTCCAAATAGTATTAGCTCATGTCACAACTCTATTGGATTCATTTGGACTTAATCCAGGATTAGCTTACAACCATTTGGAGAAACCTGCTGTGATTGAAGATTGTTAGTATTGTCTGAAGTTTGAATATTCAGTTTCTTTTTAAGCTTCTCATTTCATGAGCATTAAATTATCTCATTTTCATTTTATTATTAAAATAGTAAGATCAAAGAATATTTCTAAAATATTTCTGTACAACAACAACATCTACAAATAATAAAGAAGTTCTTATGTAAAATGATATTTAATGATTTAGAAATGTTTGTGATATGCAAATGATGAAAAAAAAAAAATTTAAGAGAAGAAAAAAAGATCAGTTTTTAGAAAAAAAAATTAATTTAAGCATTTATATTCACTCCATAGACTCATGCAGTGATCCACAATTACAACACTGTTATCTAACTTAACAAAAATTTTAAAACTGCTTAATCTATAGAATCAAAAATAAAATTTCAAGAAATATATCTAAAAGCGTGCTAATATTAATCAGTATTCTTAAGAATATTTAAGCCTCCCCTTGTAAAAAAATAGAAAAGTAAACCTTACCTGTAATAGAATTTAACATTTTGTACCTATGTTCTTTACTTTAGTAGAATTTGCTGATGACATTTCTTGTTGAGAACCTCAACTGATTCAAACCAATTGCTTGCTTTTTTGTGACATCATGTTAAATTATTCTTAAATTGTTTTTCTCAAATTTTCAGATGAATGCTAACTATTCTTTCAGAATTTAACTGTTAAATTATTTCTTTTGTATCTCACAATGTTGAGATATCTTCATTTAAAGTTAAACCGTAATCTACAAATGAATTTGAACAATTTGTAGTGAGCATAGACCAGTCTTATCATTGTTACAATTTTAAAACATAAGTAAATGTAGGCATATCAACTATTTAAAGTAAAAATACAAACAAATAAAGTGTAAATCATAATATTTTGGATCTATCCATAACAGATTTGAAAAAGGGATCTGTTATGCTTTTCACATTTGAAAATGAGATCTGTTCTGCATAGACCCGAAATGTTATGGGTCCTTTAGCCTCTCTCAGCTGCATTCCAGACCTCTATGAAATTATCAGTTCTTTCCTGATTTATAGTCTGTTTTCTGTCTTTTTTAACCATCTCTTGTTCTTTAATGATATTCACAATGCCATGACAGTGAACTCATAAGTCCTCACCCTTGTGGTCAGAATCTTTATCACTGAGATTCAATCTGGGGCAACATTGCATCTATCAGATTCTTGGATCTAATCTGCTACCTACAAGTGGACACTCACAACACCTAGACTCTTCAGTAGGTGCAACAATGTTCATTTCAGCATTTCTTCGTCCTTCTCTTTGCCATTCAATCTGATTCTCTATAATTTCTGTGGCCCTTCCTAATATCTACAACTCTAAGGTTCTTAATGGTCTGCGGCATATGAAGTTTAGACATCCACATTCATATGTATATTATTAACAGGTCTCTTATGCATTTCAGCTGCTCATATCACCATCATGGTTGAGGATTACTCCCCAATATACTAAACGTCTTTGATTGTATTGGACTTTTACTCAACTTTCCAATGTTATTTCTACCTGGCCAGTAATTTAGATTTCTGTATGTCTTATTCATGCTAGATTTGCCTACATAAGGTTCATGGATAGATGCATTGATGCTGTACATGATTTAGCCCAGATCTTCATTCACTTTTACTTGACTTCTTGTACTGTTACAGAGGCTTCCTCTATTGATACTCTATGACAGCGGTTCCCAACCTTTTTCAGCTGGCGACCCACCTTTCCTTATGGGAATACCTCCACATATACAGGAATAGAAGAATATAGAATAAAACCATATTTGTATTGTATCCCTTCCTTTTATATGATCGATTTTCGATCTTTTTGATCTTTTCTGATGGTTTATTCGATGGTTTCTGATAGTTTTAGGATCAAGTCGCGACCCACCTGTAACCCTTCCGCGATCCACCGGGTGGGAAGCGCTGCTCTATGACATTCTCATTGCTCGTTCCTTTAACTGGTTCCTTTACACTTTGTTATTTTACTCCTCACTTTGTTTGAGTTGCTTTATTGATTTATTCCTGTGTCCTAGTTTGGCTCAATTTTTAACAATTTGAACATATAGTATTAGTTTTAACGTGTGTGTCTTTCAAATTAATCGAATGAAATCGAGGCCACCACACTTTCAATGTAGAACAAAATTATGTAGAACCACAATTATCTTACTGTAGGTCACAATAAAGCTCTGAACCATTCCGTAAACACGAATCAACCCCAAATCATCTGCTATGAGAAGCACACTTTCAAAGGAAATGCAAAGAAACCTTCCATATCCTTACGGACAAAGATTGCTACAATGACAATTTGTCTGTAATAACCATCCCCCAATATGGCTTCCATAAGTAACCAGCCCCTCTTTGCTTTCACCCGTCCCTTCCTCTCGGCACTCCCTTTCCTTTTTCATTGATAAACTTTCCTCTTGGCTCTTAATATAAGCTTCTTCATTGGCAAAATCGCGTCCACTTCAATTAATTCTTCTTTCTGGTCATTTATTTTCTCGATTAAAACCTTTACGACCCTCCATATCCTTACGGACAAAGATTGCTACAATGACAATTTGTCTGTAGTAACCATCCCCCAACATGGCTTCCATAGGTAACCAGCCCCTCATTGCTTTCACCCGTCCCTTCCTCTCGGTAATCCCCTTTATGCTTTTTCATTGATAAACTTTCCTCTTGGCTCTTAATATAAGCTTCTTCATTGCAAAATCGCTTCCACTTCATTTAATTCTTCTCTGGTCATTTATTTCCTCGATTAAAACCTTTACGCATGAGCAGCCACTCCCCCCCCC
>JAFIDM010002131.1:47119484-47129954 GCA_023159025.1 Thereuonema tuberculata | reverse complement strand
AAATGCTATCCAAATCCTTAAAAGTAGGATAAGTGAAATTAGGAGAAAATATCTCTGTGAAATAAGGAATGAAAATTTATACACAATTTCAAAAATCTTGACTTGTCCTTTTTGCTTGGTGTGTTTTCTCCTGCTATCTTTCTACATTACGATTCACTATTCCAAAAAGAAAAGACTTGTTTGTCCTCTTACGTTGATGACTTTCAATCTCTTTAAGAGCTGTTTCTTTCTTATTTTTTTTTATTTGAGGGAATAGGGTTACAATTTTTACAAAGATACAAATCTTATTGAGGTGTGCCTTTCGACTGCTTGATTAGTCTACTTACCTCAGAAAGTGCGACTCATGGAATCATTCTGTCTGTGTGTCTGTTTGTCTCTGATATATTTCTGAATTGCTGGATGGATCTTCTTGAAACTTGACATGCAACATTTAAAGAGAAGATTTGATCTATGTTTATATTTTAAATTGATGTGAATCCTTCGTGGGAGATTATCGCAAGAAGAGCATAAACATTCCCCTTGAAAATCAGTAGAACTGAAACAATGGATAGTAATCCTCTTAATGTCTTCACAAACTTTACTTTGATTTGAAGTAATCAATTTCAGACAATTTTAGTTAATCATGATGATTTACCTATTATTTTTTTTCAGAAAATGAGGAAAAAAACCCATCTATTACTTGTTGTTTTTTAAAAGAAAGATTTTTTGTTTGCGTTATTTTTATGACATTAAAAAAATAATAGTAATAAAATGTAAGTTTTTAGAATGTAAGTAGGTTTCCAATTCCAATTCAAGAAATACAGGAATTTCTTGTTTTTGTTTTTTTTTTTTGAAATTTATGGATTACAATGCTTCCTCTCTTCATTAGAACTTGTTGAACTCACAGCCAGATATCAAAAATACATCCATGCAAAGTAATATTTTTAATAAATATAAAATTAATGTTTGTTAGTAAGATATTTATATATAAATAAAGGTTTATTTGCATTAACTTTTTAGATATAAAAGATCAAGAGTCATTCAACACTAGTTTTATTGATGCTTGGAAGGGAACCAACAACTATAAAGCCTGGGCAAGTCAAGAATATTCAAGTGTTTCAGAGATTATACCTGGGTAAGATACGTTTTAAGAATACAGTTAACCTTTTAATTAGAAACTATTTACTAGTTCATAATTTATTAAGGCAAAAAAAGTTTAAGTTAGAGCTTCACACTGTATCAAAAATATATTATCAAGAGTCTGAATATAGAGAAGATAATAATCATTATAAAAAGTTCAAACTTCCATTATATCAGCCATCTATCACATTTTTAATCTTTGTTTGTTTTTTGTTTTTTTCAAATTCAAAAATTAACACATTAATATCTTATTATGGACATTGCACTTTTGAAATTTGCAAAAGCATCTTTGCTTGTAGCCTTGCTGTGTTTAGATCACATTTTAAATATAAAATATGTCTTAACTAAAATTTGTAAAGAGCTATTAATTAGTCAGATTTCAAAGCTGTAGTGATGCTATATATTTATTAATTTTCCTTATGAAAAGCCAACTATTATAACAAATTGTTATTACCAGAAGATTCAGTGTGTAGACATTTTTCATAGATCTGTTATCAAAACCTAAATTAGTCTCTTTTTTTCCTCCTTCCTCATTCAAAAAAAAAAAAGGAGATATCTTGTTGATGCCACATGTAGGCCAAACTTTGATTTGATCACATTCATTTTATCGATAGTCTCATTTGATACTTCAATAAGTTGAAATTTTCTTCATCTGTTTATTGAGAAGATATTTGAATAATATTGCATCTGATCTTTGCAGTATTCTCTCTAGTGGAAGTAACTCAAGTGATTTTCTTTAATTTTTTTACCATCTGAAGAGGGTAAAACTATCAACAATGGCAACAGTTTAGCCCAGAACTGGCAAATTGAAAAAAAAAAAATTGATTTATTATATTTTTCATTTCGGGCAAAAAAAGTGAAATCATTTTTCTTTACACTAAAATCTAAATTTCATTTCTGTTTATGTTTAACATTATGACAAAGCAATTAGGCATGAAATAAGACAAGGCATCTTATTTTATTATAAATAATTTACTTAATGTATATTAATGTTACAATATGTATTTATATATAATATATGAATTATATTTATACATTAAAAATAATAATAATAATTATTATTATTATTATTATTATTATTATAAATAAAAAACTGTATATAACTTTAAATAACTTATTTTCAAGTATGTCCAAAAATTGTTATGATTGGATAGGAGGGAAACAAATAATTATTTTAAAAAGATTATATAAACAATGTTAATTTCTTTGTAATAATATTACTTTATTGAATGTTAATTAAAGTAATATTAATGCTGTAATTCCGTTAATGGTGCCCATATATAAATTTATTGAAATTGTCTTTTTATCTTTTTTTTTTTTTTTTGCATCTTTTTCCATCGAGGCCCCACCTTACCCAATTTTCGTATTTGCTAAAGGTGATAAAATGCATAGCAGGGGGAGGGGTTAAATTACTTTTCTTTGAGCTGTCGCTGGTTTAAACTAAAATATCAATAGAAACAACGCATTATCATTTAAAGAAAATAACAACATATAGTTTTTCACGTTCATTAAGTTTTCTCTTACTACTATTTGAAAAATTTTGCTAATGCTTTTTGTTACATTATCAAAAATCATTCTGTTATTTTGATATGTTACGTGTAATGTTTTTCATCACTGGCATAGTCTCATCTTCACAGAGATGTCTTAAGAACGATTGATTCTTTTAACAAATAATGTTTGTGGTTATCTTCAGATATGCCAATCAATCCAATTTCTATGAACTTCATATTGTTGAACTTTAGCAATGCTGTATGATAAACATCATAACCTCCATTCAGTTTTGAAGATATGGACTTTCTGTTTTCTATTGGAGAATAAAAAAGCTGGACTCAATAAACAATTCCTTAATTACAGTCAGTAGAGTAGCACACTACTCCACTCACCTTTGTGGAAGAGAGTGACAAAAGAGAGTTTTTTTGGGGGGTTAGAAAATAAGATAAATAAATAATAATTTTGAAAAAATAAAAATAAGACGGTTTGGCTTGGGGCAGCATTTTGATAACTTGTCTTGGATGCTAAAAAATTAACTACAACAATATACAATATACAACTACAGTTGAGAATTAATAAATCAGATTGGTATTTTGGTTATGATGCTTAATTTCTGAAGACATACTTTGAAGCTCCAAAGACCATCTGACTGGCATAAGTTTTAAAACTGATAGTTGTATACAGTAACTATCATTTTTCTGAGTTGAAGTTTGACACTAATTTCTTCTTTACTGTCACGATGGGATCATTACTTTAAAATCTATAGGATTCATTAGAAATAAAAAATAAAAATATTGAAAATGAATAGATTATTAACTTTGTGAGATTTCTGCAATTCCTGCTTGAACATCTCGTACAGAATAAAAGATTCATTTCTTGTAAATTCTCTACAAATTTTAGGTGTAGAGAAAGTCATATCAGTCCATGAATCTGTTTGAAATGGCATCGTTTGTATCAGTGTTCTTTCGGGCTTTTTTGTTTTTTTTTAAACTAAAAAAAATGAACTCTAGATGATAAAAACACTGGCAACCTAGGATTGATGCATATTTTCATTGAGGGATTTCATTGAGTTGTACATTTTATCTACCATTACAATCATTGAAAGTAGTAAATTTTTTTGAAATAATTCAGAGGTGATAAAAAAATTAACTTAAAAAGGTTTTATTGTCTGTATGATATTGCACAGCTTTGAAGAATCCAATCACGATTTGTAATATTTCTAGCTTTCTATATTAATAGAAGTAAATAATAATAAAAATTTCTCATTTCCTTAACTGCTGCATTAAAGTTATTGACATTTTCATTGCAAAATATTTATCTAAATTAAGGATTTCTACAATGTGGATATCAGATACACTATATGGCCAAAAGTATCTGGACACCCTGTGGTCGGGACGTGGAGGCTCCGGAGGCACGTATTAATATGATGTTGGTCCCCCTTTTGCATCGATGACAGCCTGTACACGTCTGGGAAGACTTTCCACCAGGTTTTGGTAGGTGGTCGCAGTAACTGACTTCTAGGTGACCATGACAGCTGATGAGTCCATGAGTTCGGCCACAGAAGATAGGTGATGTGGGCACGTAATCTGCGTTTTATTTCTTCCCACAGATGATCAATGGAGTTGAGATCGGGGCTCTGAGGCGGCCAGTCAGGTTGTGGAACACCCATGTCGTCAAACCAAGGCCGCACAAGCTTCGATGTGTGCATGGGACAGTTATCCTGTGGAAGAGAAAAGGGCCTTCCCCTCCTCACAGAGTTGGGAGGGCAGCGTTGTCCAGAATGGCCCAATACATCACAGAGTTCATGTTGCTTGTCACAGGGACCCAGGCCAGACCACGAAAAACAACCCACATCATTATGCTGCCGCCACCGAACTTAACAGTTGGCAGAATGCCGTCGGATAAGAAGCATTTGCCGGGCATCCGCCAAACCCTCATGCGGCTGCCAGATCGTGAAGCGAGGTTCATAACTCCACAGAACATTTTTCCTCTCATCCACAGTCCAATGGCGGTGAGCTCTGCACCATTGCAACCGATGCTGCGCATTGATGGCGGAGATGTTCGGCTTGTGAGTGGCCACATGGCCGTGAAACCCAAATAGTTTAGCTCTCGGTGAACAGTTCTATTACTAGCGATAACGCACGACACATGTTGGAACTCCGTAGTCATCACTACCAATGGAGACTTGCGATTTATCTTCCCTACTCTTCGCTGTTCGAAGGCTGTGGTCAGTCAGCTTTTTCGGGATCAACCATTTCGTTCAGCTGTCGTTTACTGCCTTGACATCTCCATTTTACAATTACACCACTCACAGTTGATTACGGTACATGCAGCAGCATGTCTGCAATTTGTGGAACTGATTTTTTCGTCCGGTAGCATCCAGTTATCACTCCACATTCAAAGTCACTGAGCTTGCCTGACTTACTCATTTTATCAGGAACACAGAATTATGACCGCCCAAGCCCCCACCAATGCTTTTATAGCGTCCAATGATGCATCAAACCTCCTGACCTGCCCGATCCACATTGTCGGGAGGGTATCCAGATACTTTTGACCATATAGTGTATGAAAACTTTTATGTTGTTTTTCCCATTTAATTTTCAGAATTTTCAAAAGTTAGGTTTTTATTTTATTTTTTTTAATAAAATGTTCTAATTTTTTTTTATCCCTAAATAGAAAAAGTTTAAATTCATCAAATTGTGTGAAATATATATTGGCAACAATAAATTCAGATTTATATATTTTTTTTTTTGTATTCCAACTTTTGGTGCCCAGATAACTGGCAGTTTGAAACCATGAAGTATATGTGATTTATTTATTTATTTATTTTTGTTTTTTAAATGTGAAATATCCAGTTAAAATCAAACAATTTTAATCAGGAAAATAATTATCAATAAAAAAACTTATTATTTAAATGCCTTAAATTCTATTTTTACTTTTTTTTTTTTTTTTTAAATCAAACTTTATTTGATTTTTTTTTTTTTAAATATTTTAATTTTACAGTCATCCATTTCAAGGACAGCTAAGTATGGCTGACATGAAATTAAGATTCTCCCAGTGAGTATTGAAACTTATTTACATTTTTTTAAAACTTAAACCATACATTTATTTTTCTAAACAAATAACTGAAAAGTAAAACAGATGCACCTTGTGTTTTGTATTTGTTAACATGATTTAATTATCCAGTGTCCATTGATTTTTATGGAAACATTATTCATAATAGAAGAAAACTGAAAAACAGAAACAAACAAAGAGTTCATGGACTAAAAAGACTTCCTTTTAATTGTCTTTAATTTATAAATTAATATAAATTTTTAATTTTTCTTTAAAAATAGGTTTTCATATCAGGTGTTCTTTTCGCTCTGTTCAACAAAGCTATTTATTGTTGGTAAAGAGCCTGTCTTCTCAGGAAAGAAATACAAGCAAATAAAATAGTTAGCGGAAAAATAAAAATGACCTCTCAAATCTTTGTTACTCCTAAGGAAGTTGAAAGAAAATAACAGATAAAAAGTCAGAACAAATTTTTTCAGATACTTATAAATCATTGTACATCTGTGCCCATAGAAATTTATCTGGGAGAGGGGGGAGGGGCAGAAGGAAAATATTTTGGCAAATGTTCTCTTAAGCTGTAAAATTTTATAAAATAATAATATAAATAAAATTTGCAGTACTTTTACAATATCTGTATGCCATTGCTATCCCTAAGCTAGTGTGTGGAGAGTTGCAAAAATTGAAAGTAAATGAGAAAGAAAAGTATTTATAAATAAGAAAATTACAAAATAATTATTAATAATTCTTTTAAAATAAAAAATGATAAAAACAGATGTAATGAAGAAAGAAAAAAACTAGAAATAACTGGCTTAGCACTTTAAATAATAATAAAATCACAAATAATTATGGCTACCGTTTAAATAGTCATATAATATACAAATTATATAAACAAATTAAGTGGGAAAATTACGATTTTCAAAAAATTAAAGATATAAAGGAAAGATTAATTTCTGACATTATTGATGAAAAGGTTAAATTACAAATTGTATAAGGTAATTATGAAATTAACTTTTTTTTATTTTTATTTTTGTTAATTACTCATATTAAACTTATCAGTACCTATATTACAGATGTGTATTATTATAAGCACACCTAATAGGACTGAGGAACATTAAAAAAAAAAAAAGTTCAGGAGGCCAGTGATTTGCAATAGCGCTGAGTACAGAAGAGCACATGTCAAAAAATATTTGAAGGTTGGAAAGAAAATAGCTTCAAATGACACTGAAGTGGTGCTCATGGTGGCGTCCGGATAACAGAAAAGTCCCAGATTTACCTTTTATTTTTATCGCTTGTGAATGAGTAACAGACAATTCCAGTGGCTGATATTGTGCCCCTGCCCTTGTGCATGAAAATACCCATGATTTACATTAAAATTATGGGACAACTATTTTGAACTTCATTGGTTCAGAGGAAGACTTACAAGATAGATAAAATTGCCTTGCCCAATGACAAAAAGAGAGAGAAAAAAGTCTAAAATTCCTTTTATTATTATTGTTGTTGCATATATTTCTTTTCATTTAGTTTGCTTTTGAGCCGATTGTAAGAGGATACAAAAATGTGAGAGGAGGCAGTTCTTATGTAATATTTTTTTTTATTGAGGAATTATAATTTTTATCTCTAATTTAAACATCCTTCCCTTATCAATTTTGAATTGTTGAAAAATGAGTAACCATGACTGGCGAAAGATTAAAAAGCTTATGATAATTTAAATAGAGAGAAACTTTGGGATATATTAAGAGAAGAAAATATAATTGTCTTTTAAATGCCATTCAGACAAGAATGCAAACATCCATATCAAGTTTTCGGATGGACAACTTTCAAATTCTAAACAAACCAACCGGGGGAGTTTGGCAGCGATGGATTATCACCAATACACTTTAATATTTAGATTATTAAAATATTAAAAGAATTGAAGAAACTGCCCAATATGGAATCCATATCAATTGCAGAAAAAAAGTTCAACAATTTTATATGCTGATGATCAAGACAATGACAAACATCGATTTACAATGAACTGAATATAAATTAAATAATATAGTTCGAGAATAGGATATGAAGTTATCTGTTTCCAAAATCAAAGCAATGGCAATGTATAGTAAAAATAATAGAAGAGTGAAGATGATATTAGAGAGCCAAATAATTGAATAAGTTTCTAATTTTATGTATTTAGGAAATTTGATATCAAATGATGAGAAAGATATTGATGTAAAACTTCAAGACATTCCATTACAAACTTAATGGGACAATTCAGTGACATTTTGAAAAGCAGATGCTGTTTGACACTTAAATAATATTACATCCAAAGCATCCCTATCTTACGGAGGTGAAGTTTGGTCTATTGACTAAGAAAGATTCTCAGAAACTTGAAACTGCTCAAATGAAATTTTTAAGATTTCTTTTAGGCAATACAAGATTCGAACATCAAAGTAACATTGACGTAAGAAAAAAATTGCATGTTAGTAATGTTGTGGAAGATATTTAAGTATACCAACAGAAATGGCAAAAGCATTTGGATCGTATGGACAGGATTTGTCTTCCTAAATTAGCACTCAGATATCAACCCTATGGTCGGAGAGACGTAGGTTGACCGAGAAGAAGATGGATAGATTAGGAGCATTTGTACTGAGCAACACAAAACAGTTTGTGGACCTAATCTGTATCAAGTTTATGATGATGATCATCATCATATTTGCATTTATGAATTTGGAAGTGTTTCCAATAATGAGTAATAATTTCAGATTATGAATGAATAAAAAGAAAAAAATTTCTTCATTCTACTCTTTAAGGTTCCTGAATTGTAGGGAGAATGTAATGGAGAAATCAGTAAATAAACCATCAAATGCATTATTTCAAAATAAATTATGTAGTTTGAAGTAAACTATTTTACACTATGAAGTAAGGAAATGTATTCGGTAATTGCATTATTTCAATGTATATAAATTTGCTTCTTTTTTTTATATGTTTTTAAAATATTAAATTTTTTAAAGATCTTTTGATTCAGTTAAATTGAAGAAAAAATAAACTTATACTGTTATTTTTAACATGTGTGATAACTGTTAAAAAAGTTCCTTGTTTAAGCCAAACTCACATATAAAAGAGATAAAAATAAAAATATTCACAATTAAAAATTAAAGCCAAGCTATGATTGATCCAAGCCAGGGATTGGTGATCTTCTTCCGAAGATTTCCTTAAGATGCTGGCTCAGTGATTTGTTTCTTCGCACTGAAGATGATCTGTTAACATATCGCAACATGTCTGTGGACATTTTTTAATTGTCAATATTTTTATTTTTATCTCTTTTATATGTGTGTTTGGCTTACACAAGGAACTTTTTTAAAAAATAAACTTAGATTTAGATTTTTTTTTAGTTAAACTATTATTGCAAAAAAAAAAAAAAAAAAAAATTCTCTTCATGCAAGTGTACGTTATAAGCAAGTGTAGCTGGAATCTTGTGATCAAAAAAAAAAAATTCTTAAATGAACATTTATTCCCTCAGGGATTTACAGATATGTAATTTTTTAAAAATTAATTTTGATGAAATTAACTGCTTTATTATTTCCTAGTACAATGCAAAATACAGAAAGGGGCAGGAAAATTAATCAAGCAATGGCAACTACAGGAAGAGCTGTTGCTCAGACGAGCAAAGCTGTAGGTAAGAAAGTAGTTTCTCTTGAATTTTGATTTAGCAAAGGTATTTGGCAGCAGCATTTAACAAATAAAATGCAGTAAGCAAACAGTGTGCTTCCAAAAAACAATTATTTATAATCTACTTGCTATTTTATATTTTATTTTTACAGCAGTACTTAAAAACTAAAAAAAGAAAAGAAAAATCATTAAAACATATTTTAATAATTAATAATATAAAAAAATGGTTTAAGTTTTTTTTTTTGTTCATAATATAATTTCTTTCTATTTATTGGTAAGATAATCATAATACTTGTAAAACTTATGATAATAATATCATGAAAAGACATGAATGGAAACTATTAGTCAAAGGTTATTTAAATGATTTTAGTCATAAATTCCTTTAATAATTCATATAATTTTGAAATTTTATTGATCATTTCTATCAATACTCCACATTTGTCAATTTCATTTGAAATCTGTTCAGTGAAGGATCTGTGTTAACATCTCTTGTTTTTATTTAAATTTGATATTATTTTATGGTGCTTTGCCTCAAAATCATTATTTTTTTTTACTTTATTTATTTATTTATTTATTTATTTATTTTTTATTTATTTACAGTAGAACCTTATTATAACGGACCCTATTATAACGCACAGTTTTAAAAAATTGTAATAATCAAGGATCCTTATTTTTATCTGACGAGTTTTAAATTTTCAACCATATGTGTTTGAAAATGTGTTTGCATATTATGAACACTTACGGCACCTCCGTCAGTTATTAACTGACGAAATAAGCAGCAAACAAACCCAGCAGAAAATAAATTATTTTTTCAAACCAATGAATGTAAGCAATCAACATGAACCTTCTTGTTATAAAGATAAATGTAGTGTATACGTACACATCTTTTTCAATTCAACCTACTATGTTGAAGGCTGTTGTTTTATTTTTTTATATAATAAGCACTTTTTATAGCTAACTATTGTACTTTCATTGATGTACAACCTGGTCCATTACACCCTATAAGAATTATTTGTTATAAACCGGACTTTCATTAAAACGGATAACCTTCAGCCCCTATTAGTCCGTTATAATGAGGTTTTACTGTATCTATCTATCTACCTATCTATCTATCTACCTATCTATCTATCTATCTATCTATCTATCTATCTATCTATCTATCTA
>JAFIDM010002131.1:47097299-47119474 GCA_023159025.1 Thereuonema tuberculata | reverse complement strand
CTATCTATCTATCTATCTATCTATCTATCTATCTATCTATCTATCTATCTATCCTGGTTTATATTTTGTGTATGATTTCTGCATCTTATTATGCCTTTCTTAACCCATTTTTTTAAAACCTTAAGGTATGAAAACCAGGAAAAAGTATTTTTCAGGTTTCTTGTACTCAAAAATCACTCAATATGTCTGCATCATCATATAGCCTGAAACACTGAAAGTATAGCTTTTATTATTTCAGTGAAACTTACAGAAAACAGAAGTTACTTTTGTTAATGATAGTACACTCATTAACAAAAAAAAACGACGCACCTAGAAGGAGTTGTCCGATGGAGACAAAAATTGGTGGAGAGGAAGATTATGTACAGAATAGAAAATAATTAAAATTTCAGACAAATTGAATGATTTATTTCAGAGTTACACAGTTACAAAGTAATGAGCTCAATAAGGGGGTTGACCCATCTCTACCCTGAATGCAAGCTGCCACACGACCTGGCATAGAGTGATAAAGCTCCCTGATGGTCTCCTGCGGGATTTCTTGCCAAATTTGCTCCAATTGTCGGGCTAGGTCATCCACATTCCCTGGTGGATGCAGTCGCCGTCCCATCATATCCCAGACATGCTCGATTGGAGAGAGATCTGGGGATCTGGCTAGCCAAGGAAGTGTTTCACAAGCTGCAAGACAGGTCATAGCAACACGTGCCGTATGTGGTCTGGCATTATCTTGCTGAAAAATAAGGCCAGTGTACTGCAAAAGGAAGGGTAGCAAAACAGGTCTCAGAATGTCGTCGACGTACCGCTGTGCTGTAAGTGTGCCACTAATGATGACCAAAGGGGTCCGGCTATCAAGGGAAATGATACCCCAGACCATAACTCGTGGTTGAGGGCCTGTGTGGCGTGCAATAGTGAAAGCAGGATCGGCACGCTACCCGGGGCGTCTCCAGACACGTCTGCGATGATCGTCAGGACACAGTTGGAAGCGGGATTCGTCGCTAAACACTATAATTCCCTAGTCAGCATTATTCCAACCGGATCGAGCCAAGCACCACTGTAATCTGGCCCGACGGTGTGCAGATGTCAGTGGCAGGTGGCGTAGCAGTCGGTACGAGCGTAGAAGTCGCTCTCTCAGCCGTCTGTGAATGGTTATGGTGGACACTCGTGTGCGGGTCGCACGTCTGATGGTTGATAACGATGATTCAGGCGCTGTGACAGCTGATCTGACAATCACTCTATCCTCCCGCTCTGCTGTGGCCCTAGGTCGACCGCTACCTTCATGACGCTGAAATCTGCCATTGTCCACCCATTCCTGCCAGCATCTTCTAATCACCGCATCATTTCGACCCATATGACGAGCGATTCGCCGATTTGTCCAACCTGCCTCTTTCAATCCAATGATACGACCTCTTTCAAACTCTGACAGTTGCATGTAATGAGCTCGAATCCTGCGGCGAGGCACTTTTCAGTCGTTGAAAGGTATCCTAACTCACAATGCAACAGAAATTTTGACCATCAGATTGAGAATCGCTTCTTATATACACCTGCTGAGTGCGCAATTCCGATGCTCTGTAGCTCTCGCTATTCATTCATTGGACACCAAAGTTTAATCATTTGCATGGGCGGTCCCAATGTCTTTGCATACGAAATTTCATTACAATTGGACAACTCCTTCTAGGTGCATCGTTTTTTTTTTGTTAATGAGTGTATTTCAGAATAGCTTTGTTTATATGGAGGCTTCACCTGTCATACCTCTGATGTTCAGATCATCTTCAATCCAAGTCCATTCTTATATAATGGTTTTCAGTGTGGAAAAGATCTTAAGTTTTTTGTTAAGAACTGTGCATTTAATCCATATCTAAACCTTTTGTTACGAATTGCCATTCCTGATATTGCTCAGTGCGTGATAGTTGCAACTTCAGTTGCCTAGAACAAGGGTTGGCAATTCACAACTCCTGGAATAATGTTATAACCCATATTTGATTATGTATGGTTCTTTTGCAGGATAATCTGTGGCTCCAAATACCCAACCTTTTGTAATTTTTGATATTATTGGGTATCTTTTTTTTTTTTAGTTGATGTAAACTAGGCTTTTTTTTTTAAATAGTTGGTTGTGTTAGGACATAACCAGAGACTTTTAGAATTTAGGATTTAGTGGAACTTTTGAAAAAAAAAAAAAGAGACTGCACAGCAAAAGAGTTGCTAATCCTTGGTATCACCAAGTAATGCTGAATCGTAGGGGCTAAAGAGTTATCTCTTATTACATTAAAACATCATCCAAAATTCCAGTTTGAATTCTTAAAGAGTCCTGCTGTTGTTCTCTTCATGAAGGCTAACTAGGTTCCCGTGACTGATTTCCAGAACATTCTGTTAGTGCTGCTA
This sequence comes from Thereuonema tuberculata, assembly GCA_023159025.1. Taxonomy (NCBI): domain Eukaryota; kingdom Metazoa; phylum Arthropoda; class Chilopoda; order Scutigeromorpha; family Scutigeridae; genus Thereuonema; species Thereuonema tuberculata. The sequence continues at coordinate 47,117,101 of JAFIDM010002131.1, read as the reverse complement.
GTTTAGCAAAGCAGAAGAACAAATCATAACTCCAGGGCTTCATTATTTTTGACCAATCAAAAATTATGGGGTTTAGCCATTCACTTATATCATCCGTTTTTATGTAATTTTATAACAAAAATAAAAGATATTAATTATCAAAATGTTTATTTTTTTGTTTATCTTTTGTAGGTGGTGCAATTAGTCAAGCCAAGTCTGCTGTATCATCCTGGCTTTTGACCTTTGCTACAACATCCCCCAATCAAGCATTACAGTCCACTCAGTAAGATTCTTATGTAGTTCCTGTTCATTATTCCTTAATCATAGAAATTTGTTAAGAAGAAACCTATTTAAGTTTAGTGTTGTTATCAGTAAATTACAAAATATTCAATGTTTGCTGTTCATATTTTCAATCATGAATAACCTGATGTAATTAAAAAGAGGATATTTTTAAAGGAGGACTGAACAACCAAACTTGACAAAATGCTGTCAAGTTTTAGGTTTTGTGACAGCGTCAAATAAACTTGAGGTTCAGTTTTCAAAAATAGCTGAAATATAAATGATGTAAATGTTTATCTATATTTATTGACTGTTTCTTTTATTATTCTTTTGACTCATTTGAAAGAAAATGAAAGACGTTTATTTATTGTTTCTGTTGTAAAATGTGTGAATAGTTGTATTGTTTATTAGTAATGTAACAAATATTTAATACATTCCATTGGTTTGTTATCTGTGAAATGAATTTGTTTTCACATTGAATGCAGGGATATTATAAAAATAAACTTAAAGCATAATAGTTGTCTAACACAACTAAGTGGTAGACAATATTCATCTCAGAAAGTGCACAAATTTTGAATTCATGATCAGCTTACAAATCAAATGAAACAAGTACATCCGAAACTGTAAAGTTAGATGCCTAATGTTTTCATTTGTGTTGAGCCCTGTTTGTTCACACAAGTTAAATGCAGTCGTATCTGTTTTGATGGACAGATTATTTATTGATATTTCTGTTTAGCAGCAATGAATTAAAACTTTTGTAACAGGTGTTGAAGCTCCAGTTCAACTTTGAAAAACTTTGATTATGAATTCCTTTTTATTACGTGCAGAATATGCGGATGAATTGCAGGACAAAGACCAAAATCCAATCTGTTTCGATTTGTGAAGGAATAAATATACTGTTCTAATTTTGTGTTCTGTGATGTATTCTTATAGAAGTTAATGCTATACTCAATCTGTTTCTTGTCTCAGGCATTTGTAGTTATAAAACGTATTCAGAAGATTGAATTAAAAGAGGTGCTTTTATATCATTTTTTTTTCTTTCTCTATCACGTAGTGTCTCTACCAGTTTACGATGGTGGCTAGTGAAAAGTTAATTGCATTTAGAAATGTTGTTACAAATTAATTGTAAATCTTATGATAAAATTATAATGCTCTTTAATTTTATTGATAGAAAGGTCATGAATTAAGCAGGTGTTTTTTAAATACTGATCAAATGCATTTAAATGCAGGACATAAAATGTATAAAAATAAGATAGTAAACATGTTGCTATCCTGGAACTGTTGCTCATTTGGAACTGCTGCACAAATAACTTCCTCTATAATAGTGAGTGACTATTATTATTAGTCTGTTAAAGGATCTAAGCATTTAAGTCACTAACTTATCACAATTTGTTGCACACAAAAAAGAATGCTTTGATTTTTATTTTTTTATGAAAATTCTCCTGTTTGAAAGCCTTTGTTTAATAATGAAGCATTTTGATTGACATTGTACTCAATTTATAAAAATGCCCTGGCATTACAAGTAGCTGAAATATTAGCTTGATTTTAATGTTACTAGTATACATGAAAATTCATTTATAGCAGAGAATAATTTGTCATTTTCTTTAGTATTTGAAATTTGCTTATTTCGTTTCTTTATATATGATTTCATTGTGGCAAAAAAGTAGACTTATTCATAGATTTTATATCAAAAAATTAAAAAAAATAAAAGATTTTAAAATAAGATAGCTGATTAAAAAAAAAAATGTAATGAATGTTGTTGTTATCCTTTTAAAAATATTTTATATAAATATCATTTTTTAAAATGATTTATTTTAAAACATTTAATAGATATTATTTTTATTCTTGTTGTCTTAACTTTTTTTAAAATCACCCGATACTCGGTTACAGTAGTCTTTTGATATTAAATTCAGAAGAACAAATAATTTTCCTGTTCATTAAAGTTTCTATTTTCATAAGAAGTCAATAGTGGCAGATGCTCATCTTCAATAACGGGAGGAAAGAAAGCGTTTTTCTTACAGAACTTAACATCTGTATATCGTGTATAGTTTTGAATAACCGAAAAAAGATAGTTTTAATAAAATTAGATGGTTCTAACTTTAAGTTTAAATAAGTACTATTAAGTAACGTCATTTCAATGAATAATCGGTTCTGTCTTTTATATTTTATTAATTACTTTATTTCAATTAGTTATGTGGCAAAAAGAATAAGTGGGACTAAACAGAATACAGCAGCTTGTTCTATAGCTCCTTTTTGCTGCTGATAATAGGGTAAGACAAGAGCTTGCATTTAAGTACTTTTTTGTTAACCTTTATGTTAATAAGGTAAATAAGTACAGTAAATTCAGATGCAAAAATGAATCGGATTGCATTTGAAAATGTTTAAGAATGAAATTATGAAAGCAAGGTCCAGAATAGCTTAGGTTTCTTTCATTAACATAAATGACTTTAAGTAGAATACTTTGGCATCATTTATGTAAGGTTTCAGAAAGTCCTTTCATTGATAGGTTTATGCCGTATAATCCCAACTGTCTTACAGTGGATTAATTACAAATTTTGCAGTTATTTTTACGTAGGCAGGAAAAAGTCATATTTTTGTAGTCTGTCAGGATTTGTGGAGGATAATCACAATTGATATATATATAAGTAGATTGTTAATTTTAGTAGGTGCAGTTTATCCAAAAGATACCAGATAAAAATCGTCTTGATAAAAAACTTAAAAATTTAAGTAATATTACTAGGTAGATGTAGATAAGTTGAATTTTGATTAGACTTTTTTTTTTGCTACTAGTCAATTATTGATAAAGTGAAGCAATTCTACGTTAATGAGGAAATATGTATGAAGTTGAAAATGTTTTGAAACATTGAAATAGTTATGATAATTTAGTATTATAAATCCGTAGTAAGTCATCATAGAGGTTTTATAATGACTAACAGATAGACAATCAATTTGACTGAGTTTTTTAAAGAAAGTTGACTTGCCTATTTCCACATAGTGAATAGTGAGAGAAAGTAAGAATATTTTAAAATTATGAAATTTATGTCACTATTCAGCCTTTAATGATGAAAAAAACCAAATATTGAACTTATTGCTTTTATGATCTTTTAATTTGATTTTTTTTAAAAGTATTGACATAAAATGTTTAACTCTGCTCTTATTGATATAAGTTTTTAAAAACATTAATAAGTTACTTTTTTTTTTTTGGAAAAAATAAAAATTAATGCTTTGTCAACTATTTCTTATAAATTAATCAAAGAATGGCAGATGAAATATTTATTTAATTATTTGCAAAGATTATAACTGAAATCTTTGCTTCTTAAAAGTCAGAAATAATTTTTATAGAAAGAATAATTTGAGCTATATATTAATTAATAATTCATTATTTGCTGTTGATTTGTGTATAACAAAAGAATAGGAAGTTTGAATTGAAAACATTGTTCTTCCTCACTTTATTCCCCCTCCCTCCAAAATTATTAAAAATAAGTAATTACAGGGACGTGCGTTAGCAGAGGTAGATAATAGATATAAATATAAGCCTATTCAGATTAATTTTAGATCTTGTGGAAAACAACATTATCAGATCATTATTAAAGTAGGATAACTGTCAAATTTTAAAAGAGTAGATTTTATTAAATTTGTTGGCAGTAGATTTGTGAATAAAATTAGAAAGGAAACAACACGACATCAGTAGTGGTTTCCTTTAATAAAAATTCTTATAATGTACCAATTTTCTCTTGCCTAGAGCCTAAAGGAAGATAGAGAATTCCCAACAGTCAAGAAAAATCATGGAAATTATTCACACTGCATGATAATAATAATAATTATTATTATTATTAATTTGAATGCAAAGAATCAGAAAAATTAGCAATATGGACAACTTTATCCATTGAATAACACCAAAATATCAGTGAAATAAACATTGGCAAATTATTAGGAGCCTCTTTGAAGTTTCGTTTGATATTTTAATAAAAGATTTAATGGAGTCGTAATTGAACTTAATAAATTATCAGATTGTGTACCCTTTTCATTTTTTGTTAACAAATTAGAACAATTTTTTTTTTTTTTTTTTTTTTTTTTTGATGTCTTCATGGATAAATTGAAGTCAGTGGCAATAAAAAGCCAAGAACCTTGAGATAGCTATTGTCAGTTTATTATTTAAAAGAACATAATTCTATAAATCTTAGTGTTTATTTGCAGTTAATACTAACTAAATCTTTAGGTTCCCAGCTGAAGTTTTTCAATAAATGTTGAAATAAATATTCTCAGTGTACTATTTAGCTAAATATTGTGTTTTTAATTGCTTTGGTAGATCTATTATATATTTGAAAGGGTGATTTCAATTACCATAGTTAGTTGATATTACTATAATGTCTTACAATACTATTCATTCTAGTTTGTCTTATGCGATAGGTGTTTGATAATTGAATATCTTTCTTTTCTTTTTTTTTTTCTTTTTCCTTATTTTGTTTATAATATAACAAAGATTTTTTTTTTAATTATTAAATTTTATGACATAATTATTTCCTGTTAGAATTTATCTCCTGAAATTAGCAAATTGATGTATGTTTAATAAAAGCATTAGATTATATTTGAAATTGACAAATATTTTATGTATCTAACTACATTTGAATTTACATTAACTGAGTTGTCAAAATGAAATTCTTATAATATGTAAAACCCAAGACGTCTACTGAAATCCTGCAGCACATTTTTATTTCTTTTTTATTTATTTTCAGTTTGGAAGTTGATAGTTTCAATAGGAAACCTGAAAGACTATTTTTTGATTGATTTCAGAAGCTGTGAAATCACAATTGCCTTACAATCGGAAGAATTGTAAGGCAGAATCCATATTATATGGAAAGTATTTGTTAGACCAGAGATTGGTTTTATTTTTTATTTTTTTTTAATCTTCATTAGACCAATGAAGTATTTGTAAATGTGAGTCTCTGTGCTGAAAGACAGAAAGGAAATTTTTTGTCGTAATGAAATTTATTGTTTCTTTATAGCCCAAAGACAATTTGTCTTGTAATTCTATTTATGAAATAGATACTCACAGATTTCTTTAGTTGCTAAAAATTTTTAGTATTTGTAGAATTTCATTTGAATTTAAATAGCTATATTAACTTGTTTATTGATTTTCTGAATCTAGTCAATGAAAAAGGAACTTTTCGAAAATTTTAATTTCAAGATGTACTTATGTAAGTTTGCATAAGACCAGAATGTATGTTCTTGTTAATTGTTGTTACGAGTTTCCAGAAATGATTCTTTTACAATTAGAAACTAATGATTCTTAAGTAATCATGCGTGATATGAAAAATAATCTTATATATAACTCTCCCTCTATAACTCATAATGTATATCAGTGGTTCTTAACCTGAAGTGTGAAAATGCAGGTTATTATTTAGTAATAAGATAGATCATAATTTTATAATAAATTCACTATTTTTCTTTGTAAATAAAAAATTTAAAGAAATTAATACACATGCTGCATAATACAAACATTTATTTACTATTCTGTGAGAAAATTAATTAAAAAAAAAAGCGATTAGTATGGTTTTAAATTAAAAGTGAAATAACTGGGGGATTTTTCTTATTTTTCAGTGCTATAAGTGGACTATTCACAACATTTACTTTTTAATACTAATATTTACTTTTAATTCCGTGGAAACCAATGTGGTAGAAAATGATTCTCTGAGGCGGGAATAACAAGAAAATCTGAAATTTTCGATAACCACTGAGGTCTTCAATTCTATATCAGCTTTAAAGCAAACTCGTATTGTTTTTCTCTCTTTTTATATTTATAATACTTGAATGATAATTATGATAAGGTGCATTAGAATTTTGTGAAAAAAGAAAAGGATGCATTTTTCAACCAGTAAAGTTTAAGAACCACTATTATAGGTAATTTAGTTTTAATTACAGCTGATTATTAGTTACAATTCTCTTTTAGTTTTTTCAAATTTCTCAAGAGATATTTTTGCTTTGGTAGAGATCAGAAACAACAGATTGATGTCTTTATTTATTTTATTTTTTATTTTATTTGTTTTGTTTTGTTTGTTTACCAATCCTTACTAAATTATTGGAAATATTTCAAATTTAAATAAGACAAAAATTGTTCAAATTAAGATAAATGATTGAGTAAATAATTACTATTTATATAAAAAGGTAAATAAAAATATTTAAAATAGTCGTTTAATACAAAGGAAAAAATGAGAGAGAGAAAACGTTTGAAAACTAGGTCATTCAGAAAACATATTAATAAATAGTAATTACATTTTCAGAATATTAGGATTGTTTTAATTTAAAAGAATTTTGGAGAAGGAATTGATTTGTATTCCTGGAGAAATTTTTATGGACAAATTGAATTGAATATTAATATTAAGAACCAAATATTTACAATAATTGCAGAAAATATTTGTTTGTTCTCGTTATTTGTCCATTATGATTGTCTTTTCTTTAAATTGTTTGGATGATCATTCCTAAATTCCATTTCTGTTCCAAACTAAACTATTTTTGTATTTCTATTTATAGGTAGCATTGTAGCATTTTTTTTTTTTCTAAACAATTTCTTATTTTGAAAGATTATGCTTTATTTAGGAAGACTATGAGAAATGAATAAATAAAAAAATAAAAAATAATAATAATAAAAAAATACTGTTCGTTTAAAGCTAAAATTAATGAATTTTTTCTATCCATATGCGAACAGTGACCCAATGAAAATTTTTAAAACTTATTTCACAAATAATATAATTAATTATTTTCAAAGATCCTAACACTTTCAGTTATTAATGTCTGTTGTTTCATAACTTTTAATCGATAAGCCTTTTATGAATTTTTATGAAATTATTTAGAGATGTCTGCTCTTCTTGCCCTGTTAGCTTTTTGAGGTGGACCTTTTTTTTTTCCTTTTCATTTCCCAAATGATTATTAGAACCATGTGTTGATGATCACATGACCATTTTGGATGATCAGTCGCACATTGGTTGTATCTTAATCAATCAGTTGTTGTCTTAAAGTCTCCTGTCAAATTGTACAAATTTTTGTGACCTAAATGTGAAATCCAAAATAGCTTTAGTTGCAAGATTTCCTTTGTAAAGCTCACAGTTGTCTTTATTCAGTTTGTTACCAAGTGTTTTCTTTTTTATGTGTGTGCAATTATTAACATTTGTTTTCTTACTGAATATATAAAATATTTACTCCACAATTTAAAAAAAAAGAATATTATTCTGAAACTACGAAAATTATATTATTGTAAATTTTATTTTTCAAAATGCTTTATATTTATTATATTGTTAATTTTTCGAAATGTTTGGGAGAAATTTATTTTACACTAAAGATAGTATATTTAATTTGTTCATTTAGCTTTTTAAAATTTTGTCATCGAAACTATAAAATGGATTGTAAACCATTTAACTTAAACGAAATAAGGGTTTTACTGAAACCAAGTCTAAAACAATTTAATAATCTTAAGATTTAGGTGAATTAGAAGGTCTTTTGGCATTTTAATGAGAGAAAAAAAAATAGGATTATTTTTAGACTTTAAAATATCTTATTAAATAATCTACGATAATTACTTATCTCCTGATGTAAAAAAAAAATAATAATAATTGAGTGACTTAATAGTGTAGAATATTGATGTATTTAAATTAAATGTTTAAAGTCAATGTAATCCTCTAAGCTCAAAGTTTGTAAGAGTTTTTTTTTTTAATTTCCTTGTGAAGCAAATGCTTTTTATCAAGGTATAATTCAGTGTAAGAGTAAGCTTTTTATCTCCTCCTATTTAATAGTGTAAAATTGAAATAAAGCTTAAGTCAGTGTGTTTTAAGTTATGGCTGAAAAGTTGTTTGTTATTTATTGCAGTTTATACAAGATCACTATTTTAATTCTCTAAATTGAAAAATATTAATTTAATTCTAATATTTTCTTTGTAAGAGAACACCAATTACCCAGAATATTACCTTTTAGAATACTGCTTAATATAACCCATTTTTTTATTGATTGTCATCTAATTTTGAATGATCTTTTTAAAGCTAGACTTTTTATAGGGATACTTCATTGTTATTAAACTTGGTTAAGAGTTTAACGTGTGTTGAATATAATTATGAAGTGAGTAAAACATTGACACACACACGTAGGAAACATTAATATGCATTAAAAATTATGAAAAAAAAAGAATAGATTACATATAAGGGGCATTCAAAAAGAAACGAGCTGGAGGCCTAGGAACAGAAACCAGTACCGGTATGTCAGAAGTATTGGCCCTGGCTGTTAAGGCATTTGTCCCCCTGCAACACAAGGCGGTGAATGGCTGTCTCGTAAAATTCCCGGGACTGCATTGTGAATCAGTTCCGCAAGTACTGCATGACATCGTCGTCCGAGGTGAAGGTTTGCCCCTCAGAGCCTTTTGTAGGGGACCAAAAATATGGCGTAATCGCAGGGAGAGAGGTCTGGACTGTATGGAGGGTGATCGAGAACCTCCCACTTGAATTTCTGCAAGAGTGCCGTGATATGGGGCCTTGCATTGTCGTGGAGCAGAATGACCTCCCAGGCAAGCTCACCTGTGGGGCAAACGATTCACCTCGGACGACGATGTCATGCAGTACTTGCGGAACTGATTCACAATGCAGCCCCGGGAATTTTATGAGACAGCCTTGTGTTGCAGGGGGACAAGTGCCTTAGCAGCCAGGGCCAATACTTCTGACATACAGGTACTGGTTTCTGTTCCTTGGCCTCCAGCTCGTTTCTTTTTGAATGCTCCTTATAAATGGACTTGAGGACTTAGGATGTTGAAACGTCTGGCCCTCAAACCCATTTATGCAATGTATCTTTTTTTTCGTAATTTTTAATGCATATTAATGTTTCCTACATGTGTGTATCAATGTTTTACTCACTTAAAAAACTTGGAGTGCATTATTGTGCATTTTGTCTGAATGCATTCATTTTTAATCAGCAAAGATTAACAAACATCAGTGGAATGAGACCAGGCGGTTACCAAATGATATCCTAGAACAGCCATTTAACGCTCTTTGATGATCATCATCTAGAAGTTGTTACCAGTAAGCAATGACACAGAGGATAATAGGAGCAATCGTGGAGGCTGGCCCAGGAATTTCTGGAACCTATCTTTTATTGTGAATTTATTGCTCTTTTAGTTGTTGGAGATGTCATATTTATTTCCACGAGCAAAGATTGATTATATTTATTTAATGAATTAAAATATTTTACCTCTTAAGTGTTTTTCAAACGGTGTGCTTAAACTCAGTCGTTGAAAATAGTTTTGTAAATTGTATTTCTATTCGACAAAATATAGTTTTCAGTAAATTGAATTTTTTTATTTGATCACCTGAGAGGAAAAAAAGCTTCAGAATTACAGCAATATCTGTAGCAGTTAACACAGTTGAAAATTTTATGCTGAATCATAAATGTGAATTAAATTAAAGGTAAGCATTCTATCTATTTTTTATTAAAACAAACAGTCTGTTTTCTATTGTTTTAAAATTTAGCCTAATTTTGAATTAAATTACCTTAATTTATAAAATTAGATTGTAGTTTTAAACACACACGCAATGAATTAATGAATGATACTCCTTAAAATTTAGCATCAACCTACTCCTTCATAGAAAAAGAATTAAGACAGACTCATTGAGATTGAGGTTTAAAGATAATTTAAATTAAATGGAAATTAAATTATTGCCATTTCTTTAAATTAACCCTTGAGTATAACTTCTTTATTTTTTTTAATTTTGGAAAATCTTTTCTATGTTTGAACAAAGTTTTGCAATCCTTCAACATCTTTTTCCCGAAATTAAAGCCCTGATCCTATATTATCCGCATTCTAATGGTGAACATTTTTATTGGGAATTTTATCTCTTAAAGTCATCTCCAATAGTTTCAGAAAGGATTGTGTTCTTCAATTCGGAAGAATTCTAAGGCACGATTCAGTTATTTCAGCTACTAATTCTTATTTGTAATTTTCTTTTCACCTGTTTTTTCTAGATAAGTATTGTTTGTCTAAATTTTGAACTATGTTAAACCAACTGAAAGCTTCTTTCTCTGATTAAGAATGAAAGTTGGCATTTACAGTGTAACCACAAATTGTAGTATGGGCTTCAGTTTGAAGTGATAGATCTATTTGAATTTACCTCCCCAACACTGGTGGAAAAAGGCCTCCTTATATTGCAAGCTTTTTTGATTCCTCAATTTTGAAGACGATTCTTACCATGTTAAGCAATCACTGTCCAGAATTATTTGAAAGAAATATCAAATCAGTGAATTGATCTTTGGCCTACTTGGTCCCTAGATCTAATGCCTCTTGATTTTTTTTTCTTTCAAGTCAGTTTGTATGCTAACCAGCCCATAACAATTAGTGACCTAAATAAGGCTGTCGCAGTCTAATTAGCAATATTATCAGTCCTAACTTTTTAAAGAAAGTTCAAACCCAACTTGTTACTATGCATTCATCTTAATCTGTAGGTTTAGTTGACTAATTTGAAATCTATTGTAATATAATAAATATTACATGTCTATTACAATAAATTGTCTATGAATCAAAAATTTGTCATATACTGTATACATTCCTTTGCTTCTACGTACTGTATTTGAAGTTGTGCAATTTTTTTTTCAAAAATAGGTAAATAGAAGGGAATAGATTTGATTTACGTAAGCATTTACTATTAGTTCTGAGTTTTGTCTTTTGAATATTTTCATATTTTTACCATTTATGTAGATGGTGAAGGATGGATCCACACTATTTACTTAAATTGTTAAATCGGATTAAAACTAATAGCATCAAACTGGATTATCAAAAGAATTTAATGTTCAATGAACAAGACAATGAGAGATTAACAGAAATAGGATGGAAGTGGATTGTTTAGATTTTGAAGCTTTTCTATAGGCGTTTTTGTTTACGAGAACCTTTTGCGCATGCATCAGGTCTCCTTCAATTTCATCAAAATAGGGGTGAGGAGAAATAAAGAGGGGATGTTTACTTTTTATCAGTGTTAGTTTACTAGTAGGTATTGCCTTCTTGTGTTAGTTACTTAACATTTGGAAAAGATTTCAAACATAAAATAATAGTCATTGAATAAGTCTACCAAGTTTCAAGCAGATGAATTCAGCAGTTCAAAAACTATTAGTGGTGGGGGCGGGAGGCATAAATAGACTGATTTGATGAACCTCAATTCCCTATTGGAAAGTAAGCTGAAAATATTCATACATCTTTCATAAGTATTTGATCTATTACAAAGAAAAGAAGTCTGTTAAGTAAAATTGAAATAAAAAAGATTATGAAGTCGTTAGTTTTAAATTTTCTATAATAGCACTTAAACTGTGAAAAGGGATTAGGTATGTGCTGACTGATTTTTCAGTTAAAAATAGTGTTTGACAGGGGAGTATACTCTTGCCACACTTTTAATAATATATGCTACGAATGCAAAGGTTGAACACTTCAGAACACTTAATAAACAAAAAGTATGATTGTTCTTTGTTAACATTCATACTTGTTTTTTGTTTTTTAAATCATTAAAAAAGCAAAAATAAAAAGCATTTAATTATCTGTTGAATACAAACAATACAAATTCCATTTTCTGATGAAAAAAATAAATAAATCGTCATTATTTACTTCAAATGTTGAATCAGATAGTCCTATTTGAAATTTAAAGGTAAATGAAATTGAAAATAAAAGTTTTAAAACCTGAATGTTCAAATAATAAGGATAAAAAGAAAAATATCTAAAATGAACTGCTACCATTACAGAAATTACAACACACATTAATAGATAAATAAGAAATAAAAGAATGAGTTGTATTGCATTATCTGAGAAGCATGATTATTGAAGTAAGTACTAACTCTGAGAGATTACAACAGAACAAGAGCTTTTTAGACAACTGTCTGAGGAATCTTTTGTTCGAGATGAATTTATTTATTCATTCAAAATAATGTACCAACATTAATGTGCTAACATTTGGATTATTTAGAAATGGATTAAATTGCACAATAAAAGCACGGGTGCCCATGTGGGGGAGTCAAGCACAGACAGCGTCATTGAATTTTTTTTTTTGGGGGGGGGGGGGTTTCAAAAAAATCAAAAAGAGTGTAAAAGTCATTTTTGGTTGTTGATTTGGAGAATCTATGTTTTTCGGGGGATTGGGGTGGGGTGCCAAAAAGGTATTGTGCCCCGAGCGCCAGTTACGCTTGCTATGCCACTGAATGGAATGGAACTAAGTGATTTCAGCACTCTCAGCCAGTGGCATAGCTAAAAATTTTGGGCCCTAATCAAAGACAACAGTTTTAATAGCTACCATACCATTGTTATCAAGGTAAAAATGGAGATAGGAACAGTGACAAAACATTTAGTTAATATCGTCACTGAATATTTTGTCTTATTTCTGGCAGTAGGTGGTGCTCTGAGCATTATGGAAGGAGTTTGTGTCAGCACTTGCTGCTGTTCACTATTTTAGTCACTGTCTAGTGGTCATATGAGAGTATTATATGTTCAGTTAACAGACTTTGATAATGAACCTTCACAATTTATTGGGCATAATAACTTGGATGTGAGGTGACTGCAGTGCATTAGTATTGGCAATGATAGAAAGCCAAAGTGTATATATCCCATAGACGTTGTTCTGCACAGCCCAGACATAAATATGCATATAATACCAGTGCATCAGAATCGAGGTGTTTTTTTTTATATTATGAAAAAATTATCCCACTTAAAATCTTTCCTAACTACCAGGTAGATTTAGCCTGGCAGTTGTTATTATAAGCTTTCATTGAATTGCTTAGTAGCGGTCACTGATCCACAGAATCTCCCTCCTTGAACTGTGGCTGCTTAATGGTCTTTAAGCATTTGCTGAATCACTTTATGTCTGCTCATAGCACTTCAGAACTTAGAAAAATTGTGTGACTCTTTGAGATGAAGTATTACTCAGTACAAGAATATAAGTACACTTGGAAGATCCGTTTGAGTTGCTTTCAGAATTTAGTTTGAAACATCCAGAAGAAAATATGAAACAATGAAAAATCATGAAGATTTTTTTTGAGGGGGGGCATTTTTCTGAAACGTTGAACAGATCAAGTAAAAAAATATTTCTCATCTGTTGCATCTGTAACACTGTGGTATAAGGTGTGTTTGAATATAAGAATATATTCTATATGTTAGAATCCATTATAGAAAAGAAGATATAGTTGGCAAGCCAACTTTTGAATATCTGCATAGGAAAAATCCCACAAAAAGTTGTTAAAAAATTGTTAATTTATTTATGTTATTGGCCCTAGCTTCCTTACAGAGTGGTCTGATTTTTACCAAATTTTCAAAAGTGATCTTTCTTAAACCATCTACAAAAGTATCGGCTTTATAGAACAAATAGTTTTTGATTCGTCTTCAGTATTTTCATTTACTCATGCCAGTGATTTTGTAAAAGTTTCTCATATTTTTCCCTACATAACTCTTTTCTAGAAATTAAGCAATGCAGATTTAAAGAATAGGATAACATTCATGTATGTAGCAAAATTGAAATAGAGAAGTGTTTAGTCAAGTCCTAATGATTTCAGAACACACCTCTACTTCAAATTTGCCAGGTAAGTGTGTTTTGTCCTATTTTCTTTTCTTTAGATAGATAATTAATTATTTATATTGGATGGCAAGAAAAAACAGAAACTTAATTGAAAGTTTAATAACTTCACCCCTTAAATTTTATGCCATTGAGATTGACACAGTAATAATTTATATAGACCTGTTGTTAACAGATAGATATAATCTATAATTGCTGCAAGTTTAATTCTCTAGTTTTATTACAGTTAAAAATTAAAAACATATGTCTAAAATAGCATCTCGGGGAATATTTTGAAATAATTCTTAAACATTCTGATTACGTGACATCTAATATTACAATGTTTGTAATAAATTTATGATACCTAAATCAATCTTAAAAATAAACAAAATTATATATATATATATATATATATATATATATATTTTTTTTTAAAGTTACCTGATTGCTACGTCAACGTGTTAGAAAATGGATTACTCTGTGATTGTTGTCAGCTGTATTATGATGAGGACTACATTTTTCAGCAAGACGGGACACCTTCCATACAAGCTGAGTGATCCAGAATCATCTAGAGCAAGAGAGACTTAATTTTCTTCAAAAAGGATGAATGGACACCTTAGTCTCCCAACTGTAATTTGATGGACTGTTCAGTATGGGTTCCCTCATAAAGAAGATGATGGCTACCAGAAAGACAAAGTCACTGAAAATGGACTTAAGGAGAAAATCAGTAGAGCATTGGAGGATATTACCTTAGATAAGGTTCAGAAGTGCAAATCCTCTTGAAAGAAATGATTGAAGATACTGTTTGCCATATTGGAGGTGGTCACATTGACCATTTGTTTAAATAAAGTATAACTACTGGATCCAATGTAGAAAGATTACTTAATTAAATTTATGTTATTAAGTTTCATTTGATTGAATTTGAATTAACTGATTATTGTTTCTACATATGGTTCTCTCCCAATCATACTTATATTTTTAAAATACCTTTCTCCTGTAAAATTATTACAGTTCTTATTATAAGTTGTTATATTTTCTAAAATTTATAAAGCACGTGGAACTTTTAACTATAAGTACAGGGTTGTTAACATTAAGGTTCCTGAATATAGAGGGCTATGGAGCGCATTCTTAGACTCCAAATAGAAAGAAATTTGGACAACAGGTACTTTGTTATCTTGTTCCATAGAATGTTCCATGGCCAAGTAATATCAACTTTCATTCGCACCAGGAACTGAAGAACAAATGTTACACGAATTTCTGCCTCACTGTACTGTAGCTGTTGTAGACTCCTTATCTTGTACTGATAGTACAGCAATATCTGATGCATCACTAACCTTACAGTGGCACACTGCCTGTCCACTGCACAGGCAACAGCTGCTACACTTTCATTACCATATGGAGATTGATGTGACAAATCCATGACAGCCATAGCCATATCTTCAATGTGAAGAGTCCACTCGTTTTCGACCTCTACCTGGTAGAATGCCGAGATGTCCTGTTGCTTCAAATTTTGGAATCATTTTGTGGACAGCACGAGCAGACATTGGTCCATGCTTTATATGCTTCTGACGACAGAATTCTCTTACAGCTGCAGCTGCATTATTATTGTTCTGATAGAACAAATTCACCAATAATGCTTTTTCCTGCAACGTTAGCATTACTCGTGAAGTGTCTTTAGATGCTTAGAGCTGTCTTTCCTTTTACAGAGCTGCAATTCAACATTATGCACGACCATGATGCAATCTACAATCAGAGAGTAACATGTGGTCAGTGACAAAAGTCTTTGCTTCGACCTCAGCAAGTGGAGCAGAACTTGAAACTAGTCGCATTTGATGGAATTGCTTCGTGTCTTTCGTTAGTTCTTTTTCTGCTGTTTAGTACAGTATCTGCATTATTTATGTTTTTAGAGTAACACACGGCTGATGTTTTTATGTTAGTTATGGTTACCTATTGCTATAGTGCCATCTATTGGCCATTTTTTGTACTTTTTTTTTTTTTTTTCAATAAACGGCGAGCGCATCATTTGAAGTACCTGTTGTCTAAATTTCTTTCCATTTGGTGCCTCAGAACACGATCCAGAATGTAGAGAAACTTTAATGTATACAACCCTAATTATAAATTTTATTTCTAGTTATTTTTGTATTTGTTTTTAAATTTGCTCTAATTTCCACAACATTAATTTAATCTATTAATTGCAAATGTAGTCAATACCATAAACTAGTTAAATGATTTACTAGTTTATTTTAAAGCAGTACATAAGATTCTTTCAACTTGGAAAGGCAAGAATTACAAACTGGTAAAAGAAAAACACTTACAATATTAGGATGAGATGGAGAACACTGTAAATTTTTGCCCTACAGAATGGGAACTACTAATCATTGTGGATTTTCTTGAAAACCAGAAGTTATATAGCAGAGATCACATTAAAGATTTTTTTTTTTTTTTTTGGTAAATTGATGGTGAAGATAGAAAACCTATATATTTAATAAAACTTTTTTAAAGTTGAACTGTTATTTAGACCTAAAAGAATATATTTTTTTCCCGTTATTAGATTTGGTTAATGTATGACTCCCCATTGTGATCTTCAATTCAGAGTTAAGTGAAGATGGTAATCCATTATGCAGGTTGGTTAATATGACTCAGTATTACACTATTAATCTTAAATCTTATTATAACATATTTCTAAATATTTATAACAATTGTTTATTAATAATACAACATACAAAATGCTAGTGGGATTTAAAATGTGCATCATAAAAACAAAATAATTTGTTTTTCAGTTGTTTATAAAAATAATTCATGAATAACAATAAAGATGTTACCATGTCTATCTGAGGATGTTGTCTGATACACAGACAGATTTAAGACTGATAATGATACTGGAAGCTGTAATTCATGGGAAAGTCCAAGATTTGATTGTTTCTTTTTCTTTAGAACACTATAATACTGTTTCGAAACTGAAATCTTTGTAATAGGAACATGTGCTAATGAAAACATGAAACGAGGCTAGGTTAAAACAACCAACCATTCTTTTTGAAGTCAGTCTGCATTAAAAATATTAGCTAGATCCAGGTTAATCTGTGAATACATACAGAAGACAATATGGTTAAGATAGTGTGAGTGCCTAGTCATTGCACGCAACGACAGAGCTGACATCGTCACTAAATTAGGAGAGGTTCAGAGAGGTTATTTACCGGGTGGCTGTAATTAAAGAGATGTTTAGAGCCCAATTACCAAAAACCTATTGGGCCAAACCCCACCAAATTTGGTTTGAGCACTATTGAGACCATGGGGTTTTGATTTCTAAAGAAAAAAAAAGTTCAAAATTTCGCCACCAGGGGAAAAAATGGCGTTGGAAGCACAGAAATATGCAGATTGCAGTAAACTGATGTCATAGATTGAAGGATATAAAAAGATGAAAACGAACAGTGTGTGTTAGGTCCGACTGATATACTATGGTTGTGTAGTGGTGCTTTGATGTTAAACCTTCGCCATGCTAAATTTACATGATCGTGCTTTGCTGGTGAAACTTATTACCAAAAACACAACACTGCTTCTGTAGCACTTCGGGAATACCGGAGGTTGAAGAATTTAAGGAAAGGCTCACAGATAATCACAAATTTGCGAAAATTGATTTTGCGATTTGAAAATATGGGATTGTTACAAGTGCTGCTAGAACGAGGACTCAAACCGATATCAAACTAACTACTTGAAACAGTTGCAACAGCTACACTGTAACCAAACGATGCACATGCGTCCAGTAGTGCACAGACAATATCCAGGCACATTGATATGCCATGTGCAATGGTGTGGAAAATTAGGCGTAAACTGCTGATGTTTTCCCTGTACAAGATCGGCCACACTCAACTACTGCTTTGAAGAGATGCGGACACTTGTCTGAACTTTTCTCTGATATTTCTAGCTCGAATAGAAGTCGAGGATGGATGGCCTTGGAACATCCTGTGGAGTGATGAGACACATTTTCTTCTTAATGGAATTGTAAACACCCAGAGTTGCTGCATTTGGGCATTGGAGAATCCTCATGTGTCTTAGCAAATTCCTTTGCACTCATCGAAAGTCACAGTGTGGTGTGGCTTTACTGCTTCATTCATCATCGGTTTGTACTTTTTTGAAGAAATAACACCAAACGGTCCCGTGACTTGCTCCTTCAATGCTGTGAGATATCAACAAATGCTGCTTGATTTTGTTATTCCACAACTTCAACAGCATGGATGCCTCAGATCCATCATATTTTTGCAGGATGGAACACATCCTCACATTGGATTCGGTGTACATCAAGTCTTATGGCAGCATTTCACAGAAGACAGTAAAATTATCAAGTGTTTCCTATGAGCTGGCTAACTTGTTCGCCTGATCTGACTCCCTGTGACTTTTGGTTATGGTTTTTTTTTTTTTGAAAAGCTTGATGTACCAAGGAGGTGTGGATAACTTAATAACGTTATTAATGCTGTACGTGAGGCAAATCACTGGGGATCTGTTGCGTTCTGCTGTAGGAAATGCTTTCTCCGAATGCAGTTATTGAAACAATTGCAAGGAAAATATATTGAATCACAACTGTAAATGATGCCAAATTAAAATTACTGCTGATTGTAAACTTTATTTATTACGTCCCGTTTTCTTTATACATGTAGCTTCCAGTGCCATTTTTTTTTTTCCTGGTGGCAAAATTTTGAACTATTTTTTTTTCCTTTAGAAATCAAAACCCCAAGGTCTAAATAGTGTTCACACCAAATTTAGTGCAGTTTGGCCCAATAGGTTTTTGGTAATTGGTCTCTAAACACCTCCTGTTTAATTATGGCCACCCGGTACTTGGCCTGAGCCTCTATTCAGAATTACTGAGTTAGCCCCCTCCAATTTACATTAAAAACTTTACATTTTTAACTAAGTATTTATAAGATTCAATTCAGAACATCAGATCAACAACTAAGTCGTTTAATAAAAACATTGGTCTTCAAAAAAGAAAAACAAAAATAGAAAAATTCCTGCTTTTTTTCTATTAATCCATCTGGATATCTGTATATAATATGAAGGCCCTAAATTCAAATCTCGTTTCAATTTTACTCCATTGGGCTAGGGTTTTCAACAATATCAAAAACTTAAATTTTAATTAAATATTATAGCTATTAAAAACACACTCTTTTTCACAATTAGCTGAGGCCAAATTGTTCCTACATATATTTAATTTAAGCTTAAACATGAAACAGAAATGTAGAAATATAGCAGCTGCGTTCATGAATTTAATGCTTTTTAACACTTCACTGGGAAGAAACAAATGCAGTTTAACACTCATTCTGCACCTTAAGTTTTTAAAGTTTTGTAACAAATCCTCCACAATTTCCTTATAATTCTCCGATTTGTTATTGCCCAGAAAGTTTTCTGTCGCGTTCTTATACCCAACCATGCCGACTTTTCGAACTTGGACATTGCCTGAGTGAAGGTTTCATCCAGCATGAGCTCACAAATTTGAGTCCATCAAAAATGATTGCTGCTGTTTCATAGCTTCAGTTTTCTGAGGGAACTTTGTAACAAGAAAGTGGAAACATTCAATTTTAAACTGTTGTATAATTATAACCCGACAGAGAATTGACAGAGAACTTGTCTATCAATTCTTTAACTGGCATATGGCCTTATAAGACTTTAAAACAATAGAAAATCAGTTGTGTCTGTTGATCTCTAGGCAGTTAATTACAACCAAAAATAAAAACAAAAATCTGAATGTACAGTAAACTCCTGATTATCTGCGGACCTCTCCTATTTCCATTTTTTTTTACTGTACAATAAATTACGGAATCAACGAACATTTTTTAAATCTAGAATAAGGTAAACAATAAAAGAGGCACATTTAGCTAAGTCCAAGTAGGGGGTTTTCGTGTTTCGACACGAAAAAACAAAAACAATTAACCAATTTTTTTGTTAAAAAGAAAGAAAATAAAGTAAAATAAAATAAAATAATTGTTTATAATGTATGTACTG
>JAFIDM010002131.1:47070235-47087299 GCA_023159025.1 Thereuonema tuberculata | reverse complement strand
TGGATCAGCTGTTTCGTTATGTTGAACTTCTCTATATTAGCAGCCAATTGATAAACAATGTTGTTGGATCACCTGCCCTAACTTAAAAAGTTAATGGAATCCGTGAAATACAGCCATATAATAACAGATTTTCAGTTGCATTCAGTAATTCTCGTCTATTCATCAGCACTCATGGTTGTATTTCAGAATTTTGAATGACAGATGGTATCAGAGTAAATTGCGGAAACTTTTATTTCGAGCCAATAAAAACAACCTGTGTTAAAAAGATGGCTAGTCAGTGATAACTCAGTTACACATAATAAAACTCGTCCAAAATGATCTGCATGTGCTATAAAGAGGGATCCTAGCGAATCAAAGACCTATTTTATTAAAGAAATAGGCGTTATATTTTTACTTAGGGTAAATGCTATTTAGAGTAGATTGCTGTTTGACTTCTGTGAGTTATCACAGAGATTCAGTAAGTATCATGTTCTTAATTTTATATTTAAGCACTAATTATTTGGAAATTGCATCAAGTCTGTAATTAGAATGCAAATTTTAATAACGAAACACTGTTTACGATAAGTATAAGAATTAGTGGCGTGTTTCCGAATTTCGAAGGAATAGCAGATATTACCCATTCGTTATTTTAAGAAAATTATACTTAATTTCGCTATCAGTGAAGACTGCTTTAAATTTAAATACAGCTAATGACATATTCATTAAATTGAAAGTATAAACTCCGTACTGAATTGTCGTATTTTACCTTTTTTTTAGCCCTAAGGACTGGCAATTGCAACTCCCTATCTCCAAGAATGGCAGGTAAGAAAATGCTTATTACCTTATATTATTATATATATTACTGCACGAATTCTAATGTAGAATATCGTTATTATTTATATTAAGTTGGTTTGTTTGTCTTTATCATAGAAAATCACTGATGTTTCAAATTTCATTGTTTTGTATTCATAATACACTATCACTGTCATTTTATTGAAATTGATACCTTTTTGGCAGTTTTAATGACAATGTAAATATTTGACATGGAAAATATTTTTACAAAGCATTATTTACATTTAAAAACAATGAAAATACATTAAACAAATACACAAGAAATAGTAGATTACATCAGATAACATATATCCAAATACATTGTTGAAGTTATTGTAGTGAAGACTGTATAAATACAATTCAAAAACAAAACAAAACACATTTTGAATCCAATTCTTATTAAAATATACTTTATGGAAACATTTTGGTAACAATTCCTTGGAAACAGTAATTCAAAGTTATAAATATAAGCTTTTTTAAGAAAAACAATGTAATAACAACTCAGAATTTATTTAATTAGGATTTTAATGTCTGATTTTTTTTTCTTGAAACTGCCAAAACACAGTCTTAGCAATAAAACTGCCCTTTAGTATTATGAAGGAAATTTGGTCTGTGAAAATGTAGTTAACGTGCTTTTACAATCATTTGAGACAAATTGAATTATAATTTTATCCTATCCCTTTACTGTGATATTATGCATTTTCTCCAAAAAATTTCCTTACTGCTTTCAATTAGATTATAAGCTTTGTGAAGGAAAGTATTTAATTATTGTATTTTATACATCAGTATTTATGATATTGTTATGTATTATCAAGCTTTATGAACTGAAAATGTGGAAAGTGATTGAAATGATGAAAGCATTGGAATTATACCTTGGTGTCTGACAATCATTACATCAATTAACGTACAAGAAAAACAAAACAAAAACATAAAATAAATAAATAAACAAAATAATAATGACAATTTCCTGAAAATTCTTTCAACACCATACATAGAACATTTTCCATTCCACAATTCTTAATTACAAGTAGCTTAAGAAAATCTTGTTATATAAGACTGATTTAAGAAATTATTGGAGAGAACTTACTTTTTTTTTGTTCTTTTATTTATCAACATTTGCAATAACATTCATTTTATGATTATTACATAAACTATTAACTTATTGTTTCATCTCAATAATATTCCAATGTTTTTGGCTAGGCACTACATTATGAAATACATATGTAGTTACCGAAAGAAAATGCTAATTCATAGCTAATTAGCAGTGATTGAAAAATAACATAAACAGTATTTGTAGAAATCATTTCAAATTTGAATAACTTGATTTCAGTGAAAATTCAATGCCATTGAAAGACAAATATAGCAATCTGTTCATTGTGAATTTCTTTGCTAATTATTTTGTTTTCGATTAGCATAAATCAGAAATTGCTTTCTTTGCTGGATTCATATCGTATCTAATTTAGATGAAATTTATGTTTTGTTCGATTTCTTCAGCTGTAAACAGAAAATTTCATACACCTTTTGATGTTGTACAATAACTAATAGTTCAGTACTACACACAGTATTTCATTAACATTGTTACTACAACAGAACATAACAATATAATAAATTGATGAAATAATATTCAATAAAAATTAGACATTGAAACGCATTATATTGTTATTTGATGCATTAATACATTGACATTAATCGGCTAATAGTTTAGGTAAAAACACAACAAATCTATATAAAGTTACTTAAACAATGAATTACATTAAACTTACATAAATTACGAAAATTTTTTTTTTTTTTTTTTTTTTTTTTTTTACTGGCGCTTGTAGACAAAAAATAAGATTATTAATATAAAAACAGAAATATTTCTAATTTTAAAATACATATTTGATAATAAAATAAGATTAATAATATAAAAACAGAAATATTTCTAATTTTAAAATACAGATTTGATGCATTATTCTCAAATTTGAGTCAGTTTATTTGTGCAATGCTTCAAAAATGTGATATATTTGTTTCTTTTGTATTCTATTAAATATTTAACAATATTGCATAAAAAAAAGGTCTTTGCTAGTCTTAGTAGACTTGATAAATACAAAGAATTTTTACTTTGCATTTTATTTATCTACAGGATGGTCCAGGTAAGTTTTACCCTATAGATTTTTAGTTGTTTAGGAATGATAGAGACTTTGATGGTAGATTCTAAACAAGACCATTTGTGCTAATGACTTTTTTTTATTGTTATCGACTAAATGACCTTTTAATTTTTGGAAAAACAATCACAGAAATGAATTTTCCCCATTGACCCAGGAAAAACAAACAGTTACAATACTTACCTTAAGATCAAAAACAAACATATTCAATTGAATTTCAAATCCTTTCACAAAATGTATTCAAAATGGTGTCTGTTCATGCCAATGCACAACTGTGCGCATGTGATAATGGACCTGTGAACTGATGTCAGCACAGTTTTGCTGATTCCATTACAGCATAGCATTATGCATTGTTGCAAATCCTGTGGTGCAGTAGTTGGTGTAGTGTACATGAGATCTTTCACGTACCCCCACAAAAAAAGGTGAAGGGTGTGAGATATGGTGATCTCGCTGGCCACTGTATGGGCCCTTCGCAACCTATCCGGCAGTTGTGAACGTGATCGTCTAGAAATCTTTATGTAAGGCTACATAAGCGGGTGCCTCATTTTGTTGGAATTAGATTTCTCTGAGATTTCCTAGGACACCCTGTCTATGTACTTACCTACTTGACCCTTAGGATTAGGTCCACATAACTCTGGCCAACTCGGACCAGCATACCATCATAGAACAAAGGTCTGATAATCCCATACCACACATTGAAGCACCACTGCTTCTGATGATTTATCTCTCCAAAACATTTTCCTTGGCATTTGTGGGTTTTCCTCACTCCAGTAATAATGTTGTGGAGATTCACCATACCATCTCTTGTGAACTGGCCTTCGTCAGACCACAGAATTTGCGGTATTATTTCTGGATGTTCATTATACATTGCTAATATTCAGTTGCAAAAGCTTGCATGGATTGGATAATCTGCTTTTCCAACCCTTGATGACAATGCCTATGATACAGGGGAAACTGGTGAGGTCTGAAAATACGGAGCACTGTTTGATGAGATGTTCCTAATGGATGTCTGATTAATTGCCCTGCTGCTTGTATATGGATTTGCAGCACATGATGCTAGGTAACAGTCAAGATATCAGTCTCCTCATCTGTTGCAAGTGAAGGCCTCATTGCTCATGATCATGGTATAACCCAGTCTCCTGGCATCTTCGGATAATTTGCATCATTGCTTGTCTTAATGGATGCCTTCCTGCAGGGTATGTCTGGGAATACATCCTGACTGCCAAATGCTTATTTTGCTGGTTAGCATCATAACATAGGACCATGTCTTCAAGTTCATTTACTGGATATGAAGCTATCCTGGCATTCAGTAGCTGGTGTTGGCCAACTTGGAAACTATCATTTTATTACTGTAAAAGCACTTATTTTCGCGGGGCTTTAATTTTCGCGAATTTCGCGAGCCCGTCGTAATCTCGAAAATTTAAGCCTCGCAAATTACTTTTTTTCGGTTGAATATATATATAAAATTCGCGAAATTTTCAGCTCGCGAAATCACCGGTATCTTCATTTTCGCGAAAATTACGGCAGTACATAGAAGGAAGTACATAGAATCCCCAAACGTCCCTGACATTTCCTACTAGGAAGTGGTTTAGCCTGATTTGCATACTTCAACATCTCATTATTTAGGCCAACCCAAACAAAAATTGTAGGGATAGAAGCATTTGATTTCCTTTTAGAATCTATCATCAAAGTCTTCATTCCTAAATTACAAAAAATCTAGGGGGGGGGGGGTAACATTTACCTGGACCACCCTGTATATCTGTTGAAGATCTCGTCATGTAACAAGTGTAAAAGCACAATTTGTACTTTACATTTAACTGACAGTATTCAGCTTATGTTTATTCTATTATTGCATTCAATTTTGTATTCTTGTTTTCAGTTGTAGTAAGTTGCAGAAAAAAATTGAAGTAAAATATAATGAAAGAAGTTTGATAACCTAGAGTTATATCATTCTTCATCATGTGTTTGAAATGTAGATTTGGCTGTGACAAGCTAATGTTTTAAAACATTTACTGGAGATGCGTTTTTAACAATTAAGATAAAGCTTACATGACGGAAATGCTCAGGTCACTCAATATTGAAAAACCTAATTCATTGCAATTCATATTAATATAGATACTGTTATTGTACAGTCTTTATCGTAATTAAGTAAATTGCTTTTCACCAAGTTGCAGAACATGTAGTGTAATGCCACATTACAGAGCACATTTTGTCAATGTTGACATACATATTGCTTCCCTTTAAATTTATTTACTTTTGCATCAATCTTTTCACAAGATTAACTGCAACAAGACTTGATAAATAAAAGGTGTGTCTTGTCCTATAAATTGTTGATTGATTTTTATTTCATTTAGAAGTTTAGCACACTTTCCAAAGCCTGCATTTCCTCTTTTTGTTGTTGTTATTATTGTACATAATGATACAGGAAGATCATTACGTACAAAAAATTTAACAGGAATGATGTACCTGTTAAAACCAACCAATAAGTAGCTTAAAATTAAAGTATCCTATTACTGAATTAAATGTTAAATACCCTAATAAAATGAAAGTGCATGAAATGTTTTCTTTCTATAATGGAATTAAAGTATGAAGCTTTTTATTATTTTTTGGAGGAGGGAGGGGCTTATCTGAAACTATATTTTCGACTGTAAATGCTTAATAATTAGTTTTTTTTTTAATTATTTATACTTTTCATAAATGATAAAAGTATCTTACTCATAAATCTTCAAAATTTTATAGCTTTAATTTACTTAAAAATTTATTATTTAGAGTTTCAAATATATGTTTTTTATAATGGTATGTTATATGAATAACTACTTAAAAAAAACAATAGTTCTGCTTTCTGAGAAAATTATTTATATAAATAAAACTGAGTTCAGATCTCAGTTGAAGTGTTTCTCTACTTTGATGATTCAGTTTATGGTAATTAGCATTGTCTTATTAAAACTGAAAAAGATACAAACTATGAACAATCCATAAATAATCAATAATCTGATGTGTGTGATAGCTATGCTATTCTTGCTTCATATCTTCTGTTGTGATTTTTATTTTTCTTTCCTTTGGATAGATATTTTCCAGTGTTTCCCAACATGGGCCCACACCCCACAGGGGGTAATTTGATTGTTAAGGGGGGGGGGGGGGCAATTCGAAAATTCTATGAACCTTTTTGAGGGGTCAGTGTCGTTTTTCCATTTTCAGGACAAATGCACAGATTTAGTTTCTTATTTATAACATAGAGGAATTCATGATATAAATTACGACCTTATATATCTATTTTTCTTATATTTAACGTAACCATATATAAAACTGATTTGTTGTTTAAGAACTGTTATATTTATACTGTTTCTTATGTATTTAAATTATGAAAAAACGTAGTTGTACCTAAATTATATTATTATTATTATTTGGGGGGGGGGGGCAATAAGTAATAGTAATAGAGGGGGTAAAAGAATTTTAGAAAGGCTTAGATGGGGCATAGCATAAAAAAAGTTGGGAAACACTTTTGTAGACAATAGTTATTCTGAATGTCTTTAACCCTTCAAGCCGGTAGGACGTACACGCGTACGTCCCTATGAGTCTGTCTCTCAGCCGGTTGAACGTACAAGGGTACGTTCTCTGCAGGGGTAGATAATTGGTGTCCTCCCGTAGCTAATGTTCAGCTGAATCTGTAATTTTCCACTTTCTGAGAGACAATAAAAAAAGCTTTTATTTTATTGGTCAAATTTAAATTTTTCGCGCTCTAGTTTAGCAGGTAAAGAATTTTCTTTCAGCTTCTTTCTTCTTTCAAATTGTTTGTGAAACATGGCGATTTTAACAAAACGGTATACTCTCACGGACGATGAAATTCAATTAATTTTGGGTGATTCTGATGTTCAAGACGTTATTATAAACAGAGATAGCGATTCCAGCAATTACGTTAGTGAATGAGAGACTGAAAATAGTCAATATGAAATGAATTCTGACGGAATAACTAGTGTTCAGTTGCCGACCGAAATAGGTGTGGATTATTCTCAACTGGAACCCTGTATCGCCTCAATACAGACACACGAAAGTCAACTTTACTGGCGAAAACGGACCCCCAAAAAACAGTTAGTACTATTTTAGAAAGTTTTTTACTATTTTTCAATGATATGCTTTTAGATATTATTATCACAGAGACAAATCGTTATGCTCAACATTTTGTAGATTCACATCAGCTGACTCCAAGGTCAAGGTATAATTCATTCACATCGACAAACAAGAATGAGCTGCATGTTTATTTTGGATTATGTATGCTTACGGCAATAATTCAAAAGTCAACATTAAATTTTTTAGTGGATTGCTTTAAAATTTGCCACAAAAAAAATAAATTTTGGTGATTTACATTTTTTTTCCCACGTAAATATTTGTAAACAATGAAAGTAAAATAATTTATATTGTATATCAAATCATTATTTATATATTTAAAAAATATGAAAGTTCTAAAATTTTCCATTAAAAAGAAATAAATTATAGAATAAGAGAATAAAATGAAAGGAAGGGGCAAAAACAATTACCGCCTGAGTGACATGTGCAGAGAACTGAAGGGTTAAGGATAGATAGAGGAATTTAGAAAGGTAAAAAAAGGATAATGAAAAGTCAGAGAAATAAAAATTTAGGATCTTTTGGAGCCCCTCTGTTCTCCAAGTAATTGCAGGCATTTCAAAATGTGCAAACAACAATTTTCAAATTATTTAGTGTAATTCATAATTACGCAGCAAATATAAGTATGCTAATGTAATATTTTTGTAATAATTTGATTAACTTCTAGGCTTAAATATTTTAAGTCAAATTAATACATTATAATTTTCATAAACATGCAAACTGCTTAAATTTAAGTAACTTATATTTAATTACAGTTCACAATTCTTAATGACTTAATTGACTCAATTTTTATTCGGAGCATATTGACAAGCCTTGTTGTACTACTTGAGTTTTCCTGGATGAAAGCCGTAGAGAAGGATATTGGCAAACCTGTTGAAGTTTTGCCAGGAGCACTTGATGTTTCAACGTTTTTTACATGCCAATTTACTTGTTTGTCTTTCTTAATTCTCATTCTTATGAGGAGCATGTGTCTGGTTGCTTGCTATGAGATTGATGTATTCTGTTGGTAAAACATAGATAAAAGAACAAATCAGTTTGGATTTTCATCTTTATGTGTCCTTCCATTAACAAGTTCCATCTTCTGCTACCATTTCAGTAAAGAACAGAGTATCTATTAATAAGTTGTATAAGTTTGGCTATCTATTGGTATAATTTTATTGTAACATCACTAAAAAGAAAGAAAAGGAATTGCCTACCTAATTATTTATTGGATCTATTCATTATTAATTATTCATATTTTTCATCCAATAATGAATGGATCCAATATATTTTTTCAGTATATTCCAATGTATGCATTCTTATGAACGAAGACAGGAAAGATTGTACCAAAAAACAAACAAACTAGTATTGATTTTTTTTTTTTTTTTTTATAAACTTCACAAAAATTTGGGAAAAGACACTTGAAAACACTTGCATTATAAGGAAAAGTTAGCTTTCAATTTTAGTATAAAAATAAAGATTTTCCACTACACACCATGCAGGTCCTTGATACATGGGAGGTTTAGGCACCCAGTGATTCTCGGCCAACATGACTAGTTGAGATCGGATGGTCAGCCTAACACCCGCCTGCCTTTAACACTACCAAGTTAACTAAGAAATCCAGCACTAACTTGACAGAAGGCTGAGCAGACCCTAGGGTCAGTCTGGAATAGAAACAACTCTGGAAAAATTCCTGACCATCATCTGGAATTGAACCCAGGCTCTTGAGTCCGAAGCCCAGCGCTTAAGCCACTGGGCTACCAAACCACAATGTAATAATAAAAATTGGGATATTCTCAACTATAGTGGTGACTGAGCATGCAGTGCTAGGGATGGGGGGGGGGAGACCAAAAAATAATTGTAAAATATTATAAAAATAAAATATTGCTGTTTGTGGTTTGTTCACAGAAGCAACTGTAGCAATATAAAGAATGGATTGTATTGGAGTCGATTCGTGTAATTTTGAGAAAGAATTAAAGAATTCTTCCCATTTAACACAAAAGTTGAGACACTAAATAGTTAATGCCTACAGAAGGGAAAGCAAGAAGAAAAAGATGACCAAATGACGCACAATAAAATCTCTGTAAAACATTTTCAAAACGTTTTTTTTTTTTTTTTTTTTTAAAGAAATCATAAATGCATTTGAGAATTAGTAAGAAAAGCATAGAGGAAAGTTATAGCTGCAAATATCCTTTATTCACAAGCAGAAAGGTGCGATGGTTTTGAATCAAAGAACATTCAGTACAATTAGTTATCTGAAGTGGTTAGAAAAAGAAATAAAGTCAAGAAATTGAATTTATGACTTATTAGAATTATGCCAATTTTGTGTAAATTATTTTTGAAAGATATTAATTATCTGCAAAATAACTTGTGATTTGCTCACGAATACAGGATTGGTACTCAAGAGCACAAGCAAGTGTTACCATTGGCAGAATCACTGAATACAAGATTTAATAATTATGAAAAGGCTTGTGATTCTAATATACCTTCTGTGAATTTTGTGAACCATTGTTAAATATTTCCTTTCTGTTAATCTTGTTGTCATTGTTCAAAGCCTACTTTGTTGTCATTGTTCTAACAATGGTTCATTGGAATTTGTCTCTCTCTATATCAAATTTCCATTAAAATCAACAAAGAATTTACATTTAATAGATGAAACCTATTATTTAAGATTTCCTTGATAAATCTTTTTATATGATTGTAATGTTTAATTAGCAATTATTGTGATATCTTTCGATCACTAAGCTCTATTTCTGTGGTAATAATTTTAAATCAAAATCACTATAAATTAACATTTTGTGGCCTAAACCTATCATTGAATTTTAGCCTTAATCAGAAGAATATTGGTGGTTTTTGATCCCAATTTACTTATGCGGGTCCTTTCTGTCAAAAATCAATAGGAAGATAATATAATTAAAATATCTTAATCACATAAACAATTTTGATGGAATTATTAAAGTTTCTTATTTTGTAGGTAAATAATTTTTGAGTTATCTTTATCATAAATCATGAAAATGAAAAAAATATATAGAAATGCACTAATTTGTTTGCTTTCACACCTTTGAGCCATCATCGACGGCAATCTGGAACAGCTGTTTCGTCCTCATTAGGACCCATCAGCCAGATTTAGCCTCGATGTTCAAGCTCAGAATGCGTTTAAAGCCTATTGATCCTTCTCCCTCTCTCGGAAGTGGGACCCCCATAAAAACAAACGACAATAGAATTATGCTGTACTAATTATAGCGATTTTTCTATTGTTGTTTGCTTTTGTGGGGTCCCATTTCCGAGAGCGAGAGAAGGATCCATAGGTTTTCACGTGTTCTGAGCTTGATCATCGAGGCTAAATCTGGCTGATGAGTCCTAATAAGGACAAAACAGCTGTCCCAGATTGTTGTCGATGATGGCTCAAAGGTGTGAAAGCAAATGAATTTGTGCATTTCTATATATTTTTTCCGTTATCATAGATCAACATAATACTTTTTTTTCTTTTTAAAATTCTTCAAAAGCTAGGTACAATACTTCACAGACACCTTATCTGATGCAGTGCAGGTCCTAGAAGTTGTCCGAAGATAATGCAAACTAGTGTATCATTTTCAGGAAGAAAGATTGATTTGTTGAGTAATTGTTGCCAAGATGTATTTCAGTGCTACTATATTATAAAAAAATATAGATTTTCAAAGTTTGACATTAAAAATTACAATTTTGCTTATGGAAGAGTAAAAATATTACAATTCTAGGTAATCCATGACTTCCCAAAATTTACAATCTTTTTTTTATGTCTTGGTATATTTAGTATACATTTAGTTACTATTTTGTATATGATAGTATTTGCTTTTGATAGGTTAATCTGTAGGCTCTCAACAATATTTGTAAGGGTCTGTAGATTCAATAAGGGATATTTAATTGTGTATGTTAGTTTGCATGGTTCCTCTCTCCCTCCCTGTACCTTCCAAGTTCTTTACCATCAAAATACATTGAATTTTCTAGTGAAAATGAATTAAAAGAAATCAGAGGCTGCATGATACCAAGAGCATTTTTACCATGGTTTACCACTGGTTCACATTTGGTTTATTTATTTAGATATTTATTTCCTTTTTATTTATTTTTTTGGATACAGCGAGTTTTATTTAAAATTTGAGGAAGAAGATGAAGAAAAGTAATTGGAAAGCAAATTGTATAATAAATAATTAAATCTAGCAAAGATTGAATGCAGAATACAGTAGATATGATGAAGTACATCTAAAAAAAATGTAAAATTTTAATTAGAAAATTAGTACTTCTGAAAAACTCCATGTACATTTGTGTTACAAGCTTAGAATTCCAATAATTTTAGCTTGAAATAATCAGTAACTAGATTACAAGTTGAGTTCAGACCTTCTGTTGTTCAAACTAGGCATTGTGTTAGATTAATACTACTATCGCGGTCGTGCGGTCTCGGCGGCGGCCAGCTGTGGCGTCCAATGCGCCCAGTACCTGGGTTCGAATCCCGGCAGTGGCATGGGTGTTTCACTTTCCTTTCTTCTGTGTTGTTCGTTTCTTCCCCTGGGGTTGGCGCCCCCTTGCGGTATCTAGCCTATAACTCCTCTGGTAGGAGAGCATCCAAACCCTGCACGGGTGTTACGGGCGATTAAATAAATAAAATAATACTACTATCAGAATGTCCTATTAAGAAGAGGTTTGGAAATGATTATAGAGAGAATCAGAGAGAGAGAGAGAGTCATCTATATGACTATATAAAATCTTTCTTTTCCGATTGTCCGGCGCAGTTCAACAATTGAAACAACTTTGTTTCCATTGTCCGGCACTGTGAAAACATGGCTAGACTGAAACATTCGCGACATAATTTTAGCCTTAAAGCCTAATAATTTAAATGTGAATGTTGATTGTTTTAGCTTATCTCCGTCCACAAAAAGGAATAAAATATCACTTTGTACCGCCATAATCGCTTGGAATCGATTCTTCTTGGAGTATCTCATATTTACCAGGGAAGAACAGGGGGGAGGGTGCTAGTTAGAATTAATATAATTCTTTTGAGAGTTTTTTCTATACTTTGAATGCTGCAATGAAGATTATAGAGAATCTTGAAGAAATAACTATGCAAATGTGCAACCTTCTGTTTGATTTTTAATTTATGTAAGTTAGAGGCCAGACAGAAAGCTATGTATTTTGCAAAGGGGTCTTACAATAAATTGATTATATTTTTGATGACAAATATCAATCCAAAATAGATGATGTTATTAATGAACTAGGCCAAATGCGAACACATTGAGATGCTGGATTAGGTCCTTTCTGGGATATCATTGGGTAGGCTGTAATGATATCTAGTATCTGAGAATAGTGAATATAAGGAGTTTTTGGTTTGTGAATTTTGAAAAAAGGAGAATGTCATAAGGATCTATAGTAATGCAGGCGTAGTTGTATTAATGACTTAAGAATTCTAATCATGTTGCTACTATTCCAGTTGTGGTATGGAAAGACAATAATAAGTACAGTCATTTGAATGAAGGACAAGAAACCAGAGAAAAGCGAGTAATCATTGTATGATAACAAGCTGTCTGTATCACTGTAAGGTGAAGCAAAGCATAAACAGACGTTGATGATGGCTGTTTGAATCTATGCTGATCAAGTTATAGGTGTTTGGTAAACCCAAGGGGATATACAGATATACTGGGCAGAAAAAGAATTATTCTTGGGCTGTACAAAGTTTATCAGCATAAAAATTTAAAGCCTGAAAGTGTGTTTTATATTCTGTCCAGTGTTTGGTGGCGTTTGAAGAATCCTCCCCCCTTAGGGCCGCCACGCCCACAAGCAATCAGTCGACCGCTAATCCTACCATCGGCATGTCTTCTTTCTTTTTAATCTAAAGAGCATTTTTCTATGAAACTACGTTTTTTTTTAACTGTTATCTTTACTTAACTTTTATTACAATTATTAAATTCTACATGTCAATCCGTGCAGAAAGAGTCCAAACACAAAGCAATTGTGATAAAAATATATAAAAAATATAAACGATACATTTATATCATTATATTTTAACCCACTGAACATTAAAATGCTTAGAATTATCACAATTGCTTCGTGTTTGGACTCTTTTAGCACGGATTGACATGTAGAATTTAATAATTGTAATAAAAATTAAGTAAAGGTAACAGTTTAAAAAAACGTAGAAAAAGGCCCTTTAGATTAAAAAGGAAGAAGACATGCCGATGGTAGGATTAGCTGTCGACTGATTGCTTGTGGGCGTGGCGGCGCTAAGGGGGGAGGATTCTTCAAACGCCACCAAACTCTGGACAGAATATAATAATGTGATTTGATCTTATTGAAAGATGAGTAATGGTTGGATTGAGGTATCAGCAAAACAGAGCAAGTAGCAAAACTCCAGAAGAGATGGACAGTTATAAATATATCAGACTGCAGTTCAGGAATTTGTCAAAAATGGGATAACGTTTTTTAGATAAGCAAGTTACATGAAAACATGCATGTTTCAATGATTCAAGTGTTGGATGTGATTCATGATAATTTACAGATTTAAGAAGCCAAAAGTGAAAAAGAAAGAAATTGCATTAATATAAGAAATCCTGATTCTCTTTGAGAATTAAACTAATGTATATGATTTCAAACTTCACTAAATCTTCAAGATTTCTCAAAGTGTTGTTTATCTTTAAAATTACATAGTTAGAAACTTCAGTATATAGTTTGACAGAACACAAGAAAAAAAATGCATTTAGCAATTAAGCTAAATATCATCTGCAAACCGATAGTCCAGATGATAGAGAAACCTTGAAAATATTGTACTTGATACACAGCAAGCACAGCTTAATTGCAGTTCGGGAGATGAGAGGAAAAATGACTTGGGAGGAGAGTTTATTCAATGTTGCAAATGGTTGGAGAATACAGTGTTAGTAATAGAAAATAAATCCAAAACTGTAGGCTCTTTGAACACTGAAAAGATGGAAAAAAACAACTTAAGTGATGGAAGAGAAGACGGCATGACAATTAATTAATTTACTTAAAAAACAAAACATGTAATAACAATAGGTGAGACCAAATAATTTACAAGTGACATCCTGGAACAGCTGTTTCATGCTCGTTGGCGATCATCAGCCAGGAGAAGGCACAGTATATAACAAGGTCTCCGTACTGAGGCTAGTATGAACAATACATCGGAAGCGCAGTGGTGCCTCAAAGAAAAAATTACATAATGAAAAACTCACCAATGAAAAATTAGTGAGAAAATTCATGTGCCAGCAGTACAAAACATGTACACAGGTGATTGTGTATCAGTTACCTAATTTTTAATGCTCTTAACGTGAAATATGAGCGTTTGATATTTCTATTTAGTGATAATTCCCACTAAAAAAAAAAAAATGTATAAAGATAAAGTAACATGACATTGAAGTATGGCTGTTTATTCATTAAAAGAAGGAGGATGGTTGGAAAATTATGCGAAATTTCAGATTAACAGTCAGTTTGTGCATAGTAACATGAATAGTAAGGAAGCCATGTCCTTTAGAATAGTGACAGTGAATGATGAATGGATTACAATGAGGTTATAATGGATACCTCAAATCTGAATATCAATAAATTACTATTAATTGATAATATTAATCATTATTACAAATGCAGAAGAATATTGTTGTTTGGAAGTAGTTCAGGAAAAACAAGAA
This sequence comes from Thereuonema tuberculata, assembly GCA_023159025.1. Classification (NCBI taxonomy): domain Eukaryota; kingdom Metazoa; phylum Arthropoda; class Chilopoda; order Scutigeromorpha; family Scutigeridae; genus Thereuonema; species Thereuonema tuberculata. Next base: position 47,072,577 of record JAFIDM010002131.1, on the reverse strand, counting down.
TGGTGGAAGGGAGATGACTGTATCACATGCGTTGTGGATTAATGTAGTCCAATTTTAGAAGTGAAGTAAAATGTAAAGTTTGGAAGTTTTTGTTGGTTAATTTTGATTCCTAAAATACAATAAAAAAGAGTAGGCTTGTAAATAACGCGCTTATAATAATATATCCCTGCATGTTGTGTCATAAATACACTTGCCTCCTGAAAAAGGAGACAGACATTGTAGAAAACAGCTGACCAAAATTAAGCATTGCTGGTTGCAGTGTTGGAAAGCAGTATAAAAAATATAATGAAATAACAGTCTTAATTTTTTGGTTAATCTAATAAAAAGTATTAATAAAATTCAAAAAGTGGTAATATGGGGGGGGGGGGCAATTATCTTTTCATTAACAAATGGTAACTTACATGGTTTATATTGTAGTGTCAGATAGTGTTTCTTGAACAATGAAAAATGGCTTAAAGTTCCCTTTTTGAGTCTTGCTGTGCCAGTTTTTTTGTCACCTTTCCTTCAAAATTACACTGCCAGTTTTTCTGCCATTTGTATAAAGAACAGTTTGCTGATGTTAATCCTTTTTCAGGTAGCCCAAATTAGAGTCTAAAGCACTGTTTCCCAAAAATGGGCGATACCGCCCCCTGGGGATGCTGGAACGATCGGGGGGGGGGGGGGTAGGACGTTGTTAGAAATATAAATATAGATATATAAAAGAATGCAAATTTATCACTGCATCTTTCTGTTTGTTAGCTTAAAGAAGGTAGATCTCCGGGGGGGGGGGGGGGGGAGTAATTTTTTTTTCTGAAAAATGGGCGGTAGGCCAAATAAATTTGGGAACTGTGGTCTAAAGGGTGAAGGAAGATGCTTCAGTAAATGTGCTGCTTATATTTAAAACCATTTTCTCATTTACTATATTTGCTCTTAGTGCCTTGTACTTCAAAAACATTTTTAGAAATTATATCAGTGACGGCTCGTGTGTAATTTCCAGTCTCATCATGATCTTCAGTCATGTGGAACGTGTTCAGAAAGATCATTAATGCTTCCTTTCTTTTATTAGGAGCCATTTATAATTACAGTACATAATTAAATATAACCTCTTCCATATCCAAAGCCAAAGAAATAGATTGAAAACAAATGGTGATGTGTTTGAAAATTATTGAAAAGATCGTACATTACAAATTATTTTAGTTAGATTTCTGCCAACATAAATTGGAAAAAGCATCTTATGAAGAAAGTGTTAGATTTAATATTTAATTTTAAAGTTTATTAGTAAGCAGCAATTTTTTCAGTGGGTCTGGTAGTGAAGTGGTAGGACTGTAGCCTGGAGGAGTGGGGTTCAGTCCCTGACCCCGGCAGAGGCCTGGGATTTTTCCATTTTAATTCTCCTCCTGGTGGGTCCTAGGATCCACCCAGCCCTATGAAGAATGGGTACCAGTTTTTTTTTTTTTCCCAAGGGTTAAGGCCTACGAGTGGTGTGCTGATCACTCGATCTCAGCTTAGTCCTGTTGGTCAAGGCAATCCCTTATATAATAAATAATTGTAAACCTAATTTTATAAACCAGTGGTTGGGCTCCAGTATTTATAATGAAGAATAACAACTGCATCAGAAATGAAACCAAATACAACAAATTTTGGATAATTCTTGTTAGTTTTGTGATGACTTCCTTTGACCAAATTTTTGATCTAGCAAGAATGTTTCTTTGATTTAAGAGCAGAATATTTCCCCTGAAACGATGAGTTTCTTGTATTTATTTAATTACTCCCCAAGTTCTCAGTAAATTTAATTATTAATTATATTTTTTTTTTAGTCTTCTGATACAAGTATCAGAAGACTTATAATCCCGCTTTGTCTGTCTGTGGACAGGTATCATTAGCGCAACAATCACAATAATCATAATAATTGCGCCTTTTGCATTCGCAACAATCACATTTATAATACAGCTCAACAATCACAATAATCACAACAATTGTGCCTTTTGCATTCGCAACAATCATATTTATAATACAGCTCAACAACAAACACAATAATTGTAACAATTGTGCCTTTTGCATTCGCAACAATCATATTTATAATACAGCTCAACAACAAACACAATAATTGCAACAATTGTGCCTTTTGCATTCGCAACAATCATATTTATAATACAGCTCAACAACAAACACAATAATCGCAACAATTGTGCCTTTTGCATTGCAAAAATCACATTTATAATACAGCTCAACAACAAACACAATAATCACAACAATTGTGCCTTTTGCATTCGCAATAATCACATTTATAATACAGCTCAACAATCACAATAATCACAACAATTGTGCCTTTTTGCATTCGCAACAATCATATTTATAATACA
>JAFIDM010002131.1:47002037-47070225 GCA_023159025.1 Thereuonema tuberculata | reverse complement strand
TGCCTTTTTGCATTCGCAACAATCATATTTATAATACAGCTCAACAAACACAATAATCACAACAATTGTGCCTTTTGCATTCGCAACAATCATATTTATAATACAGCTCAACAACAAACACAATTCTCTTTTGCATTCTCAGCAATCAAATTTATAATAATAAGGAAATTAAAGCAATATCAATTATATTTTCTTATATGTATCAGAAGACTTGCGAAGCATTGTGATTGGTTTACTAATCGCTATCACTACCTTGTTTTAATTCAGGTCATCACCATTTGCCTAATGTTACGTGTTAAGTTTAAAACAGGCTATACTTTGAAATTTTTAAGAACCTTATAATCAGCCACATAGATTTAATAAGTTTTGTAAATTGGTATTTACATAATCTGGTATGGGGACTATCAAGGGAAGTTGGGGGAGGGTCATACTTGCAATAATATACTTAGGGGAGGGGTGCAGAAGATTTACTTCTCCTGTCCACCAAACTAAAAATAAAATAGATAATTTAATACATAAACCTAGTTTCACAATTTTAGCTTCATCTCGGTATTTAGAAGATTGTGCAAAGTATAAGTTTTTAAGCTCCATGGAATAAGTCAATTTTAATAAATTATAAGTTTATTTAATAATAATAAATAATAATGTAATAAGTTTCTGCAATAATAATGTAAATTAATCATAAATTAATATGCTTATTATTAATTTTTGCAATAATACTTCACCTCCCCATACATGAAAGCATGTTCCTGTATATAAGCTATTTAAGGTGGATATGTAATATTTTTAGACACAACTGAGTAAATGTATTTGTTTCATTGCAATATTAAACAAAATTTAGGTTTTAGTATAAGAAAAAGAAAAAAAATAACTACACTGAAGCTCGGTTATAACGTGGTTGTTTATATTGCGAATTCAGATATAAGCGATTTGGTCTTGGTCCCTTCTATTTTGGAAAAAGTATATAATTGTAAAATTGCAAAATTTACCGTTTTTTCTAGAGATGGGCAAAGTCGTTCTTTTTACTGAACTAGTTCTTTTGAGATAGTTCTTTTTATTGAGCTAGTTCAAATGACACTTAAGGAATACCTTACAGGTGATCTCCCAATATGTCTGAAAAGAAAAATATTTGACATATGTATTACCCCTGTATTCACATATGGCAGTGAAACTTGGAACACCACAGAAAGACAATGCGAGCAATTAAGAGTGTCACAAAGGAAACTTGAAAGGAGAATGCTAAATATAACTATAAAGGACAAAATAAGAAATGAAACTATAAGGAAACAAACAGGAATCAAAGACTTTATAGAAGTAATAAAAAATTCTAAATGGAGATGGGCAGGGCATTTGGGAAGAATGAATGATGAAAGATGGACTCGATTACTAACGGAATGGCAGCCAAGAAATGGAAAGAGAAAAAGAGGACGCCCAAAAAAGAGATGGAGAGATGACCTACAGAAATTCAGGGGTGCAAGATGGTGGAGAGAGACAAAAGATAGAAGAAGGTGGCGGAAATTGGGGGAGGCCTATGTCCTGCAGTGGACTGAACCAGGCTAAGAAGAAGAAGAAGAAGTTCAAATGAACTAAGTCGTTCTTTTTACCTTAACAACCAAAAAAAAAAAGGTTTTCAAATACTTTTACAACCAAAAAAAAAAAAAGGTTCTCAAATACTTAATATAAAACGAAATAAACCAATTCCAATAGCCAATAAAGGAGTGGTAAAAGAACGAACTAGTTCATTTGAACTAGGTCATTCGTGAACTATAGTTCTTTTCATGAACTAGTTCATTTGAACTTGGTCGTTCATTGAACTAGTTCTTTTATACTAGTTCAATGAACTAGTTCGTTCACGAACTACCCATCCCTAGTTTTTTCGCCTAAAATCAAATCAAAGGTGTAAATTAATATGCTTGTTTCCTTATTATTTACAGTAATTGAGACTCTATACCCACCCTAATGTCACCAAAATGCGTCAAATATAAGATATTTTTTTAAAAATACCAGAATCGAGGACTTTTTTGTTTAACCAAAATGAATATCGAGATCTATTTTTCTGCCACTGACAATCAGTAAAGAGGTCCATGTAACCTAATAGGCGTATGAATACCTAGTTTCGATCCACGTGACTCGTCGTTTGTACAAGATGCCAAGATGGCGGCGCCAAATCGATTTTTGCTAATATAACCCATCAAAGTGTTGTACCACGGACCTTCTTCAGGAGATGTAGATTATTACATTAAATCTGGCGCATTTCTGTTATCAGTTTTTTTTTGGGGAGGGGGATAAGTTGTTTACGTGGCTTGCTTCTTGGAGACGGTGTGATATCAGTGTGTCCCCTTGTTGGAAAGCTCTAGTTTTCTATATATCCTTGGAAAGATGATGTTTTAAGCAGTGCCCGTGCTGGAAAGCATTCCGAAACATAATGAAATAATGAAATGATTTTGATTAGCTTAATGAAAAATATTACTGAAAGTTTTCTAATAGTAGTAATAGAAAACGTAATGAAAACGAAAAAATTAGTTTCGTTGTTTTATTAAAAGATGATACATCGTTTCTATTTTAGTGGCGGCCTTTCAAAGAAAAATAGCTTTATCTCCTTCCTACAGTGCGGTTTATCATCGTACATGAAAATTATACTGGAAGTTTTCTTCCATTTTTGAAACTTGGGGAGGGGTGTTCTTTATAAAAAATAAAGATAAGACAATGTCAAAAAATTATTTCTATATCAGCAACATTAATTGAATTAAAATAATATTGCAGTCATAACATTAATTAGTATTAATTAATATAATGTTTTTAAAAAATAATTATTTCTCTTTCCCCCCCCCCTCTAATGAGGATGATGTATCTGTAAATAACTATGTTTGAAGTAGATATGTAATTTCTAAACATGAGTAAGAAATTTATTATTATTATTATTATAAATAATAAATACATTATTTTTAATTTATACGTATAATATGCATGTACAAATATACATTACAACTTGAAAATATCTAATGCACATTTGTTTAATAAATAAATTATTTGTAATAAATAAATAAGATCCTGTCATCTTATCATCTCAAGGTATCATCTCAAATCAGCGGGTTAATTCAGTATTTCTGAAATGCTTTTCTGGTGTCATTTTTGTCAAATGAGGATAACGAAGTGCTTTTGACAACTCTTTACACAACTGCCAAGATAAAATTTTAAGGAAGATGAAAGGAGAAAAGCAAGATCTTTGTACCTCAAAGATGTAAATACTAAGAATAGAGAGATCAAGATACCTGAAAGTAGTTGAAATGTACCATATTTTATGGACTATAAGACGCACTTTTTTCTTCGAAAAATTGCCTCCAAAATTTAGGTGCGTCTTATACTCTAAATTAATATAAAAATGTCCAGTGTTTGATTTAAAATTCCCGCCAGTCTTAAAAATGGCCATATATGGTTTCTGTATTTTTATGTATTTTAATGTTATTTTTTTAAAAAATTGCTTAAAAATTAAGGTGCGTCTTATAGTCCATAAAATACGGTAGATGTGACGAACAACTGGAGGAAATAGGATAGAAAAAGTAATAGGGATGTTGAATCGAGTAAATAAAAAAAAAATAATAATGTCATATAAGAAGTAAGAATAGAATAGTTAGCCCTGCTTGTCTCAGAAACTGTTTTTGTGCAGATTGATTGAGCAATATTTAATTAACATTTTCTCTAAATTATCCCATCACTTTTCAGTTGTCTCTCTTTTTTTTTTTAACAATCGATTTTGCTCTGAAAGTTCTTATCTAGAAAATTGTAAACTAACAGAAAGCATTGAATGTTTTTGCTGATTTTAATGAAAGAAATTCTCACATTTTATCTCCTTTTCTACTTATGCATTCTTTTTTTGTGTGTGTTTGTGTTTGACATATTTGAAACTGCATTATTTTTATTATAGTCTTAAATCATTTATCATATCGGTATTCTTACCATTGTCTTCCCACTACCAGTAACTCAAAAAATTAATGCTTTTCTTCAAAAAAGAAAAAAGTAAAGTCTTCAGTCGACATCATCATCAATTTAAATTCTTTCAGATTTTTATCCTATTTTCTTCACAGAAAGAGAGGCTCAGCAGATGTCTCGTTCCACTCAGTAACTTTTGTACCAGCAAATGGATCTTTTTGTAACTTGTCATACATTTTTATGGACAAGGCAATCTGACTTTTGTGCTTGGAAGTTTTAATACATTAGCACCTAAGTGAAATTAATGTGTGAAGATGTCAAAAACTCCTATAGAAAAACATCAGAAGCAAAACAAAGAATTTTTAGCATTGTCTAACAACATATTTAGTTATATATTTAGTAATCCACTGTGTGTGCGCTTTGATATGGTTAAAATTATTTTTCAGCAATAAGATACTGTTTGTTCTGAGCAGGTGTTATAGTTTAAAAAAGTTTATTTACTCACCTGAATTTTTGCAGAGACATTGGTGAGAATTATGCCTCTTTAAAAAGAAATATCTGAAATTCTTAACTTAGCTAAAAGTTTATCATTCCATCTCTGTCTGTCCCCTTTATTTCGGTTTTCATCCAATTATAAGCCATCTGCAGAAGCAATATTACTACTATTATTCTTCTGTTCTAATTGTTGACACTTTTCCTTATTCTCTTTATGAGTGGCATCTAAAAGTGCTCCAAAGGTGTAGTGATGATTACTTATTCTTTATCATTATTTAGTCTTTCCTTATTGAAGAAAATCTTGATTAAGTAGATTTTTTCTGGATAATTGAAAAAGCCATGATTGCATGTAGCGAGATATTTAGTCAAACCTTTTCAAGCAATGATGAAATAATAATGCGCCGTTTAGGCACAGTTTGTCATTAATTGTGTTACATCCCACATCGGTCATTTTTTTTTCATTAGTTGCAGATTTCTGTCTCCACTACTACGAATGTGCTAATTGAAATCTTAGTAGATTTACTTTTCATTGATTTGCTGATGATGGTGAGGTTGAAGATAGTCAATGGGATTAGGTTCTCAGCCTGATGTTAAGTGTATCAGATAAATTCTGAATAAAATCTGCAAAACCATATGTCATGAAACAGTTGTTAACATTGACTTAACTCAACATAAATAGTAAACACACGTTGAATTATACATTTCTTTTAGATAACTTCATGCAGTAATAGCACAGTTAAAATTATTATACAAAATTATTGTTTTGCCGAGAATCATTGATTTCACTTTAGTATCCATGATCTTGTGACCCACATGGAAATGAAAATAGTCTGAAGTTTTCTTTTTTTTTTTGTCTTAAATTAAGATATTTCTTACCTCTAGAGATAGGCATACACAGTGCAATTTTTGTTGTGGTTCATATGAATTAGTTGAACACAGAATTTTGTATTATTGCAATAATCAAAAGCTATTTTCTATTGAAGAAACTCTCTGTGATAATTCAGTTGTTGCACGAATTATGTGCAATTGATGTAAGCTTAAATTTGTAGAACCAATCTGTGATAGAATTTAAAATGATTGGAATTGTTGTAACAGCTTTGACAGGATGCAGTTTAAGAAATAATAGAATTATAACAAACTGTTAATCTACAGGGTGGTCAGGAAGTTCCTGTATCCCTGAATTGGTAGTCACATTTTAAGAAAATATTTACACATTAAGTGTCCAATGCATCTGTGTGTTCACCATCATGCTGTACGCACAAGTTCATATGCTGCCATGTCCTACTTGACATTTTTTGGAGCATGTCTTGTGTGATGGTTCGAAATGCATTGCAAATTGTGAAATAGCATTGCGCAATTCTTCATTTGTAGTATAACGGCGTTCAAGCACATAGGCCTTGTTGATTCCCCACAATGAGTTGTCCGGCATTGTGAGGTCAGGACTTCTGTTTGGCTATTTCAATGGAGCTGGCAGTGCTGGAGTATTGTGACCAATCAGCGTTCTGGAAAATGTTCACGAAGAAACCTGCGTACAGTAAGAGCGAAGTGAGCAGGTGTGCCGTCCTGCTGTAGCCATACGCATTCCATGATAACCGCATGTTCCATGTAACAGCTCTTCAAGCTGTGGGATCAACCATATTTGTTACATGTGTATGTCACCTGCATTCTAGTGTCAACAATTCAAATAACATTCAATACTAAATATTTACATTTATTACTACAAAGTAGGGGGCATTGGAACTTTCTGTCCACACTGTATAAGTACTTGTCTGTTAATGAAAAAAATTGATATGAAAATGTTCTCATAGGATGAAGTTTTCAGTTTGTAATTAAAGAAGTGCATTAATAGCAATCATCTTCTTCTTCTTTTTTAATGCTCTAGAAATTTCTGATGCAAAGAATTCATATAATTCAATGTAATCATTGTCTTGATATATAAAAATGAATGTTTGTTTGTTTGTCCTGTATACACTCCTAGGCCCTTTGACCTATCTGGACCAAACTTTGCAGAATTACTCTTTAGGACCCTGCGGAAGAAACGGGCTACCTCAGAACCTAGACGCACCACCCCCAGGTGATGAAAAGGAGAGAAATCCATGAAATAGCGCCACAAATGCACCTGGTTATGACAATGAGAACTACACAGATATTGTTATGCAACAATTTGAGCTAAAATATTGTTCTGCACAATAGCGACGGGATTTTTGGGTTAGATATAGATTTGTAATGATCAGGTAATTTTTTACGAACTAAGAAAGGTTTGAAGTGATAGGGGTTACGACGTTACAAAATTTGAATAACTTGAAACTAGGGGTATAAAGGGGAGGGAGAAGGGGAGAAATTGGTGGGAAATCTTATATTTTCCGATCTTGATATTAATTTTATATCTAGGAATCTCGAGTTACAAAATTCAAATAACCTGGAACTATGGGGGGGGGGTGTACACTGGGAGGGCAGTGAGTGAATGGACAGACATGGTTCAATGATACTTCTACGATGTTTTCGGGATAGATATAGATTTGTAACAAGATCAGACCTTTTGAGTTGGGTTTTTTTTTTTTTTTTTTTTTTTACCAACCAGGGAAGTTTTGAAGTGATCTCGCAATTGCAATTTCTTTATCATCCACATTAGAACGTTTGTTTTTTGTAACCCGAGCGAAGAACGGGCCTTTTTTCTAGTTACCTTTTTTTAAAAATTGAATTCATTATAATAACAAATTTAAAATGGCTGTCAAATTCAAGTGTTTAATTTAATTGAAGCAAAAATAGTGCTTGAGAAATGAAAAATATCAATGATATTATGACTGATGTGCAATTTTCTACTGATAAATTAGCTTACATTTTTTCCTTGATAAATGGCAGTAGAACAAGAAGTCTCAGCAAATTGTATGCACTTCTGATCAGTATTGTCAAAGATTATCCAATGTCTGTGATGGTTAAAAAAAAATTGAATTGATATCAACAACAATTGAATGTTATCTTCCTTCTTTATGATATGGTTTCCCTACATTCTGTTACATGGCTTTATACTGTATCAGACATTTTATATTTGGGCTTTTGTTGTAGAATTTTTATTCTTATTGAATTCTTTCTCTTATCATTATGGGACTGACCAAGGATTCTTTTTGATTATTTTCTATGAAAATAATTTCTACTAATTTTATACTAATGTTTAATTGAATTCAATTAATAGATATCCAATTGCATTTGGTTCTTCTTATTTTTTTTTTTTCTTTTTTACCAAAGAGACTATTTGTCAAGTCATAATATCCAAAAATCATAAAAATACTTGAATGAATTTTAGTTACAATAATGTTTATATTGTATAGCAGATGTCAGTAATCACTATAAGTGTTGTCTAAGTAAGGTCATTAGAATCAAGTAACACTATATGTGGCAAGTGTGCTTTTTCTGTTCCTCTGTCTGTAATGCAGCTTTTGTTATAAAACTGCATTGAAATTGGCAGTGTCAGGAGAAAAATGATTTTATGAACCTGAACATATCAGCAGATTGAAAATTACATAATTTTAAATCAATTTCTCAATCCAGCATTTATTAATAGTTATTAGGCATTTCAATAACAGATTTTTTTTGTAAATAATAATCACTTTCTTATATTGGTTCTTCCTAGTTTCATAACTAATGCAGTTAATTTAGTCTAAATATACCAAATGTATTAAAACATTGAATATTATTGTCTCTGAAATAAAAGAATGACAAATAACAATAAGGTAAACTTTTAAAAGCTAATGAAATTAATGTTGTAGATATTTTCTATTTCAGAATTAAAACCGATGAGTAATCATACAACTTTAGTATAAATGAAACTTTACAGTTAGTAATTTGTATAATTACTTATGTTGCCGGGCAAAACAGTAGTCAGTTCATTGAAAATACAGTTTACTCATGAGGTATCTCTGTTAACCTATGTGAAACCTGTTTTTTTATTTGTTTGTTTTTTTTAGTTATTTATATATTTCTTATTTACTATATTGTTTTGTCTGTAAATTGATTGCACCATAGACAGAAAATGATCTATATGCTCAACCGAAAAAGAAAATAATTTAAATAAATAAATAAATAAATAAATAAATAAAATAAAATAAAACCTTACTAAATAAAATATATTCACTTTTCAAAATTCATTTGGTTAGAATAAACTTCTCGAAAGTATAAACCTTAAAACTGAAAATTTTTGGAGTCCTTTATCTCTTTGTCAAACAGTTGGAATGACGAGAAGAAATTGTTTAAAGCATTCATATGTCAAATGACACTGTAGTCAGTTTAAACTTAGCTTTTTGATAAGATACTGTTAGAAATTAATTTTACAATTACTTAAACACCAGAAAATTGCATGATAAGTGTTTGTATGTCCCATTGCTTTGCTTTCTTTTTTGCAGTGAAATATTGAAATGGTGTTCTCTGCCTACTTGCCATTAACTGTTCTAAATTTCTTGGCCTATGATTGGCAGAAGACAAATTCAAAACTTTATCATGTAATTATAAAAACCAAGAAAAGTAGAATGGGCATTGATTGATTGATAAAAATGCAGACATAAGATGCACCATTCTGTGTTAGATAAAAGCTCCATTATCAGCTTTGAATAAATTAGAAATGACAAAATATTGCTTGGAATTCATATATTTCATACAGAAATGTGTTTATAAAAATAGCTCAGGATATCATTCAGAAACTTTTAAAAAAACCGAGATTGTTTTAAAATTTTAGTCTTTTGGATTTTAAATAGTATTGGAGTTCTTTTCCTTCTCAATCTGATGTAATATCAATAGTGTTTTATAAAGAATAGCTTTGATATTGATTTATGTACATTGATGTTTTGCAACAATTTTAATAATTTCATTGTAGCGTAATATGAATGTACATAAATAATATCAAATTACGATATTAATCATTTCTAATATCGAAAAGATTAATGCTGCTTTAAATGCTTCTTATTAAATAATATAGAGGTTACAGGATTACTTCGAAAATTTCCAGTAGATGATTTCTTGGGAGAAGACAATATTCTGAGTAAAAATGCATAATAATATCTGTTTGGTCTGTTGTTTTCTCTTGTTTTCAGAATAATAGAGGTAACTTTATAGTTTCACTGTAGTGTGACTTACAGTGAAGGTGTTTTGTTATACTTGTTCCGGTTTGAATTCTGTATTTGGTTTTTCTATTACATTCTGAAGAGCAAAACACGGATTGCTACTTATTAATCTATTTCTAATTTTTTTCTGTGCTGTGTTAAAAAAAGGATAATGCTTTCTTTAAGAGCTTTTCTTGATATCGTAAACTTACCATAATCTTGGTTTGTAAGCTTATAAATTTTACTTTACTTTTTTCCTGTTTTTCTTAAATTAAAACACAAAACTGTTTTGTTTTTGTTTTTTCACAAAACTCAGGAAAGACTAATTTTCTTGAGGAAATTTAAAACAAATGGCTCAGAAAATTATCATTCTGTTTCTTAATAAGCTTACGAACCATAACTGGATCTTTTTAAAAATAGAGTATGTGCATTTATGGATAGGAGAGGGAATCTTATCTTTTGAACTTGAAATTGTCTCTTGTTTCTTTCCCTTGGAGAAATTTGCATATGAAGTATTACTTAGAAAGTATTGGAAATAAGACAATTAATTGACTAAAATAATAAGTTTTGATTGAAGTTAAAAAAAAAGTTGCACTACAATCCATTTAAAAATGGCATTTACTTTGATTTGATCAAAAATGAATTGGTTTTAAGTTATTTAAATATTTTTTATTATTTAGCAAATAGATATTTTAAAATAAGTTTGTATTCAATTGTTATTATAGTTTAAAGATAATGGAGATTTTTCTTTGCATAATTTTCATGATTTAGAAAAAATAATGAAAATTAATACTACTAATATTGAACTCTCAATGGTATAAGGAATCAAGACTTCCATTTCTTTAGGAACATTTCTTTATTCGGTGAATCAGCTGTCTTGTATAGATATTTAAAACATTGTACTAGTATGTGAAGCATCATCCCAATATAAGGGATCAACTAAATTCACTTATAATATTGTTTTGTTTTTTTTAAACATATTTGAAAAATTTATGATTCTTCATAGTATAATAAATTCCCTATCTTTATAAAATAAGATACATATCTTTTGAAATAAACATCTAAAACATTAATGGAGGATCAAAGCAGCCATTACTGATTGTTCCTCAGTTACATTTGGCCTGCATTTGTTTTATTGAATTTGTGAAAAAAATACAGTAATGCATATCAACAATGTACATTAGTCTGTTTCATTAATGGTATATTTAAAATCAGATGGTTTAGTCAAAAGTTACTTACGGATGATTCTCACAAAACTTCACAACTTGAGAATTGGAAAGAAAAAAAAAATCCTGAAATGCATCAAAATGTTGATGTCCAGCATTTGATCCTGTTGAACAGCCTTTTCTAAGAAATATAAAGGATTTATTTATTTATTTATTTATTTATTTATTTATTTTAGTCATTGTAGTATAATTAAGCAAGATAATTATATATTATCTTCTAAACAACACATAGTAAAAAGGAAAATTTACAATTAATTTTGTTTGAATTTAAATGTAGTATTTTATAACTGCTATACATGATGCCAAACAAATGGGCTGGGGAATGAGGACTAACTGAATTATCATGCCATGAAGAAAAAGTATGAGGATGTAATATTATCCCATAGTTCCATGGTTCCAATAGTAATACACTATATGGCCAAAAGTACCTGGACACCCGTGGTCGGGATGCGGAGGCTCCTGAGGCACATATTAATACGATGTCGGTCCCCCTTTTACATCGATGACAGCCACCTGTACACGTCTGGGAAGACTTTCAACCAGATTTTGATAGGTGGTCGCAGGAACTCACTTCCAGGCGGCCATGATCGCTGAAGTGAGTCTGGCCACGGAAGATGGGCGATGTGGGTGGGCAAGTAATTGCACTTTATTTCGTCCCACAGATGTTCACTGAGGTTGAGATCGGGGCTCTGAGATGGCCAGTCAAGTTTTGGAACTCCCATGTCATCAACCTCGGCCGTACAAGCTTTGATGTGTGTACGGGACAGTTTATCCTACTGGAAGAGAAAGCAGAGATAAACTTCCCCAAACTGTTGCTGCAGAGTTGGGAGGGCAGAGTTGTCCAGAATGGCCCAATACATCGCAGAGTTCATGTTGCCCTTCATAGGAACTAAGGGACCCAGGCCAAACCACGAAAAACATCTCCACAAAATTATGCTGCTGCCACTTAACTTAACAGTTGGCTGAATGCAGTCAGATAAGAAGCGTTTGCCGAACATCTGATGCTTTTGTTGCATCCGATGACGCATCAAACCTCCTGACCTGCCCGATCCACTTCGTCGGAAGGGTGTCCGGATACTTTTGGCCATATAGAGTATCTTTTTCAGGAAGTCAGTTTCAATTACATGGTAATAGACAATCTCCTTGAATTTTTTGGTTCTTTATAACTACTTGATATAGGCCTATGGTAGTAGTTGGTACCATAGCATCCTAGCATTTCAGTAATTTAGTAAGTGGTAAGAGATTGCTATCCATTTTTAGCGACCCATTTGGGAGCCATTGTGATAGCTACCAAATATGGTAGCTATTGCATTTGTCCTGTCCATCTAAGTCTGTCCTCCCCAACAACTCCTGAAGTCGGATTGGCAAATGAACTTCACCTTGTTGAGAGGCCCAAACACTGTAGGAATGGGGTATTTCCAGGGGTAAAACCCCCAGCCCCCCATGTTCAAGACTTTTGGCATTGTTTTCATTGGATTTCTGCTATTAGCCTAAATGTTAGATATGCACCCATCTCATTTCAGTTGTCAGCTATAGATTGATAGGTAAAGTCTCAGTCTCATATGCTGGAGGTTGGTTGTTGGCTTGAATCTGTAAATCGACTGGTTTTTTTTCTCAATGTCCTCGTGTTTTTTTTTTTTTTTTTTTGATTTTCTTATTTTTTTTTTTCCTTTTGTAAATGTACTTTCTTTTTATTATTATTATTTTTAATTTTTTTTCTTATTATGGGTCGCTCTTAAATTTATGCTTTATTGGAAAGTTTGTCTCTCTGTTCACCTTTAGTATATTTCAAATCTATAAAACTTCACAGATCTAATCATTGTAGTCAATAGCTTGATAGTAATGTAGGTTTTAGCTGAATCCATTGTTTGAGATTTTTAAGTTTTTTTAGTTGGAATAAAGGGAGATGGGGGAATTCAAATAAGTGGATGAAATTAATAAATGTGGAGTCAATTGGAAAAAAACACAATTTTTGAAGCCTTTGAAATAGTTTATGATAAAGTGTTTCATCCTACAAATACAGTACATTATAAAATTTACATATCCTTGTACAGCTGTAAATGTAAAGAATAGAAGTAGCACACTCCACTTTAATGAGGAGGAAAATTTGATGGATATATTTCCTGTTGTTTGTTGATGCTCAATTTTTTTTACTTCAAATTTCAAATATCTTGAATAATATTCAACTCATACACATTGACTGGCATTTGTTAGTAATAAACTTTTGAAAGGAAGATTTATCAATGAAGACACTATAAATACAGAGAAATATAAAAATTACTAACCACTCAACTAATTACATTAAACATTTGAGTCATTTAAATTTTTGTTTAAAATGAAAAGATTTATTTTGTTGATGAAGAAAGAAGCATTTCAATCTGCTGTAAAATAGCAGAAGCAATGACTGAAAAAACTTTTAATAGCATATAAAATGTTTTCCATAATTATGGGGATCATTTTGAGATTAACTGCCTGTTCATCAATTCTCCAAAATTTCAACCTTTCAGAACCAGCACCCTGAGCCTTGATTTGAATCCCAAAGTTGGCTTGGAGACAGCTTTAACCACCACCTCTAGCATACCCTGGGCAAGGATTTTTTCAGTTCAATAGTTCACAGTATTTGTCCCATGTTGAGGTTGAAAGCATAGATTTCAAGAACCCGAGTGATGGAGGGAGGGAGAATTCTCCAACTTTGGCAAAACAACTTAAATATGACATTATCATACCAAATCCAACAAAAATATTGTTACCATGTAATTTCTGAAACCAGTTTCGCTCTGCAAAATTCCAACTGAATATGATATTGAGTGGGTAATTTCATCTAGGTGAATTGATTGAATGACTTCCATATTTTATTGTTAAATTTATTTTTGTCATGAAGTAATAGTGGGACACTTGATCAAAAAATGTTGGGGAGCAATTAGATATTTCTTTGAACCATGCTGTTCACAATGCCATGACCAGTCTTGGAACAATGGAATAGGATGAAACAACATTCTTTTAAACAAATCAGTTTATCAGTAATGCCATGATGCACAATTCATCGTAAAAGTATCAACCTTTCTACGCATGATTAGTGGAAGTTCCTTCATATTAAGTATTCGTTTTGTAATTATTAATCAATCTGTAATAATACTTTGAATCAATATTGAATTATTTTTTTTTTTTTGCTATTCCCTTTCTAAATTCTAATTTAAATTATATATATGAAGTGGAAGGCTACAAAGTAAACTTGTCATTGAAACTTTAAGTTAGATACTGAGCAGTGGTGCAATTTATCACGTTGCAAAGAAAGTTTCTGAAAAATAGGGAATCATGTGTTTGAAACTGAATAATTGTACACAACACTGTACCTAATCGTCCAGGTAGTCCCCATTAGAACTTATGATCTTGTTTCACCGATCTACGATTGCATACATCCCATTGCGATAGAAATCTGGGAGCTGGAGTTGATGAAGGCATTTAGGAAATGTTTCACATCATTGTCAATAGCTAAGTTTTTCTTAGCAAGAAAATTGGACGAAGACCAGAAAAGGTGGAAGTCTGACAGGACAAGGTCCGAGGAGTAATAGGGGTGCGACAATATTTCTCATTCCAGCTCGTGCAATTTTTGCTGGGTTCATAATGCAAGATGTGGGCAAGCATTAGCCTGGTGGAATACAACTCCATGTCAATTAATCAACGCAAGTCGCTTTTCTTGCAGTGAAGCATGGAGACAGTCCGACTGTTGAATGTAGGAATCTGCGATGATGATAGTGTTCTGAATTAAGAATTCCATAGTGAATTGTGACAATCCCACCAGCAACTCGATATCATCTTTCTTCGTGCAGTGGTGACTTTGCAACTTTTTGTGGAGGTTGTCCCTGATTGGTCCATGCTCTGTGTCGCATAACATTCATGTACGTGACCCAATTTTTGTCACCCATGACCAACCTATGCAAAAAGCCCTCCCATTTTTCTCTTTCATGCAGGGCACCAGTAATGGTGTAGCGTTGCATCCGATTCTGGTCTGACAAAGCAAGGGGTATCCATTTGCTGAGTTTACACGAATATCTAACTTCCGCAGTCTGGTGTTGATGGTCGTATGGAAGGTCTATAGTTTCTCTGACAGTTTTCGTATTGTTGCATCAGGCTTGATCGAACTGCATCTTCCACCTGACTGGATCGTCCACTTCTGAGCGCATTTGACAAATCCAAAACACCAGGGTCGAATTTTCTGTACCAGTCACAGCAGGTACTCTGTCTGATAATGCTTTTCGCAATTTTCAAGCGTTTCCTTCACTTTCACGCCATTCGGATATTCATAGAGCAATAGTTCCTTTGATATTGCCATCGTATCATCACCACTTGCAATTAAGCTTCACCACAACAGCTTACATTTTGTCCTTCGAGTCTTTTCTTTCGCACACATTACTTTATGGGATGTTTACGTAACCGTAGGATCTTCCATTCCACATGCTGCAAACGAGGTTTTCCAAAAACTTTCTTTACAACCTGATATATAATTAGTATTGTAGTATTTCAAAAGAGTAATATTTGTTGGAGCATACATCTTATTGATATAAGTTTTTTTTTTTTTTTTAATGCATTGATTATTTTTTAGGATGGTTTACTATCTTAAGCTTTTAAATAGTCTTTTTAATTTTATTAAAATGAAAGAGATTTCATGTATTTTCATAAGCATTGTATAGTTCTAATTGATTAGTAAATAATCAATTTGTAGAATTGATTTAATTCATTTGTAGAATTGCAATTTTATTCAAAGTTTGGTTCCAAATCTTCATTGTACGTTACTTCTTAGAGATGCTTATAGAAGCAATTTGTAACATTATTTATTTACAACAACAACAACAACAACAAAATTAGGAAAATATTTTATAACATGCATGATTTCATTTAGTAAATAGCTTAATCATGGTAGACAGGTATCTCTTATCCGAACTTCAGTTGGCTCATAGGAGTATTGAAGATATAGGCTCATTGAGAATAGTGGAAATGATTGAGTGGCCAACCCAGTGCTCACCCACTTCTCTAAAGAAATTTGATCTCTACTTTGTAGAGGACTGGATAAATCCTAAAACCCATGTGAAAATAATGTGGAAAAAATCCCCAACTTCTCTTATGCATTGAAATCAGGCTCCTTCTGTCCACAGTCCTGTGGCTACATCACTGAACATGTATGCCTACATATCTAATCACTTTAGAATAATTTCAGAATTGTTGACCTAACTCCAGTAAATGTTTGTTCTGCTGTCAGATCTTTCTTTCTTTAGGATTTTTTTTTTTTTTTATGTTTTTTTCTATTTTTATAATTAAGGATGAAATTAAGAAATATTTAGAAATAATTATCCAAAAAATTTAAAACTGAGAAAGCTAAAATAAATTTTAGTTTTTATCAAATAAAGAAAATATTTATTAATATTCTGGAAAAAATTAATCAGTGTCATTATTGACTTTTATTTAAAAATTATACACTAACAAGAAACGTGCTACTTTCAAAATTGTTATCTCTATTAAGATTTAAAGATAATAGTCTTATTATCAGCAGTGTGGTTTATCCATTCACAGAAATCATGTTCTTGAAAAGAACCTTTGTACAGCTACACACATCTTTAGTCTGTGTAATTGGTAATAAACAGAATTTGGCAACTCAGTAGTTAAACCTTTGAATTATGCTACCTTGACAGAGATGCTAGGTTCCATGCTTTGCTCATTGTGTGTCCAGCAACTACACTATACTTTTCACATACTTATATAGAGGCTTCAGAATGTCTGCACTGAATTACACCATGAATATTGCTCTTTCACCCAGTTACAAAGTTTGCCCATGTTCACCTGATATTTAAAATGCAATTTACTTTCTTATTTTTCATCAGTGAAGTTTTGCTCATTCAAATTGCTCATTTCCTGAATGATAGATATCATTGCTAAAAAGTGTAATTTTCTTTCATACCAGAAAATTAATTAATTATTTCTTTTATTTCATAGATACCACTTTTTTTTTTCAGAAACTTCATTAATGAAAGCAGTACAATTTGTATCTACTGAGTAACAAAATCATTTATGGCATTTCTGTTGCATTTTGTTTAGCGTTTCATGTGTAGGAATTACTCTCTGGTATTGGAAATGAATTTTGTACCCCTGTTAAATAGTAAGGACAGTAAATCAATAAGTAAACAAATAAAAGTGAGAGAATTACAAGAGCTTTCATTAAAAAGAAGTGCAAAAAAGTAAATTCAGTAATTTGAAGGAAAAACAAAATCTGTATAAGACTGTGTAAAGCAAAATTGTCTGCCATCAAATTTTTCCTGGTTACTTCACTTCCAGATGGGTATTAGGGTTCACCCAGCCCTTTGCCAAGTTGGCACTAAGTTTCTTTTCAGGAGGTTAAGACTGGAGGTTTCAAACTGTCCTTCTGACTCCTTTTCGTCCCATTGGGCTTCTTTCTATACTGTCCTCCCTTACAGGGGGCATAATGTTTTAGCCTGTGCACGGCTCCCTTCAAATCTCCACGTTCTACTATTGATGAAAGTAATAATTTTGATTTTCTCCTCTCTCCTCCATTTTTCCCATTGTTATCTTTAGAGGTTGCTCTGAATAGGGATATTTTAATTGGTATCTCACAGTGTTACTGAATAGGCATTGTTTAATTTTTTGTCTTAAGTTATTTTGCTTTTTGAATTTCAGTTAGTGGCCTGTAAACCTGAAAGAAGTCTGGCATTGGCATGCACATATGCAGTGTTTTCTTGTTAAGCTTCAGTGTTCAATTATGGATCTGTCTATCAATAAGCTAGGTATTCAACCATCAACTTCCTATCAGCTTTCTTGTATCCATCTTCCATATTATTATACTAGGAATAGCACTTGCCTCTATCCCATAACACATTGCTTAACAAGTCAATCTTTTCTTAGTTTAATGTCCATCAATCTTATTCTGACAATTTTTTTTTTTTTTTTTTTTAAGATTTGCACTGTTTAATAGTTTTTCCAAATAATAAGTGTAATTTAGAATTGATCTTTATTAATTAATTCATTATTAATTTTGTCTTTCAAACATAGCTGATATTGGAATGTAAGATATCACAACCAAATACATACAAATATTTAATTTAGAGATTGAAGGTCATGTTTAACTGTCTATATACTCCCTACGTTTTGCTCACAACTGCAGTACTATATAGACAGTTAAATACTCAAAACTAAATCCTGAAATATTCAATCTTGAAACTAAATGCAGTCGGACCCCAATTTAACGAATCAATCGGTCCGAAAATTTTATTCGTTAAATCTGAGGTTATTCGTAATGTCGGGGTCCAAAATAAAAAATTTCTGCACTTACCTTACGGAACAGCCCTAATAAGCAACTACCACAAAAATATCCGTAATTGGAAATTGTACACTTTTTATTCAGCAGCTAATAATACAGTGAATAATTACGCACTAGTTAATTTTAAATTTTAAATTATGCACTGACTAATGTTTGACAATTTCCTTGATCCTGACTCGAAAAAGTTCTTTTTAGACTTTATGGAGAGAAGAAAATACAGAGTCATTTATATCCTGCTGCATTAGGTATGTTTAACCAAACTAACAAAACAAAAAAAAAATTTTTTCGGCTATTAAAATAATTCATTAATTTGGGGTTTCTTATTCGTTAAATAGGGGTTTTTGCCTTCAATTTAATCAGGGAAAAAGAAAAATTCGTTAAATTGTGAAATTCGGTAAATAGGGGTTCGTTAAATCGGGGTCTGACTGTATTAGTATAATAAAGGAAATGAAATCTAAATGTAAATATTTACATAATGTGGAGGTTAGATCATTATATGGTAACATATTGATGCATTTTTTTGAATGTCCCTAAAGGGTTAGGAAATATCTGCTAGACTTTAAACATTTGCTTGGCATTTTTAATTATATCAAATATACTTAATGCCATGTTTGTGGAAACAAACAACAAAACAGGAACTAACGAAAATCTAAGCAGACAGTGCATTCTATTTATTTAAACGTTCCTAACAAATTGGATGAGAATTTTTAAAACACATTGAGAAAGTAACAAAGGCATTCTACAAAATGATTATATCAAACATCCTATCTTTTAAATGATCAGTGGTGTATCAAATGTTACCAAAGAAAAGAGATTAGAAGGTAATTCAAATCGTCAGAAAAAATAAAAGTGCGATCTTTCAGAAGGAATTGAAGTTACCACAAGCAAGCTCAAAATGAATTAATTGAGAAGCTCAAATTATTTTTAGAAGTCATAAATTATAATTTCTTGCAATTATTCATTATTTTCAAAGGAATCTTATGTTTCACGATGGCACATTTTAAAATCAATTTCCAAAGAATTTACTACTTTTAATGAGATATTTTTCATTTTCCATTTTCAAAAATGGTCTGCCTAACTTATTTCATAAATATTCTTTTGGTTAAAGCACTCCATCAGAATAATTCCCAAGCAAAACAGCAGGCCATTAAAATAAGTAATTATTGTTAATAGTAGTTATAATAGGAAACCAATAATAATGATAATAAATTGGGAAAGAACAAAATAAATATTGGATATATACAGAGAGAGAGAGAGAGACAGAGAATGAATGAATGAATTTAAAAATCATTCACAAGTTATTGATACTTTTGTCTTAGTATTTACTCTGTTCAGCCGGGCTCAAAAGCTTTCAGCAAAGATATGCTTAATATGAATTACAATATACTAATTATCCTAATGAACTTATCTCTGTTTGGAAATTCAGTAGAACCTCATTATAACGGACCCTATTGTAACGGACGTCGCTTATAACGGACAGTTTTAAAACAAAATGTAGTAATAATAAAGGGTGCTTATTTTTATCTGACGAGTTTTACATTTCCAAGCAAGCGATTAAACATCAATCGTTGTGTTGTTTTGCGTAAACATGGATGCGCTGCATGAGACTGAAGAAGCAGAATCTTCGGAGGATGAGGAAGAAGAGATAGGAGACACTACTCAGCCTACAATTAAGGTGAGCGAAGTGAAAGACCATTTAAATTTTGTTATTCAATATGTTAAATTATGAACACCTCTGTCAGTTATTAACTGAAGAAATAAGCAGCAAACAAACCCAGCAGAAAATAAATTATTTTTTCAAACCAATGAATGTAAGCAATCAACATGAACTAGGACCTTCTTTTTCTAAAGATTAATGCAGTGTATAAGTATACATCTTTTTGAATTCAACCTACTATGTTGAAGGCTGTTTTTTTTTTGATATATGATAAACACTTTTTATAGCTAACTATTGTACTTTCATTGGTGTACACCCTGCTACATTACACCCGTATAAGAATTATTTGTTATAAACCGGACTTTCAATAAAACGGACAACCTTCAGCCCCCTATTAGTCCGTTATAATGAGGTTCTACTGTATTAAATGACTTATACCTGATGGCAAATGTAACCACATAAACAACATCTTTCTTTTACCTCAAGATTAGACTGTCTGACATGTTTCTTACCATTCAGATTCATAGAATTGTCTTTTTTTTTTCATTCACAATGACATGCACCATCACTTCTCATTTTATTCCTACTGAACTTCAGAATGCTTGATTTGTGTTTTCAGAGTAATGCAATGGATGATCCATTACTTAAGTCTTCAAAATATTCTTTTTTACAATTGATAACAAATTAAATTTGGAGGAGATTTACACTTTTTCTATCTTCATTAATTTTGGTTCTCCTTCCAAAATTCATCAGTGCAATTACCTCTGAATCTCCACTGATCATCAAACGTTTGCAGAATCTGTAATTTAGTTAGGATTACAGTAAACAAAAATTTGCTCGCAACTCTAATTTCAGAAAATTGACAACATTACTTAAAAAATGTTAAAACAAAAATTAATTATAAAAACTAAGGAATACTTTCGTAGTTGGAAAGTTTAATGTGAAATACAAGAAAGTGAGAAAATTTTTATTTTTAATACTAGAATGGCTGTTTCAAATTCATTAGCTCTCCTCAAGTAGTGTCAGTCATTGCTTGTTATTTCTTGTTTCTTCTGTTACAGGAATTAACAGACAGAGTAACAATGATAAACAGTGGTGCCAAATACTTCAAAGTATTAATTAACAACTTGAGATGAGGAGATTAGATTGTGGTGAATGAGCATAGCAGGGAAACAAAGCACCTTGACGTTGGTTTGATGTACTATACCAACAGAAAGATGGACAGAATGACAGAGAAAGAATGGTAGAAGTAGTGCAGGGGAAATGGGAAAACCCCAAGAGCGAGCATGGATCATCCACCACTACTATCACTGACTGTTAATGATTTGCAGCGTTTATATTGGCGACTTTCTTTCTGATTGCTTGAGAGCTATGAATATCTTAAAAATTATTAGTTTAGCAATGCTTTCTCTCCGTTTCTTTAATGTCTTGATTTTCTTGTCTTGCGAAAGTCATTAAATGCTTTCTGAGGAAGAGCTTGCCATTGAATAATTTCTTGCAATAATAATCTGGTTTCTAGAGTTTCTTTTGCAACTATAGAATTGTGAAAAGGATAAAGTTTATTATCCTTGATAATAAAGGCTTTATAGTAAGTTTAATATATACAAGGTGGCCGGGAAGTTCCCGTACCCCCTATTATTAAAGTGTGGCCACCAAGAGTTGAGCCTTAGCCACGCCTCTTCAAACGAAGAACACATTTCACAATAGGGGTGAGGGTTGTAAAAGAAAAATTTGGGGGAAAAAAAAAACAAGATTAGGAATTTTTTTTTAAATATTTACTATTAAAGAAAAAAAATATTTATAAAATAATTATGAATAACATTTATATTGTCAAGAAAATATATAGGGAAGAAAAATCAAAATAATGAAAAAATAACTAGATACAATTGGATAAAAATCTTTCAAATCAATAAAATTAATAATAAATTGGTCTAAGATTGAAAAACTATATAAAATATAAATTATTCAGTCGAATTAATTCGGAAAAATGTAATTCTGAAGCACTAAAATGTTAAAACTTTATTAATCGCTGACGGAATTGACGAGAATATTACTATAAATTTTTAACTTTTGTTAAGTTTCTTTTCTTTTGTATTAGTAATTAGCTATTAATTTATAGTTAATAATTATATATTAATCTATCGGCACTTACATTACAGGTATTCTTTATTTTAATTGTTAAATAAAACATTATTACCGTGAAGTGTATATATTTGTTACTTACATTAATTAATATAATTTATATATAATTACGATTTTTCATAATTTAAATAAATAAGAAACAGTATAAATATAACAGTTCTTAAACAGCAAATCAGTTTTATACATCGTTACAGTTAAAATATAACATAGTTATTATTATATGTAAGAAAAATAGATATATAATGTCGTATTTTATATCATCAATTCCTCTGTTATAACCAAGAAACAAAATCTGTGCATTTTCCCTGAAAATGGAAATTATCACACTGACCCTTCAAATGACTTCTTCGATTCTTCGCCTACCACGTGACATAGGCATGGCTAAGGCTCAACTCTTGGTTGCCACACTTTATAAGGGGCATTGGAACTTCCAGGCCACCCTGCTATTACAAATACTATCAATAAGTAACTGTTGTTTGTGAATCTCTTAAAACTCCTTTATTCTTATCACGAACGACATTTAGATTGACTAAAACAGAATCCAGATGTACACAGATAAATTTATCTCTTGTTGAGTCCAGACGCACTTTCTGATGATGATAGACTACCATATATGCTCCAATAGAGACCCCCGGCGTTTATTTGCAAAACTAACCTCGGCTCCCGGTGCTTAATAGAGACCGGCTGCTATTAGAGGCTGGTCATTATTAACAAAAACCTTCAGAACGCAATATTTTTACACATAAATATCGGCTAATATTAGAAACAGCTACTTTATTTGAATTTCACCTGCTGCATAAGACTGTTAAAGATAAATGGCAATATTATCCATTAATATTAATACAAAGGACCAAATACACAAAAATAATAGAGATATAAATAAATAATTTCATTACATGTTGCAAAGGTACTATCCTTCGTCGTCAGATGTCTTTCTGTACCTTTCGCTGCTATTCGTCGTCCCAATTCGCAATGATGGGTGGCTGCCTCACCGGAAGTTTCTTTCGCATATTTCACTGCGCGAATCTTAAAGGCAATGTCAAATGACTGTTTCGGCGGCATATTGTAAGGCAATGTACCATAAGGTATTACGCTCGACTATAAAGATAAGGACGCTTACACTAGTACCGGCAGGCAAATATCAAAGACCCGGCTACTATTAGAGACCGGCTACTATTTGGCCGTATCCCCTCTGCAGCCCGGTGCTTATACTGTATATTACAAATGCTTTAAGAATGCAACGATGATAACTTATTTTCTGTTAGCTTTTGATCTTTAAAGACAAATCTTTACAAAATTAAAAACTTTTAAGATTTGAAGTAAAGAAACTATGGGAAGCGATTTCTTGGAAGAAAAAGTGGTTCGTATATGTATTGGATATACAATATATACCAAGAGTCAAGCTTTCCCATACAGATATATTCAAGTGATATACAGGTTATTTACTAGAAAAAGAGAAGCATCATAATCTAAATATGTAGGGTGGCCGGGAAGTTCTAACTTAACATAATAGGGGGTTCAGGAACTTCTTCCCCGCCACCATATATATATATATATGTAATTTCAAAGTGAAATTTATAAATCTAACTTAACAAAGCATTCAACCTGCCTAAATATCCAAATACTTGAACTTCTTTGGATCATAAAATTTCAAAGAATTTAATAAATTTTTAACATCGTAACGTCGACTGTTGTTCTATATGTTGACCTAAATTTACATGAACATATTTATACGTAACTTCCTTATAATCCGTTTGGTTCAAATTATTCCATCTTTGAATGTAATCACTGACATACAGTTCAGGAGGAATACATTATTCTTCGTTATTTTTTAGACCTACATAAAAGAATAGCAAATTCTTAAAAAAAGAATGATTGGCATAACAGTGAAATAAGATACTATATTGTCTAAGATAGTAAGAATAAAACTTCAGTTTTAAATTGCTTTACAGTCTTGGAAGTAAAGCAGTGTTGTTAGTTTTGATGTTATTCTATACATAAAGAATAATGTATCTGAATCCTGATCTCCATTGATTTCTATATAAGCGATCTATGACTGTCATGCCCAAGGACAAAAAGGTTCTGTTCTTTCTTATGATTCTTAAACTCTTGCAGAAATCTCCATTTTATACTGAAAAGACTGCATTGTTTTGTGACATGATATAGAGGTTTAATGTAGTTTTCCGAATTTCTGAAGAATTTCTGTAGAACATCTGTTCCAAAGATTTATTATGGCTGTGGAAAAGTCATCATATCTGCCATCATCTAATATTAGCTAAGTACCTGTAGATCTTTTGCCATGGAAACAATATAGTTGCATTGCATTTCATTCTTTCTGATATTGGAATTGTCTGTCTGTTTCTGTCTGTTCTATTTTGGAAGCCTCTTGGATAATATAGCAAGATTGTACACCAAACTTAACAGCTTACCTTAAAGTGTCTTTACGATGAGCTGGACAGGGATTGGTAAAGTCCACATCAGGAGCAAACAACAACAAAAATGA
The DNA here is from genome assembly GCA_023159025.1 of Thereuonema tuberculata. Classification (NCBI taxonomy): domain Eukaryota; kingdom Metazoa; phylum Arthropoda; class Chilopoda; order Scutigeromorpha; family Scutigeridae; genus Thereuonema; species Thereuonema tuberculata. Next base: position 47,045,852 of record JAFIDM010002131.1, on the reverse strand, counting down.
GGTGAAACTCCTCCTTAACATCTTGTAATTGCCTCTCTCCTGATTTTAGTGGCTCCCATTACCATTGAGCTAGATGGTCTCAATCAGACAGTTAATTCTGGACAACCAAACACAGTGACTAAACATGTTCACCCCCATCTCCTGCATTCTTCTCGAGTTTTCTGTAATAATTTTTTTTTTTTTAATTTTTTCATATTTTTATTTTACTTAAGGGGCTACCAGTCTTTTAAATACAAACTTTGGTTTCTGAATTTATTAGCAGCAAAATCAACAAGATCGCAATCAGTCTTTAGCTTGCTAACTTAAAGAGCCCCAGCTACTTTTATTTTTCTAATTGAACTGGAGAAATAGGATAAACTACATTAGATAATTCTATTATCCATGACAACTATTTCATGATAACATGTTTAGTGGAATAAAATGTTCGTGATTGAGTTGTAAGCATGTAAGTAAGAGTAGTAAGCATATACAGAAGAATTGCAATGCAAGCAAAAGACAGGTGTTTACGAATACAGAAATATTTTTTTGTCTTCCATCAAGTCCTATTTTTTGTTTTGTTTTTGCAATCATGAAACCATTTTTAAAAATATATTATTGATATAACTTGATATAACTATAATCATGAAACCATTTTTAAAAATATATTATTGATATAACTTGTGTTTGAGAATCACACGTAAATGAATATTTATCCAATAATTGCAGTTTATTTCTCCCTTTAAATTTTAGATTAGTTATTTTTTCTTTTTGGTTATGGCGTTCAAAGTCAATTATATCGTATTCATATTGTGTATATCATGAAAGGACATTTAGGTTTTTAATATTTTTTTCTTCAGTCATTTTTAATTTTTATTTATTTGTTATTATTTTTTTTTATATAATCACATTTTTATCTTTAAGTTTGTTTAATAGTATTTTTATAGTAATTATTTTTTTTTCTTTTCCATTTTTGAATTTTAAGCGGATATCGACAAAAAAACACTTAAAATGCAGATGCTTTTGTCAGCAGCTGCAGCGAATAAAGGTAAAAAAAAAATTATAATCTTTCACAATTTATATCGGTACAAGGGAATTCTTGTTTTCATTCTTTTATATTTAAAAATGTGTGCTGTTTTCGAGAAACTTTCGAGAAACACCAATAATATACAGTCATGCCATAACAATGAGGAAGAATTAATGAGTAAAGTATTAATCGTATTGCGTTTGTATTGTTGAATTCTTCGAAAATAAAAATAATCAAAAATTTATTAAAAAAAAAAATATCTGTGAATAAAAATATCAATTCATTTCATCGAAATAATTTTTACTGATTTTTTTTTTGTTTATTGTAAATTAATGAGATAAGATTAATAAGATGAAATTTTAATTGTTGTAGTCGGGTTTCTGCATGACATATCTTGGAATTTTAATATTCATCATAGCAAGGTGTCGAAATTAATTTATTACCGCCTGTTTATTTGTTGTAGAATTTTACGTAGATGAATTAAGGTGTTAACTAAAATGTGTGTTGATTTCATCAGTGCAGTGTATAGAAAAGCAGATGAAGAATTTCAAACTATATTGGTTGAATTTCTTTATTATTTTAAATAAAAAATAAAACAACTTGAAGCTATTAGAAACAAACAGGGCTGGGCAACCAAACAATCTACTGTTTGTTGTCAAAAGTCGAGGGGTGAGGGAAAGAAATATATATAAAAAAAAAAAACCAGATTGTGCAGTCTCCAAAGTTAAATTATGGTACGTATTTTTATGATGATATTATGTACTAAAACGGAGATACAGTACTGATATTGATCAATTGGAGGACGTCATAAAGATAATTTTGATGTCAGATTGTATATAATCCTGAAAGAAAATGACGAAGATTAATTATTATCTCAAATTACTAAGCAGATACGTCGCTTGAGATTGTATTTTAACAAATTCTCTAGCACGAAATAGCGGCGAGTTGTTTTCAGTGTGATTCTGTTTTGTTACAGATCGCAAGGGTAGTTTTTCTGATCTCTGGCAGCAGTCGTTGTGCTAACCTAAAAAATATTCACATTAACTTAGCCATTAGATATTACTGCTTTTCATAATTGATATACGAGCACGACAAAAAACAAAACAAAAAAAAACAGTAAGTAGGAAAAAGTTGGTTATTGGCTTTCATAGGAGAATGGCGCTCGGGTTTCTCGAAACCAGTGACATTTAGACGAGAACTCACATCACTGGCTTCTAAACTGTGTTTACAAACGTTGTAAGTCGATGTTTGACTACAACATTTTTTAAATATGACTTTTATTAACCTGTTATTAAAAAGCAATACATTAAACTCAAGTTCAGAATTTTTAATTTTTAACCTTGGTTGCTTATATAACTGATTTTGAAATCCAATACGTCAATGGATAGTATTGGGACTCATTAATCAAATCTCAGCCATCAGATTCCAACGAAGAAATGATTGAAGAGAGGAAAATCTGCGACGAAGATAAACTTAACGTAACTTGACTGTTGTCAAAGATGTTTTTTGGAGAATTTGGTCAAAATAACGAATCGTGGTTAAAACGTGTGTCGTGTTTAGAGAATTCGTACCATTCGTACCATTCGTACTGCAGTGGTGCAGATATATCAGACAGTTATGTATGTGTGTGTTTTAAATCAACAGTCTGATTTTTGTAATTTTTGAGATCAGTAGTCTAGTAGCAGAAAAAAAAAAAATAACGGCATTACCTCATTACCCTTTCTGATAATGCCGCAAATTACAAGTTTTTTGGCTTTCTAAATGTATTGCTTTTTTTTTTTTTGTATAATCCTAATTGTTCTTACAGGATTATTTCAGTATTAATAAAAAGGGGTGAGTGTTTTATGCAATTTAAGGTATCATCAATACCCAACTCTTCCTAGGTGCTTTCAAATTATAGCCAAATAACTTTACCTTATTGTTGCACCACAATCATTGCAACCACAATTTTAGCAGTCTTTACTTTTAGGTCTTTTACAAACGTACAATACAAGTAAAAATTAAGTAAAATTGTAGTGTAGAAACGTTTTTGGCAGTTGTACGAATTGAGAAATAGAAGTTACTTGATGTGATACTAATTATATTTCATCTGTAATGTCTACTATCTGACTGATAAAGAACTGTCTGCATTGATTGTAACTGTAGCGCATTTTGTTACAGCTAATTGGATTGTATTAATAAACCCAACGTCTCTGTCATTTGAAAATTATTATTATTAATTTATTATAATTTTTTTTTTGTAGCAGCAGAATGTAACTAGAAAAAGTAATTAAAAACAAGAGTGGAGAACAATAAGGGCTGAGAACCATAGTGGGCCATTTACTATTTTTTAATAATGGAGAAAAATAAGACTAAAATTTATTTTATCACATAATTTATTGAATAATGTTTAGCATAATGTGACATAGATGATCTTTAACTCGTATATGAGATATCGTGGAGATGGACAACTTCAGTATATGACGCACAACTATGAAATATACTATAGATTGGTCTTCATCAACTCTTTTTTCGTTTTGGATGGAGAAGGACCACTATGGTTCTCAGCCCTTCAATATTTCCAGATTTCATTCTGTATTCGTAAAATGACTTATTCGACATTAATGTAATCCATTGTCTTTTATTTTTAAGCGAGTGTAAAAAAATAAAAATCTTATATTAGATCATTAGGCTCTCCAAGAAATTAAGTGAAATAAAATTTACTCTAGGCTAAAAGTGAGATAAATATAACATGTGCCATCCTTCAGACCAACCAAAGAATCCAAAAGGCGCAAGGTCTACATTTGCTGATGTATTCGGACTTTTCATTTAACTTATGTATAGCTTCTCTTTTTTTAATTTCGTCTGCGGCCGGCGCGAATGCTGGCACGCGAATTCGTTGTCTCGTTTTATATTGTGGCTTTTCTTTTTTCCTTAATTGCTTGGAAGAACCACTGTCTCATCTACGAACAAAATCTTCTATCTGCTATTCTTCGGCTAATCGGGTCTGATGAGTTCAGTAAACGCAAAACAGTTGTCTTAGGATGTCAGTTCTCGCGCCCAAAATCAGCGTTTATTGATTAAATTAAAGATCATACTTTAAAGTTAATGAGAAGGAATGTTCCTTTAAGTTTGGACAAAGTTTTTGCGATTCCGTCCTGCTCATAATTTATAGTCGTTTAAAGACAGAATCTTGACTTCATTCGAACGTATTTTTACGAATTATCATTATTTTTCAAAATTTATGTAATATATTATCTAATTAATATATATAAATTTTATAAATTAGATATTATATATTAATTTATAGTAGATGTGAATTATCAGACATTCTATATTCTTTAATTTTAATCCTATATAAGATTATAGAGATAAAATTAAAGAATGTAACTTTATAATCTTATATAGGATTAAAATATAGGATGTGTATAGGACTCTCAGTACTATACATCGATCTTTTCTTTAATTTTACTTAAATCGAATTAGTTAAAAATTTATTTCTGATAAATGTTTCTTGTTGCAGTCGTCTAGGAAATGGTTTTTCTTTTATTTCCATGAACTGTGTTTGTTTATTAGCCACCAAATATGTGGTATTGCTTAACTTCCGTTTTAATATAGTTTCATTTCTTACATGGAATTTTTTTTTTTAAAGTCAGGTTAATTCTTTCTGTATTTTACTCTTTAATATTTATTTATTTATTTATTTATTTATTTATTTATTTATTTATTTATTTATTTTACTCTTTAATATTTATCTACTTGCTCTTGTATTAAGAAACTGTCATGATCAGTTGTGAATCACGTTGCTCATTCTTACTTAACTATAGAGAATAATTAATTTTCTTATAATTGTTCGAATTTTTAGCGGATTCAATAATTGGTTCTATCACTCAAGTTTCTGAAAATTAATTACAGGAACACGGCTTGGTTGTTATTTCCCCTCCCCCCTCCAGATCAGAGTTTTGGGAATAGGTGGCCTTGGAATAGCTACAATTTTAATTTCATACTTAAAAAAAAAAACCAATTCTTTTAGCAGCATTTCTAATTCTTTTTTATTTATTACAATTCTTTATAAAGTCAACAGTGCCTTGGTTTTTTGATTGGACAAAGCCAATTAGAAGTTGGGTTTTTTTTTTTGTTTTTTTTTTTTACATGATCTGTTTTTAAATTCTTCCCCAAAATTCATCTTATTAACGCCTATTTAACTTTTTGCTTTTGATCCATATTTTATACTGAATGTTTTTTTAACATTACTAAGTTGCGTTTTCTAAGCCTTCGTAAACATTGTTGTAGTCTTGGCTTCTTGCGCTTTCTAGACTGTTAGCTTGATGAGCAAAACCAAAATAAAGGTTAAAAAAAATAGCGAAAGCTCTGTGTCTTGTGTTTCGATTGTTTTATTATTTACGCAAACGTAGTTTTCTTGCAATTTTCAGAATATCGCAGAGCGGCGATGTTTAGCGGAATATCACCTCCAGTATTTCTTATTAATTCTTATTTTTTTTTGGTATGATTTGCGAGATCTTTTTGCCATTTTTAAGTGATCCACCAAACACCAAGAAAGTTTGAAAAAGATTGATATAAACCGTTATTGTCGTTGTTGTTGTAGTCAAATTGAATTAAAATCTTAGTTTTACCAAATGTAATTCAGTAAAGTTACTGAAGGTTACAGCTGGTATGGATTCAAATGGTAACCCTTCGTTAATCTGTTTTTGTTGATTTAATTTCTATTTGGTAGCTATGGAGAAATTCCCGTCTTTCAAGGAAGTGAAGATACATTGGCATCTATGGTTACTTTCCCTTTCTCTTTTGTTAATTCAGGAATGTATTATTTTCTTTAATGAACTTGCCATTTTAATTACCTTACGTGTTTATTTTATTTTTTGCTGGCGATACAGTAGCGTTACATCTTAAGATCGATTTCCATGGAAACTTGAATGTACGGAATAAACTCCGAAGTTTCAAGGGCTTTGAGGGATATTTTTGCACAAAATCAGTGCCCATCAAAGCGATAGTTTTTAAAAATAATTAAAAAAAATCAGATTGAGGGTGGTCATCTTTTAAGAACCAGTGTCCAACAAAAGCAATTTCGTGTGGCGAACCACAAAAATTTGAAACGTTCGAAGTAGTTGACCGAATTCAATAATTTTTTTAATTTATTTATTTATTTATTTTCAGTAAAAGTATGGTTAACTGAAGCGAGTGTTTTGAAATAAGAAAATTGAATATTGATTATTTGCTAACGAAATAATAATAATAACAAAAAACCCCGTTAGATCTATTGGTAGCAATGGTCTTTAAGTGTTGCAAACTTTCCAGGACTTTGAGAGTTCTACCAAGAATTTTGTACGTTAACTGCATTACGCCTGTCAAATCTCAGTGGACTTAAATAAGTTCGAAGTTATTGTAGTTCAAAAGGTAGTGTTCTGTTTCGTAATATAGAAACTGTCAAATTCAATAGAAATGGGAAATAACTTCTCAAGGAAAAAGTTGCTAATTGTTTTTCTTTTAGCCATAGATGGTAATTGTTATAATTTTATCATGCAAGAAAATAAAAAACTGAAATGTGTAGAATTGAACTTTCAAGTCACACAACTTCAAAGCTTCGTTCGAAATTCATTAACTTCTGTTTCTTTTAAACTGTTCTTTTTTTTTAATCTTTTAATTCACTGCGTGTTTGTGTCTTACAGAGAATGCTAACTTTGTGATACCCGAAAAGTTGGAATTTTATTCCTAATTTTTAATTTTAAAATGACTTATTTGTAATTGAGACACTTTTTGGGTTGTTGGATGGTACAGTTTCACTTTGAGATTCGTTGACTACTCACTTTGGCCGTAAGAGTGAAATAAGTTTCTGGCCACTGCTGTCCCTTTTTTTAAAAGAGTGGTTTAGCTTATAAAGAGAATTCTACGTTTAATTTTTTAGCAACTAAACATTTTGTATACTGCTTGCAACCATTCTGGTTTCGTTGTATCCATCTGACTTGAAATGAACCTGTGATGTTTTGTACAAATTGTTGTATGTTTTTGTAAAACACGGCTTGAAATAACTGCCTTTGTTGAAAACAGTAGAAGTTATTCCCCCCTTTTTTTTTTAGGTCTGTCATTGTATTGGAAAAAATAATGCCCGTCCTTTAAAAAAGGAGAATGGGCAGATCTGCCCCACACCTGTATAGCGATAAGATATATGCGTAAGGAAAGATCTCCATCAATAGAACATTTTTTATCATTATGACTTGTCTCAATTATTAGTCCGTTCGGCGTTATATAAGTCTAGATATGACTTATCTAGTTGACGTCTTAATTCCCGGATGTATTAATTAATTATCATTTAATAATTATTTTCAGTAACAGTAAATATTATTTTCATTTATTACATGTAAATAACTATTAAAAGTTAATTAAATAATAAATTCGAGAATTACGATGTCAACTAGATAGTCACATCTAGAAGTATATAACTCCGAGCGGACTAATAATTGAGACGAGTCGTAATAATAAAACATGTTTTATTTAAGGAGATCTTTCTATAGGTATATATCTTATCACTATACAGGGGTGGGGCAATTACCCATACATTTGTGCCATTTGTCCTTTATTTTTATTTTAGGATATAATATGGCAGTATTGGATCTTTCCCATAATTCAGAAAGTTTCAGTTGTTTTTGTTTTGTTTATTTTGTATATGGCATGTTTACGATTGATATTGTTTTTAGTATCATCACATCAAACTTAAATAAGCCTGGATACCTTGTATCCAAAGTAAAGAAATGTTATCCGGCCGGATATTTAAACGAGGAATTCTCTAAACTCGGATCCCAGCAATTGTTGGGGTATTCTGCTTACGAAGACGTAGCCTAACTTACATGTAACTATTTTAGCAAGAAGTGTTGATTTGATAAACTTGCTTGAGTCTTGCTTTTTTTTAAACAATTTTCTTTGTGAATTAACAGATAATTTTATTTAGTTTAGCTTTTGACTAAATTGTTTCTCAGTTTCCGCCTCTGTCCCTCCAAAATCGGCAAGCCAATTATTATCGATAAATAACTGAAAGTAAAATGTTAGTAGATATTCCTGAATTCACTTGTTATTAAGACAGAATAAGTTATGAAATTTTAGATGAAGATATTTATTAATTGCGAAGAGAAATCTCTTCGAGTCTTTCAAAGAATTTAAATTCGATATTTGAAGTTGTCTACTTCAGTTGTTTGTTTGTTTTTAAGTTGTCGTAAGCATTTTTTGCTGTTGAAGTGAAAGCTGTTGAATGGTAAAAGTTTTTTTATGCATTATTATAAATGATTGCAGTTCTTATACTTTTTAAGTTTTGAATATCATATAAGTTCATATTTCATTTATCATGTAGTAAGTTTTTCCTTTACAACTTTACGCTCGCTAAACAAACACTGCAGAATGTGGAAATATAGATCGAAAGAACTACGTAACATTAGCGTGTGATAATTTGCAATAATAATTCGGTAACTTTATATATAAATTCGAGATAAATTACTCTCTAACCAAAAAAAAAGAGGTTTGAAAGCGCAGTATCGCAGTAGCTCTTTCATATACAGTAAGCAATGAAACGTCAATGTTAAATATTCTAATTTTTGTAACATCTGTGATGTTTAAGATCTATATATGCAAGTCGTATTCGATGAATGTAGAAATGTCAGTTTTTTTTTTAAGGTTTTTTTTTATGTTATATATTGTCATCGAGGGATGGTCTTACTATTAGTTTCATAAAAGCAATTTAATTTTATAGTTATTCTAAGAATTGTAATTAAATCCATCAGTTTCTCGTCGACTGTGAAATTTAGAAAAGGCTAAATAAGTGTAATTTAACTATTTCTTTTCTTTATTAGATCACTGGTCAATTGGCATTGTATGAATCTTTTAATCCTTTCAATTTCCTTTCCAATTCGACTATTAAGTATTGTATAATATGAATCCATACTTAAAAAGAAGCTGAACAGGTGTGGCTGCGAGAACGACAAGAATTAATTAAAAAAAAAATGGAACGTAGATGGTGGGGAAAATTTAAGAAAATATCTCAGGGGATAAAAAACACTGAAACACGTTCTTGTGAGAACTGTGTATATAACGAATTCGTTACTATTGTCATTTTTTTCCTAATTGTATTTTCACAAGCTGTAAGATTTAAATGACAATTGAAATTAGTTAAACAAGAATATTGTTAATTACCGGCCACGTTTCTTTGACTGTCTTAACGGTTTTTAAGAGCCTAATGTTGTGGCATTGTACGGAGATGTTCACCATTTGATGGTTTTGAGTTAGATTAACGATCCCATGGCTGAGAGAAGATAAGGGAATTTAATTGTGACTTGGTTTCTCGCTATCGACATTCGTGTTTCTTTTTTTTTTCTTTTTTAATGGTATTTACGCTGCTATGAGATTACAAGAAACGTGTTAAGTTAATGTGTCTGAAAAAGATTGCGCAGCTGGAGGTAGTCTTAGAAAATAGCGACTTAAATAATGTGCATTAGTTCAAGTAAACCTATATTTAATTTTGTAAATTAACTGATTAAACGAAAATAGCATAAATCCATTATAAATTTTTCATTTTTCTTTAAATCTGAAAAATTTTATAATGTTTATTTGTGATTTTTTTTTATTTTATTTTTCAAAACCGTATTTTTACTGCGGAAGATTCCATACTGCATTACTAGCGTTTCCAAGTGAAAGGTCCAGTGTATTTTTCGTGAGTTAAACAATTTTTCCGTTGAGATAGTTGGGTTTATTCTATGTGTACGTTTCGTTGCCGATCGAATAAATGTCGATTGAATGTTTTCTGCGAGTTTAATTTAATTGTAGCAGATGGAGACGCGGACAGATGTTGGTTGACCTCCTCCTCCTCCCCCCCGATTTCTTGAGTGTCAGTCACTTTGACTATGGTATTGATCTCGCGGTGGAAGAGCTTCTCTCCTACGGCGCCATTGCCAAATCACAGTGGTCAAAAATGGGGAGGGGAGGAAGGAAAAAAAAAATCCAATTTGACTATTGCGGAAAGACCTGGAATCCGTCAGTTCTCTTACCAGGCGCAATAACGATAACCGATCAGCAGTTTAAGTGTGAATGTGTGTGTGTGAGAGCAGGGGAGTATTGAAAACATATTTAAATATTCAGTAAATACAGAGAACTGAAGATAAAGTCACTTATTCCCATTGTTCGATTGACCTTTTCAGCTGTCTGGTAATGAAGTAATAAATTACGAAACGTAATTCAATTAAAAATCATCATCATCTGATACTCTGACAAACCAAAGTATTTACTTTAATATGTAAATAATAATAATAATAAAAAAAATGTCGTTTCAATAAAAAAAATGTGTATTCTAGATTTGTCTTTTGTTTGGTCTGGCCGATCTGTTTTTATTTATTTACTGGGAAACCGTTTCAAACGATTTACTTTTCGACGGAAATTGATTAACTTAAAACTTGCAATTACAGGCTCTTGACTGTTGTATCGATCGGCCTAATAGTACTGTTCTTTTGAAATTTACACTGGATGTCATCCTTAGCAAATAAGGGCTACGTAGGTGGTGTGTTGATCCCTTTCGTACGGATAAGGTTCACAATAATTGATTGCTCGATTGAATGCTACAGCTTTGCTGTCCTCTCGTTTATTTCAAGGTATTAGTTTATTTGAGAAAAAATCTTTTTTACGTATTTACAAATTTACTCGTTTTAATTTGTACTTGCATGATTCGTTCTCGCAGCTTACGTCATCCTATTCAGAAGTTCAATGTAGTTGTACATTAAAAAAAAAAAAAAAAAGACTTGTGATGGAGGGCCTTCATTAACATACGTTGCTTTCATTATTTTTCAACAAGTGTTGAATGAAATATTAGCCTCATGTCAGTGTAATCAGGGATATATTTTTTAAAATGATGTTTGTTGTCTATTGCTTATTATATAAATCGCGGTGATAGTATTTGTTGAAGCCGATTCCTTTGGCATTTGATGCCCAGAAGGATGTAAATAATCGATGAGGTCTCTCTCTCTCTCTTGTCAGCCATATTTACGTTTATTAAAGGTATTAAACCCGAAGAATGATCCCTGCTTTTTAATTTAACTTGTAATTAAAACATGAAGCTTTCGTACGATCTCGTTAATTGAATGAAAAGAGGAATTATAGGGTTAAAAAATAAAATAATTTAATGGTAAGGAAGCAGTGCAGTAGTAGTTCCATGTAAATCCTCCCCCGCATCCACCTCTTTTTTTTTTTTCCCAGGAAATATAAGAGAATTGAAAGGTATTAAACATATTATGTTGAAATAATTGAACAGGATTTAATTGAGTTTTCGATTAAGTCTTGTTTTAAGTTCATACAAAGCAAATGTGAATTAAGCAAAGGGATTGGTAGATATTTAAGTCAGTTACCTGTGATGATAGAATAAGATGTTCAAAAGAACTGAAAAACTACTTTCTTAAAAATGTTAATTCTTAAAATTTCTTTCTTTCTTTTACATTCCAATTCTGCTGAATACAAACTTTCCATTTTCGGGGGATGAGAGTGGTGGAAATGAATTCAATACGCATTATTTCCTTAAATTGTCTATAGTATTTTTCCAAAAAGAAGGGTTTGCCATATATGGTCATTACGTAGCGATCGATTTTGTCTGGAACAAACATCACCAGTCATGACGCCGAAAACTTGAACTCCGAGCAGTCAGTCCAAGATGGCGTCGTTTTGTGATCGCAGAAGCGTGACCAAGAAAGGACAAACATAGCCAAGCAAGGGGAACAGTGTGGAACGTTTTTAATTATTTCGATTGTAATTAGTAGTATGTATTCGTAACTGTAGAAGCTACAAAAACCAGAATGTTTTCGTAATGTTTATAAGATTCAGTTACGGAGTTTAGCAATAGATGGCGCTGTTACGTCCTGGAAACATCAATCTATAAGGAAATTACGTCATCAAAAGCTCTTGTTTCATGAACTGAACTGTAAATGGGATTAATTTAATCGGCCCAATCCAAGCGCGCAATGAATCAGTTTAAGGTTTATTATTCATTGTTTAAGACACATACGAGATTGTAGGATAGAGATCCATTGTTTTAAGAGTTGAGTGCTTCTCTATGGGAGATTTTTTGAATCCTTCCCGCGCTGACTTCCCGACAAGGACCCATTTGAAAGAGATTTCAAATATGAAAGTTAGATTGTACCTAGACCTCGAATATGCAGACCAAGTTTGAAGGAGATCCATCCAGCGGATTGAATTGCTATTAGGGGGAAAGGGCGCGCTCACAAACACGGTGACTTACTGGACGAGTCTCACTTTTCTACTGGCAAGTGGCTAAAAGCTGTAAAATTTGAGTTCAAGACAAATAATAAAATGCGACGATGTACTTGGGCGAAAAATTGAATGAAGCGAAGAAGAACTTCTCCTGGGTGTTATCCTGAGAAGTTCGCAGTATGTATTATAGAAGAAACTATAATTTTGCCTTGTTTTTCATCAGACCATAAACTCTCAAAACAGCGGACCGAGCTGTAAAACAGTGCGTTGTTATTATGAAGTTGACCATCTTAACAATGTAAAACGTTACTTGGTTATAAGTTTCGTAATTTTGAAAGGCCACGCAAACGGCTGACAAGTTATCTCAAATATGAATTAGTACGCTGTGCTTTCAGTACATTTTTTACGATTGTGTAGTAGTTATATGCTGCGTATTGTGTCCGATCTCAGAAAAAACTTAGGTGTTGAGACTTAAGTAGTTTATCAAATTAATTATTTTGCCTTGAGGAATTAAAAAGATTCGGTGGTTATTGTTTCCATAGCCTTTGTTTATATGCCTTACTGTACCTCACAAATGACTTTATAAGTTGTAAGCAAGTGTCCTTCCATCTCGTTCACATCCTTCGCAAAGGCTTACTTATAAGCCACTATCTTATTTCCCCTACTTCTATATTGAGATCGGTCTCATAATTTAACAGCTTGTTGTTTGTTTGTTTTTTTCATTACCCGCCTAGCGAAAACAACTACAAGCCTTTTCCTATCTGTATTAACAAAGAAGGCAGAAAAATGCCTGAAGTCTTACCTTGGTGACGAATTCGGACGCTTCGAAGTTTGTCAGGGCAAAAAAACTTATCATTTGGTTAGTGTTAAACATTCAGAGTAGTCCTTTACTGACTGTCTCAACATTATATTCCATCGCTCCTAAGCTGAACCGATATCATTTCAATATTACATTAAAAAGAATCAGCAGGGACGAGCTCTGGCGAGAAAGGAAGGCTTTTATCTCCCCGTAATCTGTGAAACAGAAACCGTCTTCCATTGTAAACAAAATGGTATTGTTACATATTAATATAAATAGAAAAGAAAATAAATATTTGTGTCTTTGATAAAAATTACATCTATTTCTCTTGGATCTTTAAGAAGTAGTGTAATGTTTAAGTGGGCCATTCATGTTTTTGTGGGGTTTTTTTTTAATTGATCCTGACTATCATCACTTCTGGTCTTCATGAAACGGTTCCTTCCTGGAATCATTCATTATGAGGACCGATGTTTCGCTGTCATTTGCCACATCCACCCACCCTGCACCCCCTGATAAAGTCTGGCTCGACATCAGCTTTATCGATCAACTCGCCACTTATGAGGACAAGATGGTTATGAAGAACGCAACGGCAACTAACATGCGAAATGCGAATAATCGCGAAGAGTTGGTCAATTGTCTGCTTTTACGGTCACGTCTCGTGATATTCCGCACGAGGGCGTGAAATTCTCTCCATGCGTCATACAAACGATGTCGGCTAATTGTCCAAATCAGAGACATGGTATGATGAACCGGGCCTTAACCGACCCAACTGTTTTCTTATGCAGTTATAAAAGACATTTGTTCTGAGGAAATAAATAATTATAAATACTGTCTTTAAAATTTTTAACATGAATTCAAAGAAAGAATATGGTTTTTGTATGCTTTTAAAAGTTAAAAAAAAAATACAAAATAAAAGTCATTATTTTAGTTAGCAGAAACTGTTGTTTCCGAAATTTTCTTATTTTATTGTTAAGAAAATATTGAAAGATAGCGGATGATTTCTCTTGGGTTGTTTAAATAATTCAAAAAGTTTTAGAATTATTGAAAAAAAGGGGGAAAAAAAAAAAAAGAAAAACCTGTTATCTCCCTTTTAGAGTTTTTCTTTCTTACTTTATTTATTTATTTAATCACTTCAGTTAATTACTTGCATCCTGAGTACCATTATTATTTCTGCTTACTAACTTCAGCTAATGTATTTTGGTTTAAGTTATTTTTAATTGTATAAAAGTTAATTTAAATTTTTCTTGCTTGCTTTATTTTATTTATAAGACAATTGGCTTAATTAGACTGCAGGTTGGACAGGGACTCGTGGTTCTAGGTCTCAAAATTCAGCCCACAGAAGAGAACAGAACCCAGTCCATAAAATGACTGCCAGGTCGCCATCTTTACTGATGGCCATCAGTCAACGAGATACGGTGATGCAGAGCATGTATAAATCTTATTTTTAGATGCCAAAAGACTTGTTCTGTGATCGACGTTCTGCATAGATCCATATGTTTATATATCTTGATTGAATGGGTAGTTTTAATCTTTATGTGTTGCATATGTTATTTTTGATTTTGATGTGATTTGTGATCATTTTCCTTTCACGATCATTTATTGGCATTAATCTACAGTTGATTTATTTTGAGTAGAGAAGGGTTGAAAAAAAATAATTAAATACTTTTTTCCATTGTTGTATATGGTAATTTTTATATACGTCTTGTTATCCAAAACATCATGAAAAACGAGAAAGTTCTGTCGACTTACAGTATACTGTCTATCTTTTCTCGTGTCAAATAGTAACGTTATAATAATAAAACTTTTCAGATGTATGAACATAATTGTATAATCAATCGTAGATGTAAATTAAGAATTAAAAATTTATCCGCAGGATCATGAGCATTAAATGTTTTTTGTTTGTTTCGGAAAAAAATGTCAAATCTCACTTCCACTGTCACTTTAAGTTCGCTTAACAGAGGATTAATTTCGTGTACGTGCCTCCATCAAGAAGACTTTTACCAGTATTAATATCAACCTACCAGATGGCTTCAATTTGACTGAGGTCCTTTGCAGTAAGTTGGAAAATTTACTCTTGACAAATTTTACCTTAGAGCGTCATTACTTTCAATATACAGCAAATTAGCAAAATCTTTTTTTTCTTTAGAGGCATCAGTGAAATTGGTTGTTTCAGATCAAGTCGCAGAAAAGAGCAGATTTAAAACAAAATAAAACAATAAAGAATTGAAAAGACGTGTTGCAATTAGTAATAATTAGTAATTATTCCCAGTATCTCATCGACAGTCTTGTTGAAAAACTGAACTGTTGCAAAAGCGTTCCTGATTGACCGTAAAAAGAACGCGATATGGGTATTTTATTGTAATTCCTTATATCTCGGTCGTGTGTACATTATTAGTGTAAATCCAAATGTAAGTTTAACTTTTTAATTGTGAGTTGTACTTCTTGGTTGATTTATTTTATTCTTATTTGAATAACTGTCGCGTGGAGCTCTGTCGGCCTTTTCATTTTATTTGGCAAACTTTCTTTGGTGAAAACAACTTTTAGTGGCAATTGTATTGTAAATCCGTTGTGGTTCTAACTTTGCTTTGAATTTATAATTGGTTATATTTCAATGAATCAATAATTTTTCATGGGGAAAATATTATACAAAATATAACTTGATATCTTCAAAGGCTAGTGTTCAGAGGTGAAGAAATTAGAAAAAAAGCTTTTTCACAAATTACAAAACAATAAACAAACATGTAAGATTTACGATTTGGCATGAAAAATTTACATAGGAATTTATATTATGTTTGTAGAACAAATGTGACAACTGCAAACATTTTTTTTTTATTCCTTCTGAGATACATTTGGTCTCGTGCAGATTTGGTCTCCTGCCCTCCAGGCGTCGACTACATTCCTGAAATCCAAACAGAAATAAAGATGTAGTGCATAAACGTAAAACTTTCCCATCCATTTTTAATAAGTGAAGTAAGACAGATAAGATGGCGGAAGGGCGATCAAACAACTTTAAGCAATTTGAAGGTTAGATTTCAAAAATAAATAAGACGGCCCACCATCCGTGTACAGTGAAAACCTAATAGTCATTTAACAGTGCATCTTCACAATGGTGGGAGAAGTTCGTTTCCCTGTGTTTGACAAAGACGGTTAATCTGTCACAAGTACGGCCATTTTTCTATCGACTGATTTTATTATTCTGTTTGCTGGGAGGATATCTTTGCTTGACGAGGATTTACTGAGACTTCTATAGATCTGAAAACGGTGGGACCGAGTGGGAGTTGACATCGATTCCGGCCGAGATGTTACCAACTTGGCCGTACTCTCTCCCTCAACATCAGAGGCAACCAGGACGCCCCATTATTGTGCTGTTGATGCTCTTGCCAAAGTTTTGTGTACCATCTTTAATTAGACCGATGTTATTCCCCCTCCCCTTTTGTTCGCGCCTTTTTTTTTTCTTTTTTAAACTATAAACCCAAAATACCAGTTGCATATATGGAAGTTGCTCGACGTATTAGTACTCTTATTCTTCAATGATCTTCTTTCTTTCCATCTCAAATATGTTGACAAATATGAAAAACTCTTCAACCCATCACACTAGTATTTAAAAGGTTTATTAAATACTGAATTTTCAGGAATTGTACACATTCCCTTTATAAATTTACTTTTAAATACTAGAGTGATGTGTTGAAGAGTTTTTCATTGTTTTCGTGCTATAAATTCGTTGTGTGTTTTGTAATCATTCATTAATATGCTGTTTTCTGATTAGTGTAGACAGTTCTAATGTCATTTCTGTTTATTAAAGAAAGAAAAAATGGAATTCTTAAATATTGGGGAATTGTGGGATTCCGCATTATTATTTAAATTTTTTGAAAAATAAAAGTTTAACAAAAATTGGAAAAAAAAAAAAAAAAGCTTTTAATTAACTATATTATTCATTCAGTCAAAAAATTTTCTTACTGTTCTATTTTCAAAATAGGAAGTACTACGAATTTTCTCTCTCTAATAATTTCCTTCATTGTCTTTACTATTTAAAAAAAAAAAAAAAAAATCTCAGACATTCATTTAACTCTCGAACTATTAAAAACAGAAATATTTGCATCGAAGACAGTTACTAGGAAAGCGTTCTCAGTAAACGTAACGAGGAAGGATTATGCGAACTCACTAATGAAAATCACACGAGCACCTCACGAAAGTAAGGGTATCCTATTCTATCTTCTGGTATCCAGCGTTCCCCTAAGGAAACCAGTCTTAGAACGGCCGTGGGAGCTGCCCCGTTTGCTTTGTTCCCCGTCTAATAGAAATAAGTAACTTAGAATATGCTGATGTTTTCCCGTGACTTTCCAAATTCAAACGTTCACGTAAAATAAATATATATCCTGCAGTTTGATGTTTGTTTTGAAGATATTTGCGTTTTGTCATCTTCTGTAAAATGTCTAATACAAGGCTAATGTTTAAAAATACTTTATGAATTGTTTCGTGTGATTATTAGGGCCCGGATTTAATGCAATGTAATATTTTTTTTTTCCCAGTGCTGTGTGTTTTCTGAGGTTTTGTTTTAAGTGGATACAAATATTTCTGAAGTTGTTTTTGTTTCGAATTATACGCTTTTTATTTTGCATTAAATAATTCAAATTTTGAACTTTTTTTTTTAGTTTAATAGTAAAAATTTTGACGCTTCAGGTGTAGCTTATTTTAGAAAATAGGGTTATGTTTAGCAACATTTTTTAATATATTGCGATATTTAATTGGATAATGTTTTTTTTTTGAACCATTTGAGCCAGTTTGTTTTTTGATCGAAATATGTCATTTATTGTCAGTTATTGTGATAATAAGTTATAGTTTTAATACTTTTTTTTTTATTTTAAGATTTGTTTAGATCATAAAAATTTGAACCCTAGTAAGTCGAAGTTAAAATCAAGTTTACCGTCTTTTAAAATGCCAACTTAACGTAGTGTGGCTTAAATTGTAGAATGTAGTAAATTTTTAACAGTTGGGGGTCACAGAGAGAGGGAAAGATAATCCTTTTAATTATTATTGATTTTTAATCCTCCTAAATTTATTTTCCTACGTTAATTTTTCCTCTTAAAATAATTAGAAATATACAAACGTATAGCGTGACTGCCCTCACTCGAAATATTGTTGATCATTTTAATTTATTGTCACTTGAGCTTGTTTTTCGTTATTTATGTTGAGTTTTTGTTGCAAAGGCAAGAGGGCTTAACTATAATAAAGGATATAAATGCACAAGAATTTAATGTGACCTTGAGAAAGTGATTCATTTGCCGATTCTGTCAGGTGTGCATTTCTTGAATGCAAACAGCAATTAGAAATCAGAACAAAACGTATCACAGATCCAATTTGAAATTAATAAGAAATAGAAACGGTTTTTCAGATCAAAGAGAATCGTGATAAACGATTTTCGACGACCACATTTTTAATACAGGAGAAGCCTCTTTTCTTATTAAAATATTTGTCTTTATTTAAACAGCACTGAAAACTTGATTCTCATTTTGCGTAAGTTAAATGAGATTAGCTGTTTAACAAGAAAAATTCAAATTGGAAGGGGAGGGGAGGAGGCGAACGAGAAAATGTCGCTGAAGAAATATTTGGGCGAGCGTTGGTTGTCTAAAACGCCTAGTGGGTAGAATTGGTGCTGGCTTTAAACTAACCCGATACGTGTGTCAGACGTGAATCCTTCAGCTGCTGCAGCCTTTGGTTGGATGAAGGAAATTTTCTGAAAAGTTCAACCAGGCATGGCTAGTCCATTATCATGACTCGATGCAATCAAAAGGACTCTTGACATGTCGTCTGTGGGTTAAAGTAGTCGCAGTAAGACACAGGAATGCCGAGAGGATAAAGAAATAAAATAATAGGTTCTTTATTTTCGTTGGGGGAAAGGAGACCGAAAAATAACGATAATTAAAGTGGTTGGATGATAATAATACAAACGTTTTATTTTTATTTTTTTTGTTTAGCTTACGATACAAACGCGATCACATTAAACATGCAGACTTTTTTTTGTTGTTGTTATCGTGGCTTTGTTTGGATTTATTCATTCGTTGAGGAAATATATTTGAATATCCGATCATTAACTTAAGATATCTTCTAGTGAAGTGATGGCGTTTGATTCCCAGGTGAAAAAGTAAATAGAAATAGTTGTAATTGTAATTTACGACAATAGATCCCGAAACAAAACAAGTTTCACCTATTTATAAATATGCTCTTGATCGTGCCGTATCAGTTTCACCTTTGCTTTTGAAGTGGGTCGTTTCAATAAATTTAGTACATTGTTTGGCTTTCTAATATTCAATAATAAATTGAATTCAATATTTTAATTTACTTATTAAAATAACGTTTATTCTTCGCTTTTTATTTTAAATACATTTTACAATTTTGATTTAGGTGCACATTTTAACCGTTTCCAGGCAGTACGCTAACATTTTATTACTATTTTGTTGTTAGAATAGCTATAAATAATTCAACTTCATAAAAAATAAAAAAATCCATATAATTTATTTATTCTAAAATCACAGCTTTTCATATCCTGTTTGACTATTAAAATATTTTAATTACCATTCAGACATCGTAAATTATTTTGAGCCATTATTTTGAAATGCACAGCTTAATTACAAAAAAACAACTAAATAATAATAATTATTATTATAAATAAGGATTCGTTTCAAACTATAAAATTTCATGTTAAATGGTGTTATGTAACTTACCTATTTAGTAAGTCTTGGAATCACTAGGTTAGTTACATGTTATACTCCAATTTTTTACTTAACATAAAGAAATGTTCTGTATAATTACATATGCGTGTTAAGCTAAGCATTACTTAAAATACTTTTTCTTTTATCCTTTTCGGAAAAAAAATAGATCCTTAAGAATTAAAATAAAGATTTACTACACATGTCTTTTTATACTATACAACAATTTTGCAAGTCTTACGCTTTTTCATTTCTCTGAATGTAAGATCACGTTCGGTAGTCGACGGTAATTCACGAAACAATTTTTTCATTACAAATCAGTTGATTCTAAAATCTGACTTAAAATGAAAACATTACAAGAGAAATTTGATAACTTTTTTTTTTTTGGAAGGCAATTGGTGAAAAAAAAATCCTATTTTTATGGCAGCAATGTATGTACTGATTTTGACCAAGTGATAGACCTACTTATAAATGTAATTCAAATTACTTAAAAAAAAGTGTGAACTTAGAAGGATTGGATGTAATAATAATAATAATAATAATAATAATAATACAAAAAGTTCCACAAGATTTGAAGTGTATTTCTCTTGAAACCTTTTTTCTTAAACCTTTCCTTGTTCTTGTAATCGTGAAAACGACAAAACGAAAAGTAATATATATATCTGTCAAATACAAACAGTACAAATTTTCTATATCCTGAAAATATATATATATATATATTGGCATTACATGAGTTGTCTAAATCGTATTAATATATTCGTATAAAACCATAGGCAGCGGCTTCGTTAAAAGGATTAATTCTCATTTATTTGGATTCCTCTGCTTTTTCTGTGGGAATTTTATCTCTACTAATTTCCCTACAAGGATTCACAAAGTTAGGTCGTCCCGTGTCCTCGAATATTCATATCAAGTTTCAAGAAGATCCATCCATCAAGTCAAAAATTACTGAGGGTGGGGGAGACACAGAGTGAGTGATCTGAGGAGCTTCACTTGGCTAGGAAATTCGACTAATAATGGTAATCTCCGTTTTACAATGATTTCTTTTTTTCCTTAATTTTTGAAAGTGTCATTGTAGATTTGCTCTAACTCCTTAACAGTTATCAAATCCCCAAATATGCATCGGAAAACAGATTTAAAGTCGAACATAAGCATATTTGTTTCGTCTGTTTTTACTAACTCCTAATGTATTGACTCTTAGTAAATATTTAATCTTGAAGAAGTTAAGATTGTAAGTTCTAGACTTTTCTGTATTGGATGCTTTGTTGATTTTGAAGGTAAGTAATATTTTCAAAATTTTAAATTGTATGTGATATATCTTCTGTCAATAAATAAATTTTTAGTGTTGTTGTTTTTTTTTAACTTGTTAATAACTGTTTATGATTATTTGAAGCACTGCTGGATTTGTTACTATTTATTACGTTTTTATAAACAAATATTTCTTCGTATCAAGTTGCTTGATCCTTTTTCAAATTGATTTGCAGGAAATAATAATTTCTTTATTTTGGTTTTGCTTAAAAGTGGAATTGAATTTTGCTAGCGATTTCCTTCCGTTATCAACAGGGGGAAAAAAAAGATGATTTGTCTGTTGCTACATCGTTGATTTGTCTGCTACCGAGATGATGGTTTTGTCAACTCTTGTTAAATATAACATTTTTGTTTTGTCTTCTTTTTTAAATTTAAAGATTTTTAAAAAAAAAAAAAAAAAATATCTAACTGTAGGCTAATTTTTATTTTAATAAATTCTTAGCCCAAAAGCTGTTGACTACATTATTTCTGCTTGAGAAACCTTAACCCTGAAGGGTTGTTTAAGTTTGGTATTATATTTGTAACGTCATTTTTTGGAAAGTCAGAGAAAAGGAATGAAAATGACTTACGGAAAATGATGAGAATTGTAAAAATATTGAATATGATTTTGTTATGCAAAAAACAAAGTAAGTAAAATAATAATTGTGTACACCTTACCAATTTTTCCGCTGAATTCTTACAAAGCAGAAAGTGTTAGCAGAAATTTGTTAGCAGAAAGTTATCACTTTTTGTATTTACATTCCCTTTTGACTTTAATAAGCGTGGTAGAAAATGTTACGACCTTTTAACTTTTTTTTTTTTTTTAATAAGACAAGTCGAAATATGTAAGTTCGGTGGATCAACCATTGTTAACTGAGAAACTTAGTTTTGCAATAACTTGTAAATTTTTTTGGGAAAAAAATTGAAGTTATCCAAATATAAACACACCCAAACCAAAAAAAGAAACGCTATGTTTATACGGATGTTTTGTAAGTTATCACGGCAAAGAATTTTCTTGTTCTTGATTTTGAAATATCAAAAAAAAAAAAAAAAAAAAAATCATAATTGTATTTTTTTATGAAAAAAAATTATAAAAAGCTGTTAATGAAAGTGAATACGTTCTAATCTTTTGAACTTAGTGTTTGACGGTGATACTTTACTTTGCTAGAAGTAAGTGTATTGATGCTTTTTTTATTTCAAATATCTAATCTGTTGAGTCCCTGATTCCCCTCTAAATAATTAAGCAAACGTAAGGTCATGAATTTCTGAATTTGAATTGTGAGCCTCATTATCGATTTAGAATTAATTTTGATCCACGAACCCCGGAATTACAAATCAATTAAACAGGTAACGCAGTGAACTTAACCAAAAATTGCATTTGCAAAATCATCGGTAATTGCGTGATTTTAAGTTGTCAGACAGATTTTACAACCCTTTTTTTTTTAACCATTAATATTGCTAATACTATTTGAATATATCTTTTTTTTTTTTTTTTTCATCATTGGTTATAATCAATTTATACTTATTGGAGAACTACAATATTGGATGTCAGTCCTGTGCTCGGTAATTAATTTGTTTGGGAGGAATGAAGTACGGGTTGATTTACTGCTTATCGTTGTGGGTGGACCTCACGTAGGCAGAATAATATTGAAAGAATAGCTTTAAATACGAAATATATATAAATATTTTTTTTAATAAGTACGAAGTTTCGAATCTGTTGAACGTCTGTTAGCATATAATTATATTATCCTTCATGCTTGAAGAGGGGGAAAAATAAAGAGAGAGATTTAGGTTGATTATTAATATAATGTGATTTGTTCTTTTATTTCGTTTGGATTGCAGTTTTTAATAAATCAGGTCACTGGTTCGATCTTGTCGTTATCGTTCTTGTAGGTGCTGATTACGGCGCACCGACATAAAGAACCCAATTGTTGTCCAGTGCATCAGATTGTTAGTCTTGAATCTTGCGAAAGTATTGGTGTTAGTGATATTGATTCTCTTCGTCATTTCATCAGGAGCTACGTAGAGTGACAGTGAGCGTTTTGTCATTGATTTATCTTCTGTAGGAAGAAATCAGATGAGGTCAAGTCCCGTGACCATAGCAGCTAAGGCATATGCCTCCTCATGTGCACGTCATTTCTCTGAAAATCAGGGAACTGCCATTTATCTAACTTTGTTTGAATTGGCCTGGTCGGAACACAATAAAAGTGACAGGTTTTCTACATATAAATCCCGCCAGGGAGCACTTCTCCAGATTAACTCATTAAAATCACATACAAGACAATGATGCAGAAACATTTTAATGGCATATATATATACACCTATATACAGTCGGACCTCTGTTTAACGAACCTCTATTTTGCGAACTTTTCTTTGGAACCAAGAACATTTT
Source organism: Thereuonema tuberculata (assembly GCA_023159025.1). Taxonomy (NCBI): domain Eukaryota; kingdom Metazoa; phylum Arthropoda; class Chilopoda; order Scutigeromorpha; family Scutigeridae; genus Thereuonema; species Thereuonema tuberculata. The sequence continues at coordinate 47,022,438 of JAFIDM010002131.1, read as the reverse complement.
GCTAATTTCTTCGTAAAATAACCTCCAAATAGCGAAGTGCATTTTCTATTTAACGAACTTTTTCGTGGTATCTATTTTTTTTTCTCCTTGAAATGTTTTTACAAGGCGCCAATCGCTGTCATTTTTTGCATTTCAATCAGGAAGTGCAATCCCCAGTCCATCCCCATATCCCCGTTTTGACCCTCAATGATCATGGAAATGGTCATGATGCAGAAATCAAAAAACCTTCATATGATGAATTGCTAAAATCATTGAAACAATCCGAGGCGGATTACAATTTGAAGAAAATACGCCTGAAGAGTTTTTGGTGCATTGCAAAGATGCGAGACACTATGAGCAAAAACACTTTTTCAAAAAAAAAAAAAAACTCAGGCAAAATTAACAGACTTTATTAGTAATATTTAAGTACGCATGTAATAATGTATGCTTTAGGTCATTAAAATGACAATATTATGTCATTATAATAATATTTATTGTTTATGTAGTTTAAAGTAATTTTAAAAGGTGAATCTCTATTTAACGAATTTTCCATATAACGAACTTTTTTTCGGGATTTAGGACGTCGTTAAATAGAGGTCCGACTGATTTTGATATAGAACAGCGATTATTCGAACCACCGCTGCTCTATAAAAACAACTACATTCTCTTATTTTAAGTGCAGTGGTTGTTATGCTTCTTATTGTCTCTTTTTGCATTCGATTCCGATTCTTTACTCGGAAGTATATGCCGTGCAGATAGAAATAGTCTTAAATTCGTTATTAAAAGAGTTAAAATAATTTTCTAAATCAATTACTTATTGAATACTTCAGAGTATACTAGCAACAACCTTGCGCTCAATGAATTAATTATAAAATATGTAATTTTCCTTTATGTTTGATTCATACAGGAAAATTTGATTCATTGAACCAGCATTGTTCCCGATTAATTCGGATAATATACATCCTACTTTCATTTTTTCATTTGCTCGTCAGCTTTTCTTTGTTAATATATTCGGTGTTGATCAGATGTCTGATTTGGTAAAGTTCCGAAGTCTGGTCTATACAGACCAGATAGACGATTTTTTTGTTTTTTTTACACTCTTTCCATGAAAAATTGCCAAATTTCGATTGTTGTTTTGGCTGCCGATTGTTTGTTTCGGAGTTAAAGATGGAGCCATGTTGCATGAGTTTAAAAGAATCAGTATATAGATAAAACGTATGTTGTCATTTTTTTTCCCTCGAATTTTTGATACAATTTAGTGTTGTTTTTTTTTAGAAAAAAGTAAATTGAATATGTAAATCGAAGCTAATTAAATTCAAATGAAAATACTAAACTCGGACCGTCATTGAAAGAACATCTTATCTTTAATTACAGACACTGGCCCCAACAAAATAAGATAAGGTTATGTTGCTGGAAAATGTGGTTCTGTCATGGTATGAGTTCTCGGTAGATGAAACTATTATAAATTGATGGTAGAGGTTAGGAAAGGTTGTAAGTGAAATAAATATCTAGTGCTATCCCTTATCTATTCTTTGTTGAACTGGTTTGCGCTAAGATGACTTATTAATTTTTGATGACCTATTTCTCAAAAATCAAACTTTCAATGTCTGCCTCCGTTTGATTTTTTAAACCTCTCAATTATGTTCCGTAATATATGAAAAAAAATTGAAATGATTTCCCTTTATATGTTCCTTTACAGATGGATTGTACTAACACTTATGTAATTGAAAACACATATTTATTACTTATTTTTTTTTATTGAAAACACGCAAAAGAAAAGCTAGCAAGAAGATTGTGATTATAAACCATTGCTCGAGGCAATGTTTTCTGCTGATTTCTGTGATTGCTTTTCATTCTTTTTAAGGATTTGAGCAATTGAGAAGTTGAAAAGCAACCTTTCCTTTAAACCTTTAAATGGATTAACTTCTGAATGTCTGTGTGTATTTTCGAACTTCCTTCTAATTGGAATCTTCATATTATTGAGTGATTTTGCGCATTTTTTAAAAACTGTTGCTTAAAAACAGATTTTCTTAAACGGAAAATCTTAGCAGATGATAAAGATACAATTGTATCTTTATTTTTTTAGCCCGATTGCTTCGCATTGATACGTTGGATTATTGAAAGTCGATCGGTTCCTAGGCTAGTAGTCCAACCGAGCAAATCTTCAGTTATTTCTTCAACATTTTCACAAACCGTTTCCCAATTTCTTCCCTAGTTAGTAATTTGTCTTGAGTAATAGTCTCCAGGATCCTCTCCGTGCCTTGAAAATGTGTCACAAAACTATGTGTTTGAGCTTCCTTCAAAATCATCCGGTGTTAATATCCTTAACTCCGTTCCAGAATCACCAGCGTTATTCACTGCAGTTCTGATGTTGAAACCCTCCTTCCAGAATTTCTTAAGCGCTGAAGCAGCTTCCTTGTAGGTTTTAGCAATCGTCTGGGTCATTGTATGGCTGGCGTATACAGAGTAGCCGTGAATGGTACTTTTGGGGCATTCTGCAGGTAATTCTGAAGGTGAAACATAACAAAAACCACTTCAAAATTTCTTTCTTCTTCCGGTATTTCGTCTGTTTCTGCGGTTACAATGTAAGCTGCTTCCTATGGCAACGATTCGTCTGCTAAAAATAGCTCACTTTCATCGCCCCTTGTCGACGCCAAAAAGCGAGTGCCAAGAGTCGGGGCTTTGGAGAAAAAAGTTTAAAATTTAAAAAATAAATCGCCAATCCATAGGTAAAAGAGCATTCAATTGGAAATAATGCGTTGACTGGAAACAACATATCAAATGTTCTCATACTAATAAGAGGCAATTGCTAGCGAAATTGGCGCCTAATGTCAAGACATCTAAGGTGCCAGTAGAAATATTAGTAAGACTTATCTCAATGCAAACTTTGGATTTCGTCGACCATTCCGAGTTACTTCGCATCATTGACAAGTAGAACCGGACAGCATTTTTCCGATTATATATGGCGATCACCAAACATCATAGCTGTAGTTTGGCCCGCTCGTTTAGTCAACGCTAAACTGATATTCGTTTTTTTTTTCGAAGTCCTCCCAGTATCCACGGCAGTAAGTTATTAGCGTTCTGCAGATAGTCGTTTGCAAAAATTCACCTTATTTCCTTGGAAGATAAATGATATTTCCTTGGAAGATAAAGGAGGCTGAGAAAAACAATTTTCACTGAAAGAGTTCATCTATTAGGTTTTTATTGCAGCGTAAGTCATTAGAGAGAAACTTTTGAATTATGTCTTTCAGTTTTGTATTGATACTAGCTAGGGTGACCAGACGTCCCGATTTTGGCGGGACAGTCCCGATTTTTAACAATTTGTCCCGCGTCACGCGGCATTTTAAAAAAAGTCCCGATTTTTTTTTGGTTATTGAATTCCTTTTTTTGTTTGATTGTCGAACTGGAGATTCCTTTTTTTTTTTGGTTGTTGAACCTGGAGATTCCGTTTTTTTTTTCTTTCCGGTATCCCCCCCGTCAATGGTGTCCCGCTTTGCCAATGTGAAAATCTGGTCATCCTATACTAGCAGAAAGACCAGTTCTTCGATCGGGTTACAAAAAACAAATGTCCTTCTGTGGATGATAAAGAAATTGCAATTGCGAGATCACTTCGACACTTTCCGGGTTGGTGCATAAAAAAATAAACAAAAAAAACCCCAAAAGGTTTGATCTTATTAAAAAGCTATATCTATCAGAAAACCCCGTAGAAATATCCTTCAACAATGTTTGCCCATCCACTCATCGCTCTCCCGTATACTCCCAGTGTTACAGGTTATTCGAATTTTGTAATTCGAGATTACTAGATATAAATTAATATGTCGCAGAATATAGGACTTCCCACCCCTTCTCCCTCCCGTTTACATCCCTAGTTCCAGGCTATTCGAATTTTGTAACGTCATAACCCTATCATTTCAAACTTTCGTAAAAAAGTTCGTAAAAAACCACCTGATCATTACAAAACTATATCTATCCCGAAAACTCCGTCGCTGTTATACACAATAACATTTTAGTTTCAATTGTTGCACCAAATATTTGTGTAGTTCCCATTGTCGCCACCAGGTGCTTATATGGTGCTACTACGCAGAACAATATTTGCGAAGTTTCCGTTGTCGTCATCAGGTGCTTATGTGGCGCTACTATGCATAAAAATAGTTTAGTTCCAATCGATACCAGATTGCATTGTGGCGCTATTTCGAGGATTTCACCCCTTTCCAACCCCTGGGGTGGTGTGTCCGGGTTCCAAGGGTTTTTTTTTTCCGCAGGTCCTATAGAGCAATTCTGCAATGATTGGTCCAGATAGGTCAAAGGGCCTAGGAGCGTATAGCGAACAAACACACAAGCCAATAAACATCTTCCTTTATATAATTGTATTATAGATTAATCGACGGGTTGAAGTTTCTTTAATTCATAGAAAAATGATTATTTATTCTGTATAGTATTTTGAATCTAAACTTGTTGAAGATTGAAATCAGTTTTTTTTTTTTAAATATGTAGGTATGAAGTTAGGTATGCAATTATAAAGGGAAAAAAAAAAAAACCTAGATTTCCAGAAAATTGACTTTATAAGTTGAATTAGATGGTGATTTGATTATTTTTCAAGCGGGATGTATAAACGCTACATCCATGGTCTAGGACCATGGTCTAGGAGTGGACTGGAATTGCTGTTGTTTTTCTATTTACCTCTAACATCAACTCGATTCAGGTCGGGCAAGCGATCCGCATAGAACACTGGTCCCCCGTGCTTCTTGTGTTAGCCCTTACGGCCAGTCTACTCCTTCCTGAAGAAATAAAAGATTGAGACCATCTTGATTCTCAGTGTAACTACTGTAAAATGGGATAGCTGATATTAAGTAAAACAATTTCCATCTTAATACTAAATATAATAAAATCTACTACTGTTTGTGAAAATTGCAACACTATGAAAGACTGATGGTAGTAGCTTGAAACTTATAGGATATGTACATCAGATTCGGATTTGCAAATGATTATAATGCCAGTATGGTTTTGGAGCAGCACCCCCTGAACTTTCCGCTCTTTGGTATAAATACTAGATAGCTCAAACGAAATATTCTTATAGTGAAGAGCCAACATTGGATCGAAATGGTATTTCTTGTGTCTCATTATGACCCGTCACCGAAGAAGGTCGCATTATGAATAACTGACGGACTTTGAGCGAGGAAGGATTGTTGGGATGAGAGATGCTGAATTTTCTTACTGCGTAATTGCCGCTCGTATAGGAATATAAACACCAGTACAGTGATGCGAACATACAGTGGACTGGTGAGACTCAGACTCGCAGGAATCCAGTAACTAGACCGCAAAATCGCAGGACAGTAACCAAAATCGCATAGCTACATCGACGGCAGTGGAGTACTGTAACAGGTCAGGCTTCGTCTTCCAGCACAGTTCGATGTTGCCTGTATAACAGAGCACTGATCGCTTGCAGTCCATTGCTTCGAATTCCTTTGACTGTCAACCGTAGACGCCTCAGAATGCAGTGAGATCCCGAACAGAGACATTAACGTGCTGATTGGTATGACGCTCATGCTTTCTGACGAATCACGAATCAATCTGATGCACATAATGATCGCATACGTCTTCAAAGACGTGGCGAAAACCAGCTTGCAGCGTGCGTTTTGGACCGTCATACTGGGCCAACACCAAGTGTCAGGGTTTAAGGTGCTATTGGGTTTAATTCGCCTGATACGAATTCAAGGAACTTTCAACAGACATGTGTACAATCAGGGATATTACAGGCAGAGGTGATACCCTTCCTTCAGAGTTGTCGGGACTCCAGAAGGACAATTGTCTCCTACATGTGTCCAAGACCTCTTCATGCATTGCAGATATCTCTTCTTCCCTGCCCTGCACGTTCGTTCGGTATGTCCCCGATCGAACATGTCTGGTACATAGTAGGTAAGCAACTGACCAGTCAAGCGCCTCCGCCATCCACCATAAATGAACTCTGTAGTCTCATAGAAGCAGCCCGGCAGGCTATCTGTTATTGATGCTCGAGGTTACTTCATCCGATACTGAACTTTGTAGTGCAGAATTTCGTAAACGTCTGCAAATATAATCAGTTATCTACTATAATATGAGTAATCTGTGACATAATTTTCACTTGAATAACATGATTCTTTCTTGGTGTTGTAATGTTAACAAACAGCACTGTATGGCAGGAGAAAGCAGATTTATTTAAGCGGTGCCATGTAATGAAAATCTTTAGAATGCAATAATTTACCATTTACATGGCAGAAGTATGTGAATGATCACTTACAGGACAACTTTGTAATTCTTACTTCTAAATGGACAGCAAATTTTTGAATTTTGGTCAGTTAGGTATGCACTTGGAAGTATTGCTCTTTTCCTTTCTTTTTATTTTTTTTTTTATTTTTTTTATTTCAATATTCCTGTAATAACTCCTCGTAAAGTGTGTAACAGGTTTATATCAAGTAAAAGTAGACAAAAAGCTTAACAATTTAAAAGAATAGAAATTTACTTTTCTCAGTAAACTTTTGAACAGTTTTGCTTTCGAACATTTTTGCAAGGAAAACTTTCTTGGTTTACTTGAAAAAATTTTGGAAATTCAAGAAGTGAGCAATTTGGGTCAAGTAGCGCTCTTTTGGGAGTCACCTGGTTGATCGAGTCATCCAGACTGGTGGTAAGGCATCTCATTTGTCAAGCTTTGGCTGGGTTCGTTTCCCCAGAGCTGGCTTGGTGTTTCTTTTTCAAATTTATTGCCTCTTACCTGCAGGTTTGCATGAAGTCAGTCCTGCATTTCTCCTGGTGATTCAAGATGGTGGAATGCATCATTCCACGCCTTTTGCGGTCGCTCTAGTATGAGGAGTAACGAGGAAGAAGTTATTATGTTTAATAAATCGTATTGAAAGCTTTTTTTTTCCGTAATGAAATATGTTTACAAGGTAATTTGAAAATTTAGTAAAATAAAGATTATTGAAATGATTTATTTGACCCAAATTAATTGCACAATAAAACTGGAAGTACTTACACTTAATACGAGAAGGAACCGTTGAACCTCTTGGTTTTGGAGAAAAATATTCTGTATTACCAATAAAATTGTATAAGTTATTTACAGAAAAAGATCATATTTGTTAAAAAGTAATTTGCTTGACATTTGTCCACCTATTACTTTCTATTTCTTGATATAGACAAGACAAGTTGCACAAATGTACAGAGAATTGCTGACGTATTGTTTTCAGTCCTTCAATACCAGTGGAGCCACCTATTGAGTATTTATTGAACTACGAAACCATGCATCATTTTTTAGCGGTTAGTTGGATCATTTTAAAATACAGTCCATTAACCTGTTACGTGTTTACGCGAGTACTAGTTGCAAATTAAAATCCTTATAGATTGTATAAATTTATTAATATGAGTAATTCAAAAACAACTATTAAAGGAATTGAAATAAAATAACGTACGAAATTTAAAATTAAAGTTATAAAAAAAAAAAAAAAAAAAAAAAAAACGGAAACAAAAGCAATTGTCATTAGTAATGTAAGAAAAAGCCAAATCCATCCTCCCCTGTAAGTAAACATTAAACTGTATGGATTCGGTGGGAAAAACGGTTTAGAACACTTCTCAAATAATTTTGCGAAATTGTGTTTTTTGTTTTTTTTTATGAAGGAAATGTGAGAATTGTTTTATCTGCTGAAGTTCTTTTAAAGACCAGTACGAGTTAACGAACTGGCGGGCTTCGAAACACTGTCAGTTCTTTGAGACAATGAACAAAAGTGATTGTCTGAAGCAGGATTACCAATCAACCTTATTATGGCCAAATTTAACAATTTTAACTTTTTTCAAATATGTTTGACCACTAGTTTCTATTTCGGCCCTACTTATTAAATTATAAATTATTTAGGCCTTTTTAGGATGCTGAAAGTGTATTACTCGAGAATTAAATGAAAATATAAGAGTCGATTAGGAAAAAAGTTTTCAACCGCTAGAAAATAAATTTGTAATTTTGCCATATTGCTGGCAGTTGCTGAAATATCCGTTTTGCTGGCCGAACACGTAGCAATATTCGTCAGTATTGCTGGGCAATATTGCTCATTTTTATTGCTGACAAACGTTTCCAGCAATAAAAATGAACAATATTGCCCATTTCAAGAATATTGGTATTGCCGGAAAAAAAGAAACAAGTTCAGTTGTCGAGAAGTATTGCTGGTGCGCGAGCGAATCACATGAACGGATGAAATCACGTGACAATGGTGACGTAGAAGGAAGGCGGCGCTTTCACGATAGGAAAGTCACTCCGAGCAGTTTTTTTGAGATAGAAGGCATAAAATCATCAAAATGGGTCGGCCCAAAAAAGATAATTCAAACAAAAAATTTTGTCAATTGATAATGAAAGACTCTTAATTGATTTCTACAGAGGGAAGGCGTTTAATACTACAGCGATTCTGTACGTTCGTAAAATTTGGCCTAAATGCACGTAAGAACACTCGATCGCTCCCATTTTATTCGCAAATAAATTGTATAAAACCGATGTCGTACAATCGCTGGGAATATTGTCCCAGTGAGTTTGTAATGCGCCGTTAAAGCATCAATAATCAGGCCAATACTCGATTATCGCGCGTGATATAAACTGACAATATCAATTTTAAACAATATTGCCGCATATTGCTACGTGTTCGGCCAGCATGAGAGCAAAACTGTACCGCATGGTCTTTGTAGTGTGTGTGTGTCTATGGCTGTGCGCGCTGTCATTTCAAAATGGCAATCCGTTTCGATATCTGGTCTGTTATTGAAACCTTAAACCAATTGCGCAACAACAACATCAGCAAGAAACGTTCTGGTCTTCTGAACGACTGTATGGTTCTCCATAACAACGCGATTACACGTTGTTCTCCATGACAACACAGAACCTTCTACTCGGTTTCCAATGGGCAATTTTGGGACATCCACTGTACAATCCGGTTTTGACTCCCACTGATTTTTGTTCCCTGCCTTAAAAGAGCACATGTCAGTCGATGCGGCTTCACATACAATGAAGAAGTCCAACGTGATCAAATGAAAAAAAAGGCTACAACAGCAGAGCCCTGACTTAATGCGGCTGGGATGGACAAACTGATCAAACGTTGTGATCAAAGTGTCAAGGTCACTTTGTAGGAAAACAGTGTATCTGTGCCACTTTAAGTTCATTTTGTTCCGATAAAGGTTTGCTTTTCTTACACAAGCTTTGCAAACTTTTTTTGTTTTCTGATCGACCTACGTATGATGCCTTGGCCGAGTGGTCCTGCCAAGAGGCAGATATGTCGGAATCTGGATTCGAATCCCGGCGCGGGGCTTGTGTTTCGTCTGTTTCTGCGGGTATAGTGTGAGCTGTCTCCTATGGCGTTCCCTGGGCAACGATTCTTAGGCGAAATAGCTCTCAATTATCGCCCCTTGTCGACGCCAATAGGTGAAAGTGTTATAAGAGCCCGGGTGTTGGATTAAACAAAAACAAATGATGCCTTTTGGCTGATCAGACCTTTTTTTTTGTTTAGTTGAACTGCTAAATTTCGTAAAATTAATGAAATCTGTAGAATTTAAGGTCCATTTGTATTTGATCAAATCTGGCCAATTTCTCATTTGTTTGTTGGCCATAAATATCTTCATTCTAGTCTGAAGTATAAGGATTTCATACAGAACGATACATAAAGGTCAGTCAGATTTCAAGCAACAGAAACATTTTATTTTGATGGAATTTAAAAAAAAAAATGCTTCCTTACTAAACAACTTATCATAGCCACTAATTTCTGAGATAAAGTTAATGAAGATTCTATCACTCTTTAAGTTACTCAAGACCATTATAAGGATTAATAAAATAATTACGAAATTAGTAGCTGTCGTTATAATTTCTAAATTTCTATTTTCACGTAGATAAATAAATAAAATTCCATTTGGTCTTATCCAGTGCTAGGTGATTGGTCTCCAAAATTAAATTCTGTTTATTTCAATCGGTGTTGGGAGAATTCTTGACGAAAACGATGTGCGGAAGGATACAGTTTATTTAGTGGAGAAAAGCTGATCATTTTAAAACGGTCCATTTAAGCCATTTGGTTGAAGTCTGTTGATGGGAAAGCAAAAGACTTGCAGTATTCCCTCGAAGTTTAGCTTGCAAAGTACCTTCTATTTTTTTGGCCCAAAAGTGAGACTATTTTTATATTTTACGGAAGTAAAATCATAAATAACTACTTCATACTTTGAATACTAATTTTAAGTGCAAGTTCAGAGAGTCCAACCGATTTAGGAATACCAGTATCAGCGCAGCCGACGCTGTGAAAAAGGCTAAAAAGGCTTTTTTTGGTCGTGATATTTGTCCTGTTCTTGCATAATTTGACATTGACCTGCAAAGTTCTGTAAACGTCTATAATCTGCTCTTTAATTGGATAAGCATAACTTCCAGTCCATTTGAAAATAAGGGAAACTTTTATACAGATTTGGAAATTACTGCAGTTTACATGAACTGCAATTTTGAACTAAAGGAAAGAGGAGGCATTTTTCTCAAAAAATAATTAGGTTTTTAAATTGAATCGCATACTTGAATTAAACCAGAATTAATTTTATTTTTTATCTTCTCGTGACTATACTAATAAAAATAATAATTAATAATACTTTAATAGTCTGTATTTCAAAATTAGTTTTTTATATATACAGAGTGATTCGAAATTCCCTATACAAATTTTAAAGGTAGGTCAGGAATATGAAAACAATACGTATTCATAGTGGAACGTATGTCCGCAAATGCCTTCCAAATGTGCAAGAAGGTACACTAAGGTTCAGAAATAAACAAGTAAGGTAGATAACATCTATGTTTACAATATGACATAAGATTTACACAATCATGCCTGTTTCAGTCGAAGGATCCAGTTTCACACAATCTCTGGTGCAAACAGGCAGAAAGACGCTTAATGTTTGGGCACATGTCTGTTGGTGAACCTTTCACGATACAATCGTAGAGCGGCTCGTCCGTTTCCGTGCGTTGCCCCATAGGCTAGGTGCATATCTGCCCTCTCAGCTTTAAGCGATACATCCTATTCGGATAAAGTCAACGTCTGAAATGACCGTGGCTCACACTTCCCAACTAATGTGCTGCCAAACAGCGCCCTCTAGTACATTTGGTTGGCATTTGGGGACATACATTCCATTATGAATACGGTTTGGTTTTGTATTCCTGACCTACCTTTAAAGTTTGTGCAGGCAGTTTTGAATCACTGTATATGATTATGACGGGATCATTCAATATCAAATCAACATGTTTTCATCGGGTTTCAAACAAAATACCTAAAGGTTTGTCAACAATTTTGTTAACGAAGCGCGGACCTTCAATTACTGAAATCAAAAATGTAGACTGGACTTTTTTATATATATGGTATATATATATACCATATACTGTATATGGTAAACTCCCGATTATTCGCGGAATTGGGTGGCGCATCCACTGCGGATACGGCTCTCCCGTAATTTAGTGTAACCTGTCGACCAAAGCTCCGCCCACAAGGTCGTTCTTTAAATTGTTTGTCTATAATTGTCTTCACTTACTTTGTTAGCCTCGTTTACCTTATTCTAGTTTAATTTTTTTTTTAATTCCGTAATTTAATGTACTGTAAAAAAAAAAAAAAAAAGGAAACAGGAGAGGTCCGCGGATAAGCCGCCCGCGGATAATCGGGAGTTTACAGTATAGGCTTAGGTCCTTGGCTGTAAGACTTTTCAGTCTAATCAAGGTCAGAAAATGCAGACTGTTTTGCTGAATAAAATGTTGTCTAGTACATTCACCAATGCATTATCACATTTGAATTTCAACATAATTCTAAATTGAGCATTTAAATACACTGGTTGGGCGAAAAGTTTCCGTACATAGGAGTAAATAAAAACTTGTCTGATAAAATTATGCATAAAATATGCTCTGTTGTTCAGTGAAAACATAGACATTTTTTTAAAAAGAAAGTTTATGCTAAAAGAAAACGAAAACATTTTACATTTACATCATTGATTTTAGATTAAAGCTAAGAGATCCCGCGATCTCGTATTTCTGTTTATTTGTTATTATTACATTTTTTTTTTTTCCCCCCTATTAAATAAGTGTTTAAAATAAGCGTTGGAATTGACGATGGGTTGGTTTTGATTCACAAAGCTGTGATGAAAATACTTTTGTGTTGCAAAATTTGGAAATTCCAGTTTTATCGTTTTCAGTGTTTAAAGTTTGTAAACAGATAGAAGAGTAAAAAGAACACTCCTTCACCGAGTCAGTGAAATCCTAACATTATAATGAAGGGAAAAAAAATCTAAGTGATGAAAACATGCAAATATTATCAAATGTTTGTTTTGTTTACACTTACAAAAAAATAAAATAAGTGCTATTTTTTTTTTTAGCACGAGACAATGAAATACATTCTTATTCATTTGAGTAGAGAATATGCATATAAAATTCTAATATATTTATCCCATTGATAAATTCTTAACCTTTAAAAACTTGAATATGATTGTTTTGATCATATCAATTAACTTTTTTATTAATCTTTATATATATATATATACACATACCCAACAGCGGTTTTATTTATTTATTTCTAAACGACGAATCACTGTAATATATTTATTTTAATACCTAAATGTATACATTTTCTCGTAAAAACATGGGTCGTTGACATGTTGAGTCAATCAAACAATTGCCTGCCAAAGATTTTGTTGTGTTGCAACTATCGAAATGATATATATATTCATTAGGGAAAACATAAGAAAGTATGTCATGCAACTCGAGTAATATATATATATATATATACACTTTTTTTTTAAAATCCAATAAATTTGAAATGTCTAAACGTCGTAATCACAACTCAGCAATATTGTTGGGATTCTATACCGATTAACAAAAGATTTAACTGTCTTATTTGCTGATGCCGCGTTCATGATTACTAAACCGAAGTAGAGCTGAAGAACATCTTTTGGTATTTCGTCATTTTTAATATGGGTTAAAAAAAAAATAGCCTGAACGCATAACTACAGCCGAGAATTCGAATAAAGAATCGTAGGTTGCACAAGAGAACAAGTGATCTTTCATTCTATTAAATAAGGTCTCCTGGTTTCATCGCTTGTAAGCTTCTTCTGTGAAGGGTTAATTGTTCGTAGCAGCTGTGATAGCCAAACTGATATAAACAAAATTCAAATTATAAAGAAAGCGGGTTTCAGTTAGGTTTCAAGCTCTGCTGGTCATTCTGTTTTTAATTTGATTAATATTCTGTTATGGCTTTACTACCATAATAAACTTAGTGGTATGACATTCGAAAATTCTAGAATATCATACTGTAATATATGTCATTCGATGAAAAGTTGTTTTATGTGCTGTATCTCCATTGATATCATAAAATGATTTCCTGTTGCTTATCGCGTTTTTTCGAAGATTTCGTTAATTGCATTTGTTAACTAAATTGATTGGAATCCTTAGCTTTTCAAGCGACAACTGCAATAAGTTAATGTATGAACCAATTAAAATTTTTTTTTTTAAAAATATGAAAGAGTTTATTTCACAATACCAATTTTTACTCTAATTTTAGCTAAATAGATAATTAGCTAAAACTTGTAAATTTTTATTATTAATATTTTAATAATCGTATTCGAAATTTTGAATTTATATACCAGCAATTACATATGATTAGGGTATGAATTTCATAATAGTTATAACAACATGCAAATAAGATCTTAGACAATATTATCTTAGATTTGACGTATGAATTGAAATTTGATAAAGTTTTATAATGTATTGGAAAGGAAAAGAAATAAATTTTTTTAACTAGGCTGTATGTCTGCCTGCCCTACGAATAAGCGCACGCCAGAACAGCTGTAGTATACTTCATCTTCATTGACAGTTGGCTTGTCATAATCCGTCTCAAGTGTCCGAATCGCTGTTGTTGTGTCTCTGGATCCTTTTTCGGATCATGATCATAGAATCAGACTCTACGATAGGTCATTTTTATTGCTTTACTATCGTTTGATACTATTATCCAGGAGGCACCCTAAGGTGACAGTCAGGCTTCTGCCTTCTACAAAGAGAAGTAAACACTGAAGAAGAAAGAAACGTCCAAGACCCGCGCTGGGATTCGAACCCAGATTCCGACATATCTGCTTTATGGCAGACCTCCCGTCTAGACCACTCAGCCATGCGTTGTGAGGCGGATAACATTTACATTTGATGCATGATTTCTTTTTTTGTTGGATATCCATAACAATTAATTTCATTATCAATGTTGTGATAACCTAATAGAAAGAAAGCATATGTGAGTATCACATTACATTTTAAAATAACTCTTTTTAATAAAAATTAGTTTGTGTTGTGTTATTTCTGTACAATGTAAAAAGGAAAATAGATCACGACATTTACTTCTATGTATAAAAAAAAAAAAATTCTTTTAAAAATATATACTTAATAGTTTCGTATTACACAAAATTAATATGGTGGCGCCATGTGGCGAGCGAAAGAAAATTAAATTACTAGATAACATCTTAATGAAAATAGAATTAGATCAACGTTGATTGTAAATAAAGAGTAATTATTCCCTCACTTATAACAAAAACTACAAAAAAAAAAAAAAAAAAAAAAAAAAAAACTCGATCGAAAATATATTTATTATTAACAGTTTAATTTAATTTTGATGTGTGTGTGTATTTTTTTTTTTCATGTTTCTACCTATATTGACAGAGAAATAACGCGTTTTGTTTTTATTTCAGTATACAAAAAATGTTTCGAAGAAATTACTTGAAAGAAAATTATTAATTAAAACGAAAAAGTTCTATTTTTTTTAGGATTTGAGGTGATTAATTTAAAATGCTGCCATCTTTGGACGGGTTACATGCTAGTAATAAAAATGAAAAGGATAACGAAACTGACGTATGAAATTACAGTACAGGTCGTGGGCTTAATGGGTCCTATCGTAAAATGGAAGAACCCTAGAAGAAGAATTGCATTTTCAGAATGGAGGCAAATGTTAACACATTCCGTTCAGTCATTCATTCACTTTTGCCGGCATCGGGTTCCGTTCAAATGATTGTAGGATTTTTATTTTATTTTATTATTATTAATTTGTAAAAAGGGCTGGTGAGAGTTTGGTTAAATGGGAGTGATTGACCTGCGGCTGCTGCTGACCCGAGGCTGGTGACCACTTTGAAATACAAGTAACCTTGAGTTTTTTTATCCGTGCTTTTCCCAAGATTCGAACATGCCCGACATCTATCGAGCGATCTGCGAACGGAGGAGTGGAGTTGACTAAGAACTTTTTTATTAAGTGGGGTTTTGAGCTTTTGGAGCAAATTATATCACATTTGTACTTGAGCACCACTAATTACATTGGATAATCGATTGCAGTTTCTGTCAAGGTCATTATTATTGTGTGTTTGCTACAACGAGTGGCAATGTTCTTTCATGGTCACAAAATAGGCTGTCGTGACTGGAAATAGCTACATTCTTAGGTGTGGGTTGCCTTTTTTTTTTTTTTCCGCCATCGAATTTGAGTAAGGGTTAAATAAATAATAATAACAATAAAAAGAATAGATCATCAACACCATGGCAGCTGTGTCTGATAAAATACATCAGGATACAAACAGCATTCTTGCT
The DNA here is from genome assembly GCA_023159025.1 of Thereuonema tuberculata. Classification (NCBI taxonomy): domain Eukaryota; kingdom Metazoa; phylum Arthropoda; class Chilopoda; order Scutigeromorpha; family Scutigeridae; genus Thereuonema; species Thereuonema tuberculata. Next base: position 47,006,846 of record JAFIDM010002131.1, on the reverse strand, counting down.
ACAGTGCTTTTGTCTCCCACATCGTTGCCGCTAATTTGCATGAATAATCTCTCCTTAAAGGTCTCGTAATATTATAGGTTCTTGGGTTTCACTTTTCGGTCTAACGATGTTGGGGTCTTAAAATAGGCCGAATGACAGACAAAATGGCGTCTTAGTGGCTTTAAAGTATTAAAACGCATCGATAATGTACACAGTGAAAGACTTTACGATTGAATCTTCAATATATATTTTTATTATTATTTAATAATTCAAACTTATTAATATTTTTAATAAGTTTGAGTTTTATTTATATCATAAAGATAAAAGCTATTTTGAAATCAGAATTTTGGATGAGGCTTCGTTGTTTTCATTTTCGTTTATATATTTATTTTTTCCTTGACTGTTTGTGATAAGCCAGCTTGAAAAATTAATTTCCACATAGGTTCCAGTTAATTATCGGTAGCATTATAATTACGTGACATTTATTGAAAATAATAATAGATATTTACATCCTTTATATTGTTGATTGTAATTTATGTACACTGTGATTTCGGTAATCGAAATTTCAATATTTGTTAATTGTCAGCGTAGTAATTGTCTATTTTTTTTTACGGCTTATAAGCAATTCAGTATTGTTTATTTGTCAGTTAATTAAAATTCATTAGCTCATTTGTTTTCCGTTATTTATAATAGCTTTATTTATTAAAGTGTTCTGATACAAATACCCAATTATTTTTTTTCTGAAATGTGAGTAGGTCATTCAAATTGCAAGATAGTATGAATGTATTTTTAAAATTAGTCTTTTTTTTCCTCGAAAATAATAATTCCTCTTTTTATTTTTATTTAACTATGTTTATTTACTTTAAAAAAAAAAAAATTTCAATGTAATAGGTTTTAACTTTAGATCGTTGTAATATTATTATTACAGATCACTTCATTAGTAAATGCTGCTTTTAATTATTAGTCTGTCGATGTCTCAAGGACATGCGTACCCTAATTCAGCCGATCACGTTGCAAATATGTAAACGCGATGATATTTTTTTTTTTTTTTTCCTTTCTTCCTCAAGGTGATGAACAAGTAATTCCGTTTTGTAATTTTTAATTTCTGCCTTAATGAATTTTGGAAGGTTTTAACATGATTAATTTGACAGCGCCGTGATATTAATAAATATCTACGTTCCCCGAAATATTAAAAGAATCTTTTTACGTGTAGAAATAAAATTCAGTGTCTTTCTGAAGAAAAATCAGTCCCAGTCACTTGAGTGAGTTGTGCGGTCAAGGATAATAACGAAAGGGGTTTTGGGAATTTGTCGCAGTTTGCTTTACTTATTTTTGAAGTACGTTTGTTAATGAATTTCATTTGAGAGTAACAAAGTCTAATTCTGTTTATTTGTGTCTGGGTGAAAGTGTTGTTGTTAGGGGGTCCAACGAAATCACAAGTAGGGAGCATTTCAATTTTGGGAATATTCACTTGTACGTTTCACAGTGACGGGGGGAAGATCTCCCATTGTGTTTGGTCGGGTTCTACTTTAATGTGTTAATTTTTTTTACGCAAAATCATTTTCTCAGACTATTTTCGTATAAAAACATTCATGTTATTGTAGCCTCACGGAGGGGCAAGGAAACGAAGCTTAACAGCGTGGATAGAAGCCTAATATTTAATTGAAGTAGTAGAAATTATTATTTCATAAATGAGATATAGTTAAAACGAATTATTATTTCGATCTACTTTTTATTATTTTGACAAACGATTATTCCATTTTTTCTCCTCCATCTTTTTTTTTTTTTTTTGTTTAATCTCTTCTAATGTTTTATTATCCGAGAAGAATGCTTGCATTTTGTTCGACGGCGAGCATTGTAACGGAGAACTATTTCTGTGAACTTGTTGAGGTGGTGGGTGGGGTGGCCCGAGTATATTGCGTCTCCTCTTGCCCAGGTGACAGGCATGCATGCATATCAACCCTCTTTACTGGTAGCAAGAAAACATCGCCGACTCTCCTGAACAGAGTGGTCGCTCTCGCTCTCTGTGTGGCTATATATTCCAGGCAAAGGGTCAAGCCATGGTCAGCCATTCATTGAGTCTACGTCATTCCTTGTACACGGGAATATATATAAAAAAAAAATTACATAAATTCCACGCCGAACATAAACAAGGAAACAGTCTAGAATGCAATGAAATGTCGAAGGAATCGGCGGTTCGCTGTTCAGATATCAGCAATTCTTATTTAAGGATTTGGAGCGAATTACAATTGGGAGAGCAGATTTTTAATTAACACACCCACTTAATTTTTCCGATGTTATTTATTTAGCTCAAACCGGAAATAGCAGGCATTTAATCTGTACTCGTTTTACTTGTAGCCGATTTCTTACTAATTTTTTTTTTTTTTTTTACCCGACAGTTTTTGATGGTCTTTATTTGCTCACTGTATTCATGCAGTGAATCTGAAATATTTGACCTTTACCGTCTCCGTCTTCCACACGAAGCAAAAGACTTTTCCTATGAGAATGGCTTCAGTTGTAATATGTTAAAATCAATATTTTAGTGATTGAGGAAGCTGTTGATGGAGATAACTTCTTTCTTTCTTTCTTTAAAATTTATAATAAAAAGAACATTAAAGTTGAAGAGAAAAAAAATAATGTTAATCTTCATTGCAATTTGATAATCAGTTACTTAATAAGTTTAGTATACGTTATTAACACTGTCATAATTTTCAGTGAAGATTAAATGCGCAATTTATTTGTTTAATCCAGTTTTTACCTCAGTTATTTGTAATAACTTTTCTATTACTTAAAGAATTCTTCATGAAATTATTTTTTGACTTTTTTTTTTTTTTTTTTTTTTTTTTGGAAGATTTCGAAATAAATTTGTACAGTTCAATAATTGGCGAGGATTGGATCTTAGTTTATCGCGAATCTTCTTTTTAATTTGAATGGATTTAAAAAGCACATAAAAGTGCATAATTTATAAACATTTGATTTGACACCAAATGTCGGCTTCAAATTAGGATTATTTCTTGAATCGTCGCGAGCCCTTTTGGAGTGCTTCTGAAGGATTATGTTTGATCATATTATTTTTTTCCTTCGTCGTCTTTTCTTTTGTTTGCTGTCTTGGTTCTTTTGTCTGTTGAAGGGATATGGTTGGTAGCACATGGTTTGATAATGTTTTTCAGTGGGATTTCGTTTTGTCATAATGGATTGCATCAAACAGAAGCACTCGAGAGAAAGAGATTTTTACACTCATAGGAAAGAATCTTGAAACATGCTTGGCATTTCGGGATAACTATTGTATTATGCTGCCATTTGTTACTCTCCAAAAAAACCCAATGATGGAGAATTTATCAAGACGCGTTATTTGGATAGGAAAAAAAAATAAAAACCCCGATAGGTTAATGCAAAGGATGGCAGTAGATTCCTCTCATGGATTTTTATCTGTTAATTAATGATAGCCTTAAACACAGTATCTTGTGCCCTTTGCTACGAATGAGGAATAATACCACTTCCGAAGAACAAGAAAGAAATAACTGGTTTTGTCCGTCAGAAAAGTTTTCAAAATAATAAAGTACAGTATAAATTCACCGGAATGATAAAACGAATTTAATTACATAATAACTGTGATGTCAGTGTTTATTTGCGATTTCACTGACTCGCGTTGCTGGCTTAACAAAATTCCCAAATTTTGAAAACTAAAGATAATCTGCCTCTCCATCTACAGCACTTCTTTCACAAAAGAATGAATTCATTATTTCACAATATACAGACAAATGTTACTCTCAAATTCAATAAAATACAACTGCAATGGCTAAAATAATGAAGCACCAGGGAATAGATAATTACGTCAATGGGTTCCTAATAAAATGAGAATTAGAAAAACTTTCGGCGCCAGACGTTACTTAACGTTTGGAATTATTTATTATTTCGGAAACAAATGTATTGAATTCAGTTTGGCATTGATGTAATTAGATTCCGTATCTCTTCTTGGTTTGCGTCACTGTTTTCAAAGATTGCGATGCCTTAAAAGATGAAAAAAATAAAAAATAGAGATAAGAATGTCAACCTCGACCCCTACAATGTTACTATAGTTTTTGTTAAAGTGAAATTTTTATGTCACCGCCCCTCCCCCCTCCAAAAAAAATATTCTGTCCTCTTCAAAGACCTGTTTCTGTTGTGCATTTCCAAGAAAAAGCCAATTGAAATGCAAATACTGTTCGCCTACTCTGGATAAAAAAAAAAAAATCGGGACAAAGTCATGGAAATTAAAAATGTTTGGGAAGTTCCTGTAAGAACTTAAGCCTACGTTCTTTAAGATCTTTTCTTTAAGTCGTAATTTTCTTTTTTTTTTTAGTTAGCATATATATTATTTCCTGAATACGAGTTCTTATTTTTTTTTTCCTGGAAAAAAAAATAAAAATTAAATCTATCAAATATTTACTTAGCCTGAATCCAATTAATTCTAATCATATTACAGGTCGCTTAACATGCGATTAGTAAGCGGATTAATATCCTTTGTTTAAGACATGGTTGGAAATCCGTTGTTTCGATTCTAATAGATAGATGGGATCTAAACTCAATTTTCAATGTTTATAGAGGGAGCCACCCGTCTCCGAAGTCGTTCGGCAAATTCGGTCCTCAGAAATCTATGTTACAAACATAAATTTCTCAATCCAATTTTACCTTTATTTCTTAAATATCATCTATAAATATTCTATCTATTTTAACGGCTTTTTCTTTTCAACAAAGCAATAGGTTATCAAACTAAATAATTTATTTTTAGATATAATCCTGCTTTGTAATGCCAATTAGAAGAAAACAATAAAATTTAAATAATAATAT
>JAFIDM010002131.1:46951184-46997037 GCA_023159025.1 Thereuonema tuberculata | reverse complement strand
AAAATAATGTGTATTGCTGCTTAAAAACACTTTAAACATGCCATGGCTGGTAGACCGCAAGCACCAAGAGTAATAACGCTTTAGTCATAAGTCGCACATATTCGGACAATACTTAAATATTTTGAGCGAAAACTATATGATTTGATGTGTAATAACTCTGACTATGTATTATCCTTCACAGTCATACTGTTATCTGTCATTAAAAAGGTTTTCATAATTTGGGACCGCGTTCGGAGTTTTGCCAAAGATATTAATCTTTAGATTTTATTATGTTTAATGAATCATTGTTTCCATCTAATCGGTGTTATGATGCCTAGAAATAAATTATTTATTTTGATAAAGTATTGTTTGCTGAAAAGAAAAGAAAAATCGTTAAAATAGGTAGCATATTTATAGAATTAAAAGCAAATAATATTTATTGAAGATATTAAGAAATAAAGGTAAAATCTGACTGAGAAATTGGTGTTTTTTCAATGGACAGAATTTATCGACGACTCCGGAGACGGTTGGCTCCCTCTATAAACACGATTTGACCATCCGCCTATACCATGACCCTCTGTATCTCAGATACAGAGATACAGAGGGTCATGCCTATACTCGCTTATGGGCATTTCTGTCTAATTCTCGTGCTAATTCTCGAGATCCACGGGAGAAACGTAATTGTTCGATCGCCTCTTATCCTTAAATGGGCATGCCAATTGAAACTTGCCAGTTCCGAGAAGGTTTATCCAGAGGTTCAAAAGTTGTTGTTTGGGGAGGGAGGGGGGGGATACCACTTGACTAATTTGAAGAGCCTCACTTCCTTAATCCTATAAGAGTTCCGGGGAAATACATTTACGCAAAGAAGAGGGAAAGTTTATTTTCTCCAGTCATTCTTCTTTTATTTGGCGCTTTTGGTCACGAGGACGAAGTTCGAAACTAAAACAGAAACGAAATAACGTCATATTCAAGAGATTCCAACTTTTCTGAAATCGTTAGCAGTTTGGGATTAAGGTAACGGGGGAATTTGAAACGAAAATAGTGTATGAATGTTGAAAAGGACAGATCTAGTGGAAATAATAATAATAAAAAAATATACGTATATACAAAATAAATGTTTGAAATTGGCCAAATGGATTGAATCCAAATTATAAAAAAAAAAGTTCGTAATTAATTTCCAGGAAACCAGTAATAAGGGGAAGATTGCAAAAAAGATTCAAATCCAGATTAGCGATAAACTTCAATTCAGTAGTCACCCCTCTCGTTAAGAGTAGATAAGCCTTATCCCCTGTCTTTTATTGTTATGGTATGTTCTTGTTAGTTTGTCTTTTATTTTTATTTTATTTTTTTTAACTTCTAAAAACTTTTGCTGTTAGAATATTTATTTGGGAACAGAATTACCAAATAGAGAATCTGGCTTTTGATGGTGACTTCGGAAGCGTGGCTTCGGATGAAAAGAAGGCTGGTATATTTTAAGCTTAAAAATTTCGGAAATTGTTGATTCTACAAATGGCTACGATCGCATGAACAAATGATTTCCGCTTAGCGGGCTACCGCAAAAAAAAAAATGATTTCGTCGTCACATAAATTGGGCTAGGAGTTTCAGCAAACGATAAGTGAACGAGTTTTAAATATCAAGAGGGGCCTATATTTATCAATTTTTCACAGTACAGACGTAAGTGAGGTTTAAAGTAATTTGAAACACTGAAATGTATTTTTACTATTGATTTAGTTTTCCGTTCCTTCCCGTATCCAGTATTTACAGATTATTACTATTATTGTTTTCTTTTTTTACGTTACATTACACAATACTTCGATCGAATTTTTACAAAGGCTTTCTTTATAAAATTTTTCATTGAAGCCACTGTGAAGAATAATTGTTTGTTTTTTTGTTTTTCCCGCGCTTACATAAAATCAATTTTTAAGAAATTGTCGCTATTTGGACGCTTTAAACTGATAATTTAAGAACCTCTTAATCTAATTTGTAAAGTGACTTGGGGAGTAAAAAGGAAAAGGGGTGAGAGTGGGAATGTGGTCTGTCGCCGGCAATCTTATATGGCGCTTTTAATATTTCTTAATATAAGTTTTTTTTTTTATTCCCTCATATCATTAGAAGTAATTCGAAAGAACTTCATGTATTCTCGGCCTCTGTGGCTTTGATCGAGTATGTAGCATTCACTTCTATAAATTTGCAGTTTTTCATTATTTTACGTATGAAGTAGGTGACGGAAAGAAGATAAGTATTTCCGTGCATTTTTAGGCCACCAAGGAAAATGAGAGTTATCAAATTAATTAGTCAGTCAGTCAGTGTGTGTGTCTTCCCCGTAATAATTTCTGAACCGCTGGGTAGATCTTGAAACATGGCGTTCTTATTTAAGGACAAGAAACGATGTAACTCGATATATTTGAGATTTTTTTTCTATGTGAGGGTCTCGTCGGGAAATTAGCCGAATGAAGGTGTTAAAAATTATCATAAAAAAAAGTATTAGAACCGAAATATTGATATTAAACAATCCTTTTGGCAAATCCACTAATCCCGAGTGCTGGATGTCTTTATAATTAATCGGATTAAAACAACTTAAGTAAAATAGTACTGAATTAATGGTTAATTTTTTTTTAGAAAATGAAAATTTTTCATTTTAAAAGGAAGCCTAATATTTGTTTGTTGTTTTCACGACATTAAAAACAAAACAAAACAAAAACGAGGAAGTAGGGTTTATAAGTGTCTTCAAGAACAACTTTTTTTTTTTTTTTCGTGTAATTTTTTTAAAATTGAGAAAAAAAATGGTATACAAACTATAATTTCATTTCGGACTGCTGCCTATGTACGGTATGTAGATTTGCTTGGAGACATGATGGGTTATCAAGAATCTCTTTGGTTATGTTTAAAACCGATTATCAAAGAAATTATGAGGCATTATTAATGGTATTCATCCTTCCTATCCCAAATTTCATAAGTGAATTAATATATCTTCCTTTAACATTTTTAAAAAAAAATTAAATTTCGAATAATGTTTGATTGTTTTTATTTTCAAAACGTAAAGACGTAATTTATGTTATTTACTTCGTGTTATTATTTTTTCACAATTTATATCGTTTTTGAACTGGAATAATGAAGAGTTGGTATATGCTGCTATCAAAATGTCAGCATGTAATTTGTATCTCCATAGGCGGATTTTTTTTTTTTTTTTTTGGGTGGAGGGGGCAGTTCCCCCCTCCCCCAAATGATAATGCTGAAATTCCGCTTATGTTGTTTGTTGTTGTTTTTTTCCTCCCCATTGAGTTAGACGGGGAATAAAAACCAGTTCGATTTGCAATTCCTTGTATAGATCTGAATTTTTTTTTTTTTTAATTTAAGCGGGGCTCCACCCAAATTTCCAGGTCCTTTGAAAATTAAACTGAATTTAGGTTTTATCTAGTGATATAAAAAGGCGAAATAAGGAATAACGATATATATTTACAATTTAGTTGGATTCTCTGGAGTTTTTATATATCTTTCTACGCAACTGTACAGAATTGTTTCTTTTGTTGCCATTCATTATAAACCACTGGCCACATCTCTTGTTACGTTACAAGAGTATTTAAGAAAAAATTGCATTAGAAAATGTTATTCCTCTATTTTGACAAATGCCAAAATAAAATTCAGCATTGAATGAACTATTTTTCATCAAAGGGAAGATTTATAACAGTATTATGGCCAAACGGAAACTCCTCTAAACGTTTGATGTTTTCCTGCAGATCAGTGGCCACCCATTTTGATATCACGTGACTGTTTCCGTCTTCACGTGACAACCTCTCCATAATAATGTGACGATCGTTATTGTTTGGCTGATACATGCATTTTTTATTTACTTTTATTTATTTTTTTACTTTTTTTTTTTTTAATTCATTAAATGCGTTCTATTTCGGTAGATTTTTATTTATATATTTTAAAAATGATCTTTAATTTGAAATGAAGTGATTGTTTTAATATCTCTCTGATAAAAATATATCGCATGACGACGATTATCACTTGCTGCCGACGACCAAATTGAAGATAGAAAAATAATTGAATTTATGACTTAAAACGGAATGAATGGGGATATTGACTAGTAAGATATAACTTTGAAGCTCCAGTAAAAGGAAGTAAAGATTATAGGCTGTACTTTCCATTTAGAAGAAAGAAAAAAAACAACTTTATATTCATGTAGAATATAGAAATTCTTGTGTATTCGTTTAAAATACAAGCTTATATGTATATATAAATACTGTAATTGGAATTTAAGAAGCAATTTGAAATTTTTTCCTCCATTTATTTATCGATAAAAAAAAAATGATTTTTTTTTTTTATCGAAATAAATATGATTTTCAAACCTTTTTGTCTGTTAAAGTTAGCTTTTCATTTTAAAAGTCTTCATTTTCTTTTTTCCTCATTTTCAGAGAAGTTAAGATCGTTTTTCAGGAGCGTTGTTAATTCTCCATCAATGTGATAGTTGTAGATTTCGGAAGCAGATACACTATAATGGAAGCAAAGCTAGAAGATACCGTATTTTTGGGGAATTTCAAGGAAAAAGAGAAGATGTAGGTATATCTTAATGATATGGACTAAATTTTAACAAGTAGCCCTATGGTCTCCTGTTAGAGCGGAATTGCTTTCAATAAGTTAAGATACTGTTACTACCGCCATCGTGGATGTAAATCTTCTTGATAGTAGAAACTAAAACTTGTACTATATTTAAATTAGTAGGTCATAAGAAAATTTTGCTTGAAAAATCATTATATCTATATTTCTATTAACTAAGAGGCATATGGACGATTGTCAGTTAACGTCTTGGTTTCTTTTCGGACATTTTAATTTTACTAAGTTTAGATTGTTATTTGAACTAAATGTAAAAAATTGCGTAAAGAGTGATTATGTGTCTTTATTTTCTATAATAATATCTGTATTTGCGTACTCTATCTACTTCAGTAGCCTATCATAATCTTTCAACATTTATCATTGTTAGCCCTGTTTGACAAGGAAATTTCCGAAGTGGTCTGAAACATTATTTGTAATAATATTAATAGTAATTGTTATTATTAATTACAAGTAATAATATTCATAATAATAATAATAACAATAAACTCAAACAATTTGGCGAAACCCTTCATGCAAAAAAAAAAAAAAAAATTCCGAGTCAAAATTCCGAGTTAATGATTTAAATGATGGCAAGTTAAGAGAGAAATTTACATGTTAACCTTGAAAGATAAAAATTCAAAATGGCAATTGTTAAGACGTCCTTAAAAAAAATGTAAAAGGCTTTTTAAGTTTTAGTAACGTACTCGAGTTTATCTTTTAATGAAATACTATCTGTTCATGTGTGACGAATTTTTTTTTTTCTTTCCCAATATTATTTATTTTCTTGGAATAGACTCTTTTGCATTGGCTGCGGGGATTTTCCAGGATTGTTGATCCACACGAGAAGAAGGGGGAGGGGGTGTGTGGGTGGTGTGGATGTTGTTGAGTAACCACTGGCTAAAGCTGAGATCTCGTTTTAAAAGAGCGGTTCAAATTGTCTAGCGTTGTCTTATTGGTTAGTTTTTCGATTACAATACACACAGACCTTTATTCTAACCAATTAGAGTGCGATTGAAAGGCACCAAAGAACAGCAGTGAAGTAGGAAAAAAAAAAAAAAAATCCGTAACGGAAGAATCGAGAAGCAGATACTCATTGAAATTCCTCCATGCTTCCCACCCCTTCCAAAGAATAAAACAGTCCGTTGATATCGAGGTGTGCGCGAGATATTCATCGCCTTTGAAGCCTTTTTTTTTTTTTTTCCTGTGTTGGAATGATTGATTTTTATTTTATTTTTTACTATTTCTAATTATTAGTTATAACTAAGTCACTTTGTTAGTTGAAGCTTCTATTTATTTATTTACTTATTTTTTTTTGTGTGTGTTTGTTTGTTTGTGGTCAAGGTTAAGAAATTTCCATTGGTATATTCAATTATAGTTTTATTGTGTCTAAAAAAAAAAAAAGAGACTGTACGTTACTGTACAAATTATTCTTATAAACAAAACATCTCCCTGTATCGTTTCTTAAGTTCACTGAATATTTGAGGGAGTTGAAGCCCCCGTTGCACGACGTAAGCGTTTTCACTTTTCACTCAAAAAGTTACCACAATTCTCTTGGAATTTCCAATAGAGTTGATAGTTTCTTAAAGTAGCAAAAAAAAGTTTGGCGTAATTCGTTTTTAGTTGCAGTCGCGTCCCTAGAAAACTCTACGACTCCGTATTTTTTAAACGACTGATCTAACACAAGGCTAATACGCGAACGACAGGGTTGCCAATTCAGGAAACGAGGTTCCTATGTTTCCATGGGAAAGAATTTACTTCCTTGTTTTCGTGCTTTTGGTTTTAATCAAAAAATCTTATTCAAAATGGAATGTTAAATCTTGAGTTACTTTTTTAAAGTATGTCTAACTTTCACATTTAATTACACTTTAGGATTAACGATATGTGTTTTATTCTTTGAAGCAGATTCGAAAAAAATGCTGGAGGAGAGAATTAACCTCGATGGTTGGCAAAGATTAAAATTAAGACTTGTAACAGTTTACATTGTCGAAATTTTGAAATTCCTGCATGTCAGCTTAGATTTATACAAATTGCCTTGTGTAGCCTTGCTACAGACGCGTACTATAATTAGACGTTGATACCTCAAGTCCCATAGTTTCAAGGGGCATATTGACGACACAAATCCAATTTTAGTTGTTTCCTCTGCTGTTTGAAATGATCCTCAAGCGCAGTCTTTTGTTCCTGTACACTAAAATGTGATTTTCCTGTAAAACTCGGACGGATCACTTGAGATTAATCAATATTTCGGGATGTGATCGGTTCATATATACCGAAATCTATTCGATTGGGTCGGGTTTCTGATTTTTTTGTTTTGCTTCTGTTTTAAATGAAAACTTTAATTGCCGCTTTGAATGACATCTGGTAGGGTGATGACGAGATCTCGTCATCCGTCGGTTCCGCATTATGTATTTGGATGGGTTATTTTGTTGGAGGTTCGATTCCTATAAACGAAGCCAGTCTTTTAAAGAATGCCTGCAGCCAAATAGGAAACAAGCTAGGGGTTTTCAAAAGATCCCCTGACGTCATTCCAAGAGGGGCCATAAAACTTGTTTAAAAAAAAAAAAAAGAAGAAAATCAATGAAATTTAAATAATCAACTTCACCCCCGAAAAGGGAAATATTTAACAGTTTGATAGCGTTGCTTCACTAAGGACCAAGAAATGAACCAGAAAGATCGTGAATGAAGTGCTATTTAAAAATATCACAATTAAAATAACTTTCGAGTATTTATTTTAATCAAATTGTAAAACTAACAGTCGTAATTGTTTTAATGCGGCATTTTTTAAATGTAACACACTTTTGTTTTATAAATATTGAGGCATTCTATAAGATGGCTAACGATGCCGTAGATTTGAGTTGTGTTTTTGTTAAATCATCGTAATATGTGAATGTTAATTTATTACTATTTATTAATTTGGTTATGTAAAAAAATAAAATAAAGCTTGCTTTTAGGCTACTCTGTTGTTAACCATCCAACAATAGCCTCAAGATAATTATTAGAAGCCTGTAATTCTTTTAAAACTTTTAGCTTTTATTACAAAAAAAAAAAAAATAACATTCTTAAGATCCTCAGTTTTTCTTTAACTATATCGTCCCCAAAGTTCTGTAATTGCCTTTTATGTATTTTTTTTTTTCAGATAATCACAACATTGTTGTCATCTTAAAAGCAATTCAGTGAATAAAAAAAATCGTTACAAAATATTTACGTGATTGTTAATGATATCATTGTGTAGGTTAATTGTTCTAAATTGCTAACATTTCTTAACATTATTGAAAATTATATTCAGCCATACTTCACGTGCTAACGGCATTTTCTCTTGTTAACTGTAGAAAACAAAAAGTCGCAATCTATTTTATTTATTTTTTAAGTTGTTAATGCAAAGAATATTTCTACATATTTGATGGAGTTCTGCTTCTTGACTTAATTAAAATCAAAAGAAGAATTTCTTTACAGCTTTTAATTGGCCTTGTGTTTATTCTTTCGATTATATTTGAAATTGACTTCAGCGCGATTAAGGGAATTCAATGGGTGAATGGGGTGGGGGAGTAGAAGAGAATTAATAATTAAAATGTAACCAACTGTATTTAGTCAATCAGCATTTTGAGATACGTAAAAATAATTAGCTGAATCCATTTAGTCTGGGTTTCCCCATCAGATTATAGTGCACCAAATGCTCAATTTATTTGAATTCTAAGAGCGGATTCAGTACAAAAAAGGCTTAAACTGAAAAAGACGCCCTCCTTAGCAGTGTCAGACCGTTAGATGCAGATGACATCATGGAATATTTTGACAAACTGAAATCCGACTTTTTTTTATCCTTCTGTTTTCGAAACCCCGATTATTAAAATTATCTTGTCTTTCATTATTTCCATCTCAGCTTCAAAGTGTTTCGTCAAATGCTTTTGACGCTGCAAAATTTCTTATTTTTTTTTGTTTTGTTTCGTGGTGAATTGTAAGGTTTCCTCACCGACTTGGTCTTGACAGATTTTCTCTTTTCCATTGCGTATGTGGAAGCTAAAGTGGCGTTACGTCACTGACTGTATTTCGTTGCTGTTCCTAAATCCGTCGCCTTAGAATGACACAGCATTTAAAAAGCCTTTACCAGTCTAAATAATTACGTAGCTTTTCGTGATGGGAATGTATGAGAATTAAATAAAGTATTTGACATTATATATCAAAATAATAAATTTAATTCAGTGAGTTATCAATGTAATTTTGTTTGTATTTTTTTTTCTTGTCTGGAATTCCAGCGCTCTTCTTAGATGGCGTGATTGATAGCTAATTATGTTACCATTAAATTGAAATCGGTATGTTTGGGAGTCAAGTCTTCTGAAATTTAATAATGATGCTGTGTGCTGTTTAATTTGCAACAAATCCATTCAAGAAAATTTGTCGTAAATAATTAATTATAGTTTAATAGTTCGAAATGTTTTTATTTTTCCTAATATAGAAAGAACAAGTTTTTTTGTTTTGTTTAAAGCTTGATAATGTTCACTGTTTAACTTTTTGTTAATATTGACATTTGTATCTAATTGCTAAAAGGGAGTTTGTTCCGAATTTAAAATATTAATTCTGATGTTGAATTATTTATTCATCACTGTTCGGCTATTTTATGTTTATTATGGTGACGGCAGTGTCTGGTGGTTTCGTGCGGTGTCGATAGGTGTCAGCATCTCCCGGTCCACGACGGAGAGCACGCTCTCATTGGAGAATTCCCATTCATGGCGAGGGGTGACAGTTACTCTAACTTCGGAAATCAAGACTGGTTTCCCTATTTTTTACGAGCCAATGACTTGAACGGTGTGCTACAGCAAGTCGCCAAGAGAAGGGATCTGCATCCAAGTAGCCCCTTATTGTTTGGCCATCTTTGAACGCCCTGTGTTCCCCCAATGGCCCGATTGGCAGAGCAGTGGTGTGTGTTGCTAACCCTTCCCTTCGGTGTCAACGTTCTCACAATCATGCCGAAGGTATGTGTGAGATCTCCCACTCGCTAGAAAGGATTCGGAAGAAGAACGGCGACGTCTTCACCACGGTAAAAAGGACGAGAGTCCGTGTAAACAAGGCTGCGAACCCTGTAGTCATCGAGTGGTGGACTCCGTGAAATCTGCTTTTTTTAAAAAAAACGAAAAAAAAAAAAAAGCAAAAGAAAAGAACGAAAGAAGAAGGGGGAAAAAAAGAGCAAGCGAGTGATTGGAATTCCGGAGGATTAGATTAGAGTTTGGCTTCGTGGATTGATGTGAAGTGGCTCGTATGAATCCCAATGAGCAAAGAAAGGACGTGGTCTCCATGTTGTACCGGAAGTGAAACTGTGTGGCTAAGGGACAATGTCCATAGTTATTTGCGCCAAGGGATGGTAAGGTGCTTGTGACATCTTCCCTCTCACTGTTGGATCTGAACCCTCGGTGTTTGGGTTAAACTCAAACCGACGATGAACTCGGGGGAGCGATTGGCGTCGCGGGGCTGTCCGATCGTTCTCGGCCCCCCCGGCTACTGTCCAGGGGTTGCCGACGAGAGGGTCAGGTAGCCCCACCAGGTGTCGAAACCATGGCCCGGGGTCCTCCTGCCAGTCACCTGTGTAAGTATGGAAAGCAGCCATGCTGGAACCAGATTCCAGTGATGTGTGTCAACACGAACAAGAGGGGGCAGGGATGGGTCGGGTAGACACTCACAGACGCGAATTAGCAGTTTTGGCTGGGCTTTTTTTTTGTTTGTTTGTTTTTTTTATTCTTTTTACTTTCAATGTTAACGGAATTTTAACGTTCTTTATTAATACTAAAGCGGCGTTAGCGATGAGGCGAATCAATAAAAGGCCGCCCTCCCTTTCAATCACTTCCTCAACGATGACCCTAGTTGTTGTGTGAGCAGCTGAATTTGTTAATTGTGGTGGAGGTGTACACTGAGGGATGAGGTGGCATCCTCTGCAGGCACCCCTGCATTGCTGCCTTGCAAATTGCCATCACTGACGACACGACAAAATACCATCGAGGATGATGGCGATCGGATCAATTAGCTTACGATTAGATTAACACGAATTAGTCAAGTTTAGCAGATATCTGTCGACGAAACCAAATGATAGTAAAACCGTTTAGAATTTCGGTGGCGTTAATATGGAGACGATTGGAATCTTCTGTTTAGTTACTGACATTCTTAAAAATGTTTTAATTATCCGGAATCGTTCGGCAGATAATTTAATTAACAGACGAAGAACTAGTTGTGTTTTGTTTTTTTTAATTCGGAAGTTGGCGAAGCTGTTTGCGTTGTTAAATTATATTGTAAAATATTATCGAGCTTTTTTTTTTTTAAAATCGTCTCTTTCATTTTATTTATTTATTTATTTATTTTTATTTAGATTATCATCATTTCCATTTTTATTTTACTAATAAAATTTTCTAGTAACATTTTGACTTTAGTTTCATTTCATTTCTGCTTTTCTATGCCGAAATAGAATAATCATTGAACTATTAAATATATTAAAACAGTTTAAAGAACTGCCGATAATATTATTATAATTAAAACTTTTTAATTTCGTGATTCCGTAAAATTAAATTCCGTGATTGAACCCTAAACAAGGATTAAAATTAAGTCATCGTTGTCGTGGATTGTAAGGATAAATTCAGAATCATGACGAATTAGAAAAAAAAATGTATTTCATTTTATCTTTGTAAGTAAATGAAGCTGATTAGAAATTGTAACAATTAGATCTTAATAATGTAGATTGCATTTTTTTTATTATTTATTTTTTCTCGTATTCATAAACAATAAATAAATAGTTCCATTTGTGCTTTATAGAATGTAAAGAAATATTTTCACTTTTTTTTTTTTTTTTTTTTTTAATTTAATGAGCTACTTATTGTGGGGGGGGGGGGATACTTAATAATTTTTTTACTCAAAATAAATAAAGATGTAAATAAAAAGATCAGAGGAATATGAGAACTTCAAAATAATATGAAATGAACGAAAATATCATGAAACTTTTATTTGTTTGGATTGGAAGTTAAGTTGGAATCATAAAAATAAAAGTTTGCCAAGTACTCTGAAAAAATATAAAATAATTTGGCTATGAGAACAGCTCTTATTATGTTATGAAAAAAACTAATTAAAAAGTACATTAATATTAACTATATTATGATTGTCTTTCTCACACAATGACTAAGGTTTCTCTAATCTAATTTAGTGGAAACAATGAACTATTTTTTTTTTTTTTTGCATCCCACTTACGATAAACAAAAGTTCATTGCGTCTTTGTTTCATATCTGTAAACTTTCAGAAATCAAAGATCACTATAAATAAACCAAAATTTCCCCTTTTTTTTAAATAAAAAATAAATATTAGATACCTTGAGGAAGAATGTGAAATATATATATTAATTAATTTGAATCGTATATTAATTAATGTAAATTTGGAACTATGGTTAATGAAGCACTTGGATTTGATAAATTTGAATCCAAAGCAAATATATGATGTTTCTTATCATTATATCTGTTATCTTTTAAATGTGTCAATAAAAACATTCTGTGAAGTGGTTTCTTTGTTTATATGTGGTTGCCAAATTTGCAATTGAAGAGTTATAACGTTTTCTCTTAAATAATGTCAGAAAAAAAAAAAAAAAAAAAATTGATGAAACATTGTATGTTAAGTTCTGCTTGTCTTTGAATTCTTATCTTGATTTCTTTCTTACTGCTTTGTTTATTTTGTTAATTTATTTTTCATGTAGGCTGTTATTCTCAGTATATTTAATATTAAGAACTCGGAATTTTGTAGTTGATAGATTTTAGATTGGTAAATTTCTTGAAAATATTGAGTAGAATTTCAGCCAACAAACATTAAGCTTAAAATTAATCTATTTTAATGGTTAATTTCTTATATTAACAGTCAGTTTGTAAATAATGCTCAAAGTGAAGCAATAAGATAACATCAAACTGATACAGGCACAAAATAATTGATGCTATAAAAGCAAAGGCTTTGTGGCAAATGTTGGAAAGAGAGTCTTTTAAGTCAAAGTTGCAGCATGGAAAAATTTACTGAAGAAATGTAGTAATGTTGTTGTTATTTCAACTTGTGGAAAAAATGCAATCTTTCATTATAGTTGTCTGAATTGAAGTTCAGTAACGTTTATGCTCACATGAAAAAAAGTATAGGGGGTGGATAAAGTAGAGGATGGACATGTTGATAGAGAACTTTTGATTCATTGTTGGACTTTCTAGAAGCCGTCTGGTGGATGTTAGCAGATGACAGGAGATCGCAATGCTGGCTGAACTTCAGTTTCAGCTTTATCATAATATTTATTGGCAGTACAGCGCTGGATTTGCATCTCATTAAGAGAGCGAATTGCTGTACTCATTCACAAGCTGCAGTATTTTTTGGTTAATGGGTCTTTCTTAGATCTTTGAGCCCGTAATTTTCAGTGCTTAACTAACGACAGTAACAAGTGGAAAAAAGCTCAAATGCTTTGGAATGCTTGATATTCGAATAGGTACATCTTATATGTTTTGCTCATTTGCAAGAAATTTTAAGACAAATGTGCGTGTTTAATAAAACTTATATATAGAAACTTGTGGTTATACTGTTTCATTTTCACTAGTTAAATTTAAAACTAATTACGACAAGAGATGAGAAAATGATTTAATTCATTCTTATGGTTAAATGCTGTGTCAACGTTTTGGCTTTGAATACAATAAAAAAGAAACAAAAACAAAAAAAAAAAAACTCCATTAACCCTAATAGCTAACAAAATGATAAATGATTAAAATACTTGGGAATTCAGAACTTCTACAATGTAAATGTTTATTGTTTTTTTGAAAAGATTTGTATATTTCAGATACTTCATTAAGCAGTATGATTCATACATTTTGTTTCTAAAGAAATTGAATACTACAGTGGTTTACAGTTCATTGTTATCATTGCTGTGTTCAGATGACTGAATATTAATATCAGTCAAATATATTAGTTGAGTCTTCAGATACACTCAGTAATTAAAGACGAATGTTTCTTGTACTTAATTTGCCAAATGCTTATGTTTACTACACTTACCAAATAGATCCAGACTTTTATGCTAACATATTCAAGCTATTACTACACTTTGCCACACTATTGCAGGCATTTATATTAAATGTATTTTGAATTGGTTACATTTTAACATTAAGACATTTAGCAGTAGAAGTTTTAACCATTTGAAAGATTAAAACATTAATTATCATATTTGACATTTAAACTGAACATTATTAAGTTCTATATTTGAGAAGAATGGGCAATTTTTATATTGAAGTTTCTCCAGAGACAGAAAACAAATATAAAAATTTATTTAATTTTTTTTCCTAAAATTAATATGTATTACACATGTTTATAGTATGTTTAAAGAGCATAATGTCATAGTCATGCACTTGGTTTATACAAACTAACTATGCTCATTGTATTTAACTTGATGGAGAGTATAACCTCTTTCATTTGAAAAGGTATTTAATAAAAATATATGGCTTCTTTAAATTCCTCCAGCAATTTAACGTCATCTTGAGCATTCCATTAGATATTGATGTAAGCCATTAATTCAAGTTTCCAATCTATTACTTAGGAATGTACTTATTACCATTGGACAATTTCCAAAGCCCCAACTTTGAAATATAATCCATTTTCCATTAAATTGAATTACTTCAAATAATTAGATAAAATTATTTTACAAATGGCACAAGTAGTTTTTGATATTTTAGTAATAGTATTCTTATAATAACTGTAGGGCCTGCATCCAAAATGGAGAACCTGCAGACCTTGGATCCTAGGAAGCAAGAACTGTTAGAAGCCAGGATCCTAGGCGGTGGGCGGGTAAGGAAAAAATAAATTATTATTAATACTTTTATACATTAATGTCTTTTCAATTTTTATTACTAATTTATGCCTATTATCATGAAACAACAGTTGTCCACTTTCAGAAATTTCAGAGTCATGTTATTCATGAAGATGAGGTTCTGTTAAATAAATGTTAGACATATTTATTACTGTTTTATTAATCATTGAATTTTATTATGTAAGCAATAAATAGAAAATCTCACCTATCTTTGTAGTATTGTTAGCATAGATTTAGATTGTTTGTGATGATGCACTACAAGCAATACTCACTAAATGTTCTTAGTTTTCATTAAAGCTTGAAAACATTTTCTTTTCCGTACACTAGTCTTTTTTGTTAAATGCATACAGTTATTCATAATATTCAATGGAATTTAATTCTTTTCAGAAGCTAAATATTTCTTGCTCTTCTCTGAAGAGATCTTTGCTATTTCTCTGGATGATTTCCAAGTATCAGAATACGCAAAGGAAATAGGTTCTGATATTATACATAATTGATAATAATAGGTGAAGAGTGGTGAAATAGTTTGGCTAATAAGAAATAGTACTTGTTGAACAAAGTAACTATTAGTTAGATTAGCTGAATGTGGATCAAAAATTTAAAAAAAAAAAGAAAATCATTTCTGAATTGTCAGGCTTTTTTTTTCTTTTTTTTCTTTCCAGTTTTCTTTTAGAACTGTCTACTCCCACAAGCTCTATATTTATTAGTCTTATTGACTACTTTTGTCATAGTGACTTACCTATATCTAACTTTCTTTAAACTTCTACAAAGTCACTCACTATAGGAAAACTCAGGACTACTCAACATGATAATGGCATTTGATAATATTTGTGATACAGTACTACTGACTCCTGCTTAGTCCTGTAGTAATGAATTTCACCTGTTATACTTGTAATTTCATTTAACCCCATATTTAGAAATCCATTGGATTGAGATCCGCCATCAAAGTGTATACTTAATCAGAGCCAATGTTGAATATAAACTGATTAGTGGCTGGAAAGATGCAAGCCATTCTGGACGAACCACACCAGCCATTCATCAGTCTTCCAACATTCTGCACTCAATGTTGCTGTTGAAGAGAAAAAAAATATACATATCTTATTTGTAGTTAACCATTTTCTTTGAATTTGCTAAGAAGTCGATCGACAGTCATGTGATTATTGTTGTGGAATGACTTCAGTTTATCTTGTAACAACAAAATTTTCTGAAATATAATAATAAAATGTCCTTTGATAAAATGAGTTATTGCCATCCTATAGTTTGTATTAACTACTTGCTATTCATATATTTCTTTTTCTTTTCCATTTCACATGCTGGTATGTTCTGCTTGACAACAGTTGATATGAAGCTGACTGAATTTTCATCTGATTCCAATTTAATTTTCATCAACTGAGATTGAAATTGGGCTGACTTCTCTTGTCTAGGAGAAGAAAAGTGTGAAAAGTGACGCTCTGCGTTCCGACAGATCCTTGGATCTGTTGGTTCGTGGTTCAGTGGCGCCGGAGCTGCTTGATTCTTGTGCAGTGAAGTCCATGTCACAGCGTCATAGAGTAAAACCTGTCCCCTGGTGTCAATCGGGTGTGGATGGGAAGAGTGCATATTCCATAACTTTCGCTGAGCCCATAGGAGCAGTGACAGCGGAGTAAGCCATGCATTCTACAAATTAATAATATAATCTGCAAAGCCTTATACTTATATCCAAAATGAAGAATGTAAAGAATCCTGCCCTGAAATGACAGGAGGATTATAATTAACTAAGTAAAATTAGCATCTGCTAAGCAACTATCAGATATTTTTAAATATTGTAAATATTTGCCTAATTAACCATGTAGGCTTTGGATATTTTTCTTCATAAAAATGTGTATGTTCAATTTCCTAAACATTACTTTTCTTTATTGTTATTAAAATTCCCATAAGTTATAAAGACTTTATTTGAAGTTTTCTAACTCTATAATTACAGCTTTTCTACAGTTTATAATTTAACTATAGGCTAAAATCCATTTATGTTAACATTGTGGAATCTTTACATTAAATTTATTTTTAAATTTGTAAATGGAAATTTTCTTTAATCGGAACTTTATTTACGATCAGGATCTATCATCTTAAATTTATTAAGTCATTTCCCATGAATGACCTCTTTTGTAGATGAGAATAAAAATTTATTATTTCTAAAAAATAACCCAACTTAATCAAAATGTGCTTCTTTAGCTTATATGGTTTTCTCCCATCTATTTCTGTATTTCTTGAATTTATAAACTTCTCAAATGATTCAATTATGTTCTCTTGGTTCTGAAATATTTTATTCTGGACAAACAGCTGGTAATCCATTGCCGAAAGTTCAGGTGAGTGTGGTTAATGTGGCGAAAATTTCATAGCCAAATTCTGTAAATCATTTTTATGGTGGTTTGTGATGAGTTGGGTCTAGCATTGTTGTGCAACAAAATCAGTCTTTCCAGTTTGCCCTTTTTGTTGGTAATTTTTGATGTATAATGTCAATATGATGATTCAGTATTTGCTACACCGTGTTTCAAAAAGAATAATGGATGATTTCTTTGGCAGATCATCACAAAGTCACCATGATCTTGTATATTGATTTGTTTACGTTAGTGAAAATTAACTTTAAAAATTTTATTAAGACAGTATTTTCTTGTCAATTCTAAACAGCACACCACAATTAATCGTAACTTAGGTGATATTCAAACATTTCATGTGTAAAAACCTAATATTTACTAGTGAATTTTTCTTGCACTATCTTATTTAATTATTTATTAAAACATTAATATTTAACGTGTGTGTCGATATAATGCAGAAGTGAAATTTTAGGCCACCACACAATTGCAGATAAAATAATTGTTCCAGATTAAATTAAAAGTACTTTCTAAGCGACCTGCGCTTCTCTTTTAATCTGTAACAATTACTTTATCTGTAATTGTGTGGTAGTATGAAATTTCACTTCTGCTTTATTAAAATATGCCACACCTAAACATTACTATACCAAATTTGCTTAATTAGTATCAAATAACAAATAAAACTAAAATAAAAGTTATTATTAAAAGAAAATAGTTGAAAATAAATAGTTTGGCAAACTAACTAGCATTCAAAAATTTTAATAGGACATATTTCATTTTTCTATAATACCATCAGCTCATATATTTTGCAATTTTCATATAACTGAAAAGAAATGTGCAGTTTCCATGATTTAACCAATAATAGTCGGTATGTACTATCATAATAATTTCTGAACGAATGACAGCTGTATTGAACTCGCAGAACCTAACTGATTTAAAGGTGAGAAAGAAGAGCCCAGTCAAAATCAAGATAATTTTTAATATGATTTAAGGATTTAGTGGTATATCTAGTTTATTTCTTTTTTATCCTCTTGTTTCATTAATCTTGTAATAGATTGGCCTTTTTATTGTTTTAAAACCTTAGTTAATTGTTACAGTATCTAAACATTCCTTTGTAGTAATGGATGTGGTTATGTATGTTACGAACCATGGATCATGCAAACATAAAACAAAGTATGTGATCGTGTAATCATTGTAGGTAAACATTAACAATGAGCTGTACTGAAGCTGGACGATGTGCTGAAGAACTGGATGATATTCAGAGTAGCATATCGTAGGAAGTAATCTTTTCAACAAGTCAGTTCAGGACATTTATAAGTACTTTGAGTATTCAGAATATTGAACGTGACATAATTCAGTTTTCCATAACATAAAGATCACTTTTTCAGCACAAAGTAAACCACTGAATGATGAAGTGGATTGCTTGTTGTTTTTTTTGCCAACTCCAAGGCTCTTAGTATTAACACTTTTGGCCTCAACAAGGGGTGAGAAATGTTCAATGCATTTAATTGATGAAAGGTTGCCCAGGGTATGCCATAGGAGGCAGCTCACGCTATGCCTGTAGAAACAGTCGAAACACAGAAGGAGAAAGTAGCATCCATGCCGATGCCAGAATTCGAATCCAGGTTCCAACACAGCGGCGTCACTGCAGATTACCGTCTAGACTGCTCGGCATGAAGTGGATTGTGTGAAAGCTTACATGTTCAAACAATTGCTCCTTTACCAAATTTCAGAATATCTCTGCAGCACAATAATTGTTTGTTGAGAGCTGAATATGTGTTTCGATGGTAACACAGCCTCACACAGTTCTAAAATCAGCAAAGACAATGCCAAGCCTCAGGTGAAGTAGTGTAAAGCTGACCACAATTGGACTCCAAAGCAGCTTCAAATTGTCTGGAAAGATGAGTTAAGCTTCATCATCTGCTACTAGTGTGTTTTACCTGTTGAATTTGTTGCGCCAATTCTGAGGTTGGGTAGAGGAGGCATCATGGCTTGGGGGCTTTTTTTTTTTTTATGCTTCAGATTGGATCCCCTAGTTTAAAAATCTGAGCACTGTGACAGGGAGTCTTTGTGTTGCGACTAAGAATCATAGCCCTGCCTCTATTATGAGATTCTAGACAATTCTGTATTTTCAACCTTATGGCAAGAGCTCAGTAAAGGTTCTTTCCTGTCTCAAACACAACAATGTTCCTGTCTACAAGGCAAGATTTGTGCAGGAATGGTTTGATTTGAAAGAATTTTTAATCCCTATTATAAAACTGGAACTTAGCTGTAAGATTTCAGTCTCTGTTCATGATTCTATAAATTAATCACAATTCAGAGTTGTTTGCATTTATTTACTTAATTATTTTTTAGTCTTAAATTTTCCTGTAGAATTAGGGTATATTGATATGCTATCTGGCTTAGTTACAGGCTTTAACATCAATTTAAATGTTCATTCATTATTGTATTCATGCACATAATTCTCCCTTAATAAGCTACCACTCTCTTTCATCCTTCAATAATATTCAACTCTTCTAGGTATTTTATTCATTCAATCCAGTTTCAAACTCGCATTAAAGCACAGCAGTCATTAGATACCTTTTTACATGCTATCTGAAAAGTTACTTGATGCTTTTTAATCTGTATGTAAGGACTGTTAAAGTCAATGGTTTTTGTGGTTAATCTTCACTGAATGGAGCAAAATGGAGTGAATTCTGGAAAAGTAGAAATGCATTGTAAACAATTAAAAGTAGAGGTACAGGAAGAACTAGAAAGAATAATTGAAGACAGTTAAGTTATTTCATGGTCCACAGTGTGGCAAATATTCAGTTGCAGGTAGGAAAGTTTTGGGTTGCATTACTGCAACAATGGAAGCAGTGGTCACACAGAAATACTCTAAATGAGATTATGATGTTTTCTGAAATATAAAATATGTATATTTATTGAAAGAATGCAGTATAGGGAAAAAAAAAAAAATCTATCAGTTATTTACTGCAAAATGTCCTCGCTTTTCAGTGCTAGATTTATCTTCAATGCTGGTATTCACCACATAATTTACCCCATCCCCATCTTTTCCCATGAAGTTTTAAGAAAAAAAAGAAGGAAATTATGTGATTACAGTGTAATTTTTCATTCCAATAAGTGCTAAAAGTAATATCTCCCCTATATGTATGAATTATTGTGAAACTTCTTGGAATAATGTATCTTAATGCATTTTATTTGCAGATCTTAAAAGAAATCTCTAGTTCATCCTGAAACTATATTGAATTCATTATAAGCCAAAAAAAAATTCTTTGTATTATGCTGTAATTACTCTTAAGGAATGATTTTTGTTTTAAATTCATTGAGGGAATGGATTAATTTTTACCGACCTGACTTCCCACCAAATAATGTATTTAATTTTGATAATTTGTGTAGCAGCTTTGAAGATAGGAACAAGTCCATTTAAAAGTAAGGGAAAAGCTCTAGTTCATCCTCCTGTGTTGAACTTACGTGAATTGCTTTGATGTTAAAGGATCTTTTAGGAGATGGAAATCCTTAGGATGTTTTATTTTCTTTCTCATGCAGAAGAACAGCTTAAATTTCAAGAGAGATCATTGACTTTCATTTCTTGGAATAGTCAAAAGTTAGTTATTTTTTTAGACTTAACTGTAAAAAAGATTTTTATAGAGCAAAAATTTTACTTAATCATTATTCTCTTTCTCCTCATTAGAAAGAAAATAATAGTCCGTAGGTTTTTGTGCATCTCTAGGAAAATTGGTCAAAGCATAAACACTTAGTGGCAGTCTGGCATTTTACACTAAGGTTAAGAAAACTTTACAATTCTTTTAACAGCAGCAGATTGTCTATTATAGAATTAAGTAGTCATTATGAGATTGATCTTCCATGTGCAGTTTTTAACTTTTATTCCTCAACTTTTTAAAAGTATTTTGTTACATTTATACATTTATTTTTTTTACAAGATATGATTTGCAACAGCAAGCTTATTTATGTTTGAAAATAATTGCCATTTTAAAATCCGTCTTCTATCAGTAAAATCTTATTCAGAATGCATTGTTTACTTCCTGTATATCTAACAGTATTGCCTAATCACTGGTTTTCTTACTTGGTAAATTTGTAACTCTTTACTAAAGAAAAAAAGCATTAAAATCTTTAGGGATTAAGAGTTAGATCAAAATATATACAATTTAAATATTTGGTTGATTAACCTAATGAGCAGTCCTACAAAACATTGATAAAAGAAACAATCATGTTATCAACAATAAGCTTTTCAGTTTTCATCAATTCTTAAAATCTTGTTCTTTATGGTGTCTTAACTATTAAAATGCACCAGGAAGCTTGAATTTGAGATAGTAAAATATTTTTGATTTTAGTACTGTTGTCTTCAAGTCTTGTGATAAGGAGCCATTTCTTGAAGCTATTGAAAATCCATTACTTTGCAAATAACAAAAGAATGATTATAGAGATTTCTCAGTGAAATCTTTTGAATAAACAAGTAAAGTAATTTACAGTGGTTTTAGGTAAAGTAAATAGGACTGCATTAAAAAAATTAGCTGTTCTTAGTTGTAATTGGTGTTGTTTATATGCATATTCCTTATCGAAGTTCTTTATTAAATTCACTCACCTTTTAAGCAAAATATTAATGAATGATTACTTGTAACTGTTAAAAGCAGTTTCTTCTTAGAATATCAAGAACCACAAAAATAATTAATAAAAGGAAGGGGTGGGGCTGCTCTTATGGCATGATGTAAGGTTTTAGAAGACTTGTTTGTGACACTCTCTTCTCAGGATTGCTCTGCTTAATGTAGAGATTGTCATTATCAATATTATTATTATTTTTTTGTTAAACTAATCAAATGTGTTTTCAAAGTTCTGTCTTCAAATGAGTGCTGCTACCCTCATTTCCTGAATGTATTTGATGACTGCTTTTTGTTCCTCCTCCTCCAAATTTAATTCATCTTCTTGTTTATTCGAATCCTCATGGACATTGTACATCTATAATTTTATCTGTTAGTGCCTGATCCATTTCTAGTCATTCCATTAAGAATTTTTAAGCAATGTATAGGACATTCACTGTATTTTTGGTTGCCTTTGGTTTTCTCTGATTTCACTCTTAGATATAACTCTCGTTTGTACTTTTTCTTTGACATTTCATTCATGGTTCATCATCCTTCTCTCTAGTTCTTCTGCATACTTTCTAATCTTCCTGTTTCTTTACTGGCCAGTTCGTCCTTTATCTCACTAGTTCTAGCCTCGGCATGTTGCCTCTATCTATTGTGGCATTTGTTTATGTGAAGTGAATTAATGTTCACTTGGTTAATTAATTAATTTTAATGAGTAAAATTGGCCATTTCTTCCACCCTTCTTCATTCTTAGGTTTTTTTTTTTCTTTGGCAATATTAGATAATAGTCACAGTTGCAGCTTTGTTATCAGATATCAGTCTGATGAAATTGACACAGACGAATATTAATTTAAGAGCTTATGAAATTTTATATCATATAATAGGCAAATGCAGTGATGCTATTTGTGAAATAAATTCTGTATGTTCTTAATGAAACACTAATTTTAATAAATAAAATTAGCAGTTTTGAGGGCTAAACAAAATTTCGAAATAAGCAATTGTAACTTGTTAGGCAAAATTTTAATAATAACAAAGATTTATATAAAATATAATCAAGATTTATTAAATTACAGTGGCAGGCAATGTTATCAAGCTTGTGTAAATCACGTAAATCCTAGAGAACAAGGAGAAATGCTTTAAACAAAAGGAAATGTTCAACAAATTCTTTAAATGTATACATTTCAAGTTATTTTTTTGGTAGAAATTTACTTAGTTTTAGTTTTGCATTTTATACCGTTTCCATTTTTAAATATTTTTAATTAACTTACTTGCAAGATTTTCAGAAATATCTGCAATTTTAGTAGACATTAAACATTTCTAATGTGCATCCCTATTTTATCTAAGTTGAGACTTGTATTAAGGGATATTAACATATCCTTGCATTAATTAAATAAAAAATAAAAATAAAAATACTGTTGGTATTGATAATATTGCTGTAAAAGATATAAAAAAGTATATGGATATATTTGCAGCAATATTGCATGAACTTATAAAAGCCATGTTTGAATATGGAACTTACCCAAGTATTTGGAAAACTGCGAAAATAACTCCAGTATATAAAAAAGGAAAAATTGATGATATAAAAAATTATAGGCCAATTTCTGTTCTTTCCAATATGTCAAAAATTATAGAAACATGCTTAACTAATTCAATATATAACTTTCTGTATAAATATAAATTACTAAAAAAAGAACAATTTGCATATCAAAAAAATTTAAGTACTGATAAACTCTTTCAAGATTTCCAAAAAATCATAAATTGTGCATTAAATAACGGTTATTATATATATATTATTTTTATAGATTTTGAGAAAGCATTTGATAGTATTAATCATAAGATATTGATAGAAAAATTATTTCATATTGGAATAAGAGGCAATATGATAGAAATATTAAAAAACTATTTAAAAAATAGAAAAATAAGAATTAATTTAAATTCAAAATTAGGTAAAACATATAAATTAAAAACAGGAATTCCTCAAGGTTCAAACTTAGGACCACTTTTATTTATTTTATACTTAAATACATTATATAGTACAATATCAACATCAAAAATTTTTGCTTATGCTGATGACATCATATTGATAAATATAAATGAAAATTATGAAACTGCAGAATACAATATACAAAAAGACTTTAATAAATTAATTATTTGGACACACAATAATAAAATGAAAATAAATAGTGAAAAAACAAAACTAATGATATTGAAAACAAAAAATAAATTTTTACATACAAATCCAGTAATAAAATATCATGATTATAATTGTTTATTCGATGATGACATAAACTTCCAAAGTTGTAATTGTGAAAATATTGAAATTATTAAAACAATTAGATATCTAGGTTTATATATTAATGATCAATTCTCTTGGAAAACACATTATTTATATATATTAAATAAACTTAATTCATTAATATATATGTTTCAACATATAAAGGGTATCTTTTCTATAAGATACAAGATGTTAATATATAAATCATTTATAGATTCATTAATAAATTATGGATTATGTTGTTGGGTACATTTAGGTAATACAGACACTAATAACATAAATAGAATATTAAATAAAATAATGAATTACATAATACAAGATTATTGTATATTAACAAAGAATGAAAAAATACAGATAAGAATAAAATATAAAATTTTAATGCCAAAAGAAAAAATATTATATTCTTTAATAATAAATAACTTTTATAAAATTAGAAATCAAATTAGAAATTATAACTTAGAAAATATTACTAGAAATACATTAATAAAGATTTTATATTATGAAAATCCTAAGAACAACTTTGGATTAAGAAATAAAAATAGAATTCTATTAAAGATTTTTAGGCAAATTACAAATGAATTAAAACAAAATAAATTTAATAAAATAAGTATATTAAAAAGGCAAATACTGAAAAAAATAATATTTGGCGAAATTATCTGGAATATTTAGGTATTTTTGATTACATATACTATATTTATATTTTGTGTGTTTTTGGTCTTGTGTATTGATATTTTGTTTATATATTTTTTAGTTGAATAATTTTGGCATGAGAGATTGTTATTTAAAGTTTTATTTTCACAATTAGATTTAGAAATTTTTAATGTTATACAGTATAAACATTATTTTATACAGTAATGTTATACAGTATAAACATTGAAAGAAAATAAACATTATAGTATAAACATTGGGAACCTTAAATTTGATTGTAATGAATGATATTTATAATAATTTTCTTTTTGTATTTGATTTTCTTTTTATATTTCTGTGATATATTGATTTTTATATAATTATATAATTGAATCTAATTTAAATATAATTCGTATAATTGCGTAATTATATAATTTTTATATGATTTTATATGATTAATACTTTTTAAATTACAAATATAAATTATTTATACTTTCAGCACCTGCATCACAGGATTTCATTTTGAAAACCTAGCAGGACTGTAATTTTAAATTTAGAAATAAATAAATAACACTGCAAAAAAAAAAAAAAAAAAAAAAAATTAACTTGAATTAGAGACGTTGGATTAAGTTATTGAATGTTTGTTGCACATTCAAAATTTAAATTACACCTAACATAATATTTTGGTCTTTTATTTATATTGCAACTAACTCTGTTAAGTGTTATTCATCACTACCTTAGCGGCTTGTCAATTTCTCAATTATTTCAATAGTTATTTAGCTTTAGATATTTCCCATCTTAAAATCAATTATTTGTAGCTTTTTTAAAAATATTATGTTTTTCTATTATCATTGGACAAAAAAGAATAATCACAATTATAGCTTTACTGAAATTTATAACTCAGTCATTGTCTGAAGTTTATTTTTAGAATCTCTTGTTAAATGCTTTTGTTTAATGGGATTTTAATTTTGTTGAAATCAGAACCTACCACCTCAATATAATTTATTCTCCAAATTTTGTTAGCATCAAATAAAACAAACAAATAAATAACACTGTATAAGACTAAATTTAAAATGCATGTCGCTATTGAATCACTTCAATTAATTAATTAGGGAATATTTAATGATATTTTGACAAAGTACTCTGTATTCAGAATTTGGAGTGAGATATAATTCAGTTTGCCGTATAATCAGCAGGTTATATATTTTTCTGTTTTCATAAACATAAATAGAATTTAGCACTTTGATGGTTGCTCATGGAATTAATACTATTCTATCATAATCTGAATGAATTTTTAAATTCACAGTATCTGGCTGCTTTTAAGTTGGTAAACTAGAGAATGGCTAAAATGAAGAAAATTCTAATATAAATAAAAGCAGGGTATTGAGTTTTTTTCCCACTAATCTTGTAAAAGATTGACTTATGTTTTGTTGTATTACATTTAATGGCTTAATTGCATCATTTCTGCTTGCTAGTATTTTTTTTTTTTTTTTACCTCAAGAATGCTGGATTTCTTATCTCTCTTCCTCTAATTTCAAGGAGTTCTTGATTTCCTTTGCTTCCCAATTAATACCACAGACATGTTGTTATTCTGATTTCTAGAAAATAAGAACCCTAGTTAGTTCATATTCTGGAGATCTTGACATCCCCCCCCCCCTCACCTTTAAGTACTCCTTGTAAGTTGATCAAATCACTTCATTCTATTTCAGATTAAATTCACTATATAGTGAATCTTGAGTTCTTTATTTTA
The DNA here is from genome assembly GCA_023159025.1 of Thereuonema tuberculata. Lineage (NCBI taxonomy): Eukaryota > Metazoa > Arthropoda > Chilopoda > Scutigeromorpha > Scutigeridae > Thereuonema > Thereuonema tuberculata. The sequence continues at coordinate 46,971,022 of JAFIDM010002131.1, read as the reverse complement.
TGTTTTTATGTTGCATGTTTTTCATAAAACATTAAAACATATCAAAACCAACACAAATATGAAGTGTGCAGCTTCATAATTTCTTTCAACTCACCGTTCAATTCTTATCCAGTTATTTGCCTTCATGACTTCTACTTGTCAATTCTCCATCTTTGAGGAATATTATTTTTCCAGAAAACTTAAATTTCTTTATTGAAAGACTTACTTGTTACTTGTTTTACTTCTTTAAGTATTTATTTTTGTACATACTTAGCAGAGATTAGGTAAGGTTTCGCAAGCATAGAGTAACTTTAGCCAGGCAAGACTGGCACCATTGACTACATATTTATTGTTGTTTAATGTGAAGGGATTTAAAAACTAATTTGATGGGGATAATCACAGACTACACATTGTCAATTTCATTGCAGTTCTAATTTTAATGTGAATGCAGAATACTAAACTCCAAAAGAATTCCGATCTTACGTTGAGTGATTTTCATTCCCTTAGTACTCTGGAGACATGCAAATGACTGTTATATTATGCAAAGCTTTTCTACCAGAATGAAATGAACATTCTATCTATTTCATGGTGCAAATTTAATCTTTGTAAAAATCATCTTCAGTATTTTAGTGAATTCTTGGTACAAAGTCTTGATCATTGACATTAGTGGTCCTTTAATTGGAGTCTGCAAAACTACTGTGAGGAGAGAACTGAGAATTACTTCTTTTTTTTCCACTATAATTTTTCTTTATTATTATTAAGACTTTTTTTTTTTCATTTAAAAAATTCACAATGCAGGAAAATTCAACCTATACTACTGTGACAGAACTTTTCAGTCACTGTACCCTTTGTATTCCAGCAATTAGTGCAAAATATCAGCTTCCTTCATTTGCTGAACTAGGCTAAAGAGCTACTCCTGTTGCTGATAAGATCGTGGTCTTACTGCAACTTTCATCAAAGGCCACATATCTTTAACGTCTTGCCCAGAACCATGTGTTTGCTGATTTTTGTAGATACAGAGATCTGCAACATCACTGAATTTTGTCAAGCAATACAGTATCTTTTGACCCCTAATTGTATGAGCTGTGACAGTGGATCAGTCATTACAAATTATTATTATCTAATAATTAATAAGAAGGTAGCCCCTACTTTTTTAGATTCAGGTAAAATGGGTTCCCCAGGTTTATCAAAAAAGAAAAAAAAAAAGCTGTTTTGAAATAATGAAGCGTACAGATTACAGTTCTACAGTTCAGTTCTAAAATTTTAAATAATTTTTTTAAATGAATTGCTCTGTCATTCTGTATAAAAAAAGCTTTAAAATATTCCCCCCAGTGTTTTTATTCTACATAACAGTTTTCATAGTTAATTGCAATCGTATTTAATTTCATGAATTTTATATTATTACTTAATTTTTCAAATTTTATTTTCATTTAAATATACAAAATCACTTTCTTGCTTTTCTTTACAAAAAAAAAAAAAAAAATTAAACTTTAAAAGTTAAGAAAATTTTTTTAAATTGTAAGTAAGTAGAAAGTTAATTAAAAGGAGAAGGACCCTGTATAGATAAAAATATTGATTGCACTAAAGGGGAAAAGAAAATACAATTTCAGTATAAATTATCAGCTAGGAAAAGACTTAACAGAATATTACGAAATTTTCTTACTGTAATCCTTTCAGAATGTGATTTGAAAAAGTGCCTGTAATGAAGAATACAGTCAAAATTGAAAGAAGTGGATTTAAAATAATACTTCATTTTAATAACTGAAGGGAATCAGAACTTCTCTGCTAAAGATATCGCTTTTTTTTTAGTTTATATATTTTACAAAGCAAACCTTTTTATTTTTTTTTATTTAAATAAAAATCTTAAAATGTAATTTGAAAAGCAACTATTGTTTTAGAATTTGAATTTTTAATCAGTTTTTAAGATGCAAATTCATTCAAGGTAATCAGGATTAAATATAGTTTTAATATTTTAAGATTATTATACAGAATTATAAAAAAAATGATATCTAAGATTAAATTTACTTCTATTTTCCTGGAAATTAAAATTTGAAGGAATTTAAAATATATACGGTAAATCATTAAATTTAGTGAAATTCAAAATCTTTTTGTTTTTTTTTAAAGGGATAATTTTAATATTTTTATTTGTTAATTAGGTTGAACTCATTTTGAACCTGGATCTGATATCTGTGGAATTTATTCATATTTCAACAGCTGAGTGATTCCAAGGAAATATGATCTATTTAAACAATAACCAAAGAGGTTTTTTTTTTTCTTACGCAAATGTTTTTGAGATAAAAAGAAATGCAGGGAAATTAAAAGATAAATAAACTGCCAAACATTGAATTAAAACTCTACACATTCTCTGTCCAGAAAGAAGTATAGATTGTGACATCTTTAGATAAATGGAAATATAAAAGAAAAATCAGATTTATTTGTCAGATATGAAGAAAAAGAAATTTCTTTGAACAATTGAATTTATGTTTTATGTCCAGTTTGAAGTTTAACAGATTACATTTCTGCAAAGCAAGACGAAGAATAAGTGATGATATGAGTAGTGAAAAGAAACAAAATATTAAGCTTTTTACTTTAACTTAAATGTATTCATATTAACTTCGAAAATTGTGATTGGATAAATTTAATTTGAATTATTATCTTAGATTCTCTAGATTATATATATCTAGAGATGTGTAAGAAGCTCTAGGCAGTTCAGAAAATATTGATTAAACTATAACAAAATAAAATAACTGTAACAAGATAAAATTATACATCAAAGCCTAATTTATTAGGAATAATAAAATAATGCTAGATATTTGAGGATAAAATGTTCAGACAAATGAGGCGTGAACTAGCAGAAATAATAAGCATGTTAAACAGCTAATTCAGTTAGTCATTTAGTTTTACTTCATTGGAATCCATGAAATAAAAATAAAATGTTCATTTAATATAGTTGTATCATGAAGTAAAAAATGCTAGTCTGCAAGATCGGAAAAGTGAACTGCAGGTAATCCTTAAAAAATTTTTGTGTAGTGGCTCAGATTTTATAAATCTAATTCTAAATAAATGTATTTAGTGACTTACTTAATTTGCTGTTGTTTATTTAGAAAATTACTCGTACTTGCTTTCTAAAGCTAATGATGAAATACATAGAAGACATAAAATAAAGTAATTCATATAATATATAAAAACGAAATAGGCTTAACGTGCGTGGAATGATATAAAAAATGGAGATGAATAAAACGCACTTACTTATAAAAAGTTGATTATAAAGTTGTACATGGAATTAATCCGACAGTTTCGGAATACTGTGCGTATTCCTTCTTCAGGGACGGCACAAAACATATAGGACATAAGGACAACATTTAAAACGACCTGATGGGGGAAGACGACATCATGTCATCTTAAATGTTGTCCTTATGTCCTATATGTTTTGTGCCGTCCCTGAAGAAGGAATACGCACAGTATTCCAAAACTGTCGGATTAATTCCATGTACAACTTTATAATCAACATTTTATAAGTAAGTGCGTTTTATTCATCTCCATTTCTTATATCATATAATATATAAAAGGAATGAGACACAAACACAAAAATAAATGTATTATTTTCAGTGATAAGTCAGTAGTTTTAATTTTTATGTATGCATTTGCCAAATTGTGTATGCAGAGAGAAAGGTTCACACACACACACACACATATCCAATCGAGTTTTGTATCCTTGATTTTTAGATCACAAGCTTAATTCTTTTTTCCTAAATTCTATAAACTTAAAATATTTGCACCATTCTTATAAACTCAGCAGCATCATATAAAATAGAGATTTTTACTGATAACTTCTATTAGAAACTTTTTTTTTTTGATACAAACTACTGTTGCTTCATTAAAAATGAAAGAAAAATTACATTTGAGAATAGGAAATCAACTTTACCTTGTAAATTTATTGCTGTCTTAATAATAATAATAATATAAATTTACTTGACCAGTGGATGCATATTAATACAAGCTACATAATTTCAATTTCTGCAGTAGAACAGTCAACAATAATATAGCTGTCCAAAATTGGATGAGACTGAAGACTTGGTGTATGTAACATGTTTAGAAAGCTTGATGGCATGTTTTGTTGAATCTCTTGATTGCATTTAAGAGAACACTGTAAACAATTGAACCATTACATACGACTACTTTTCCATTCCAGTAAATTTAATAATATTTTTTTCTGGATTTTACCATAAAAGTGGTTATAACTAAATTTTGTTCATTAACTAGAGATTTTTCTCCAGTGGCTGCTATGATAGCCAGATGCTTAAATTTCATAATTCATCAAGCTAATTTCTGATGATCCTCCAATTAATCTACATTCCAGATTAATTCTTTATTAAAAATAACAACAAAGAAATAAAGGATCTCCTCATCAACAGCTTTCTGTTGATGTCTTTATTCTGCATCATAGGACAATTTGTTAAGAATCTTCAAGGATTCATTTGGGGTGGGGATTGACTAATCTCAAAAGTAGCTTTTTTATTTTGTTTGTTTCCTGTAGATACCAACTTTCAAAATTCTTTCCATCTTGTAAAACAACTAGATCAAAATTTAATCTTCCATTACTTTGTATTTTATCATTATCCAGAAGTTACTTTGTAATTTACAGTTTGAAGAGTTACTATTAAAGTTTTTGTTTTGTTTTTTTCTATTAAAAATGAAAATATATAACATAAATGCCATATCTGTCCAAATTTCTTGCTTTGGCATCTAAATGTTCTACATGTTTTCTTAGGATATTGAAAGTAGCAATCCCCTATTCAATTTTATGATTTTCTCATTCATTTTTATTTACGCGACTGACTATTTGTTCATCACATTGAAGATGTCATTCTAGCTCATTTTTGCATAGTTTTATAATTATATGAAATATTAATGAGATAATTTTAGTTAAGTATTGAATTCTGTGATGGTTATCCAATCGTTGCTTCATACTTCTAAGAACAGTGTCTTGATTTTGAAGAAGCTTTTTTTCAGAATTCAGAAAACCTTCTTAAGGTTGTAATGGATCTTACGTATTTTATTTGAGAGATATTGGAAGTCTGTTCCAGATCTTGGCTCTGTAGTCACTTACAGTTGACTTAGCCACTTTAACATTATTCATCTTCTTTTATTATCTATCCATGTTAATCCATTGAAATCATTGTTTTAAATGCTGGAGAGCAATTGATCAGTTTAAACTTAAATCAAAACTTCAAACCTTTGTAAATATAAGAACAAATTTAAATGTATATAATTTTTACATAACCACATTCTTGACTATATAACAAAATGAAATTAATTTGAATTTGTAAATTCAAATAATGAAGTTAACTTACAGAAACAATTGAAATAAAAAAGGTAGCATGATTAAATTTATTCAAGAACTATAAGCTTTTCTGTTTTCTAATTTCTGTAACTATTCTATTGCTACTTTCTATAGCTGTTCTATTTCTAAACCTTTATTTGGACAATTTATAATAGTTGAACATAACGCTTGCAAATATTCAATGAAGTCTTGATTTATTTTTCCTATACGTGGCTTTTTTTTCTTTCTTAAGATTATCTTAGTGTTTAAAACAGTGTTATTTTTAGTGTTGTGAATCAACTGTGTTGCATCGTTCGCAAATTGAGAAAAAAAAAAGAAGAAGAAAAAGTTAATGAATAAAACCAAGCATTTCTTGTTTTCTCTCTTTTTTTTTTTTTTTTTTTAGAATTAATTGTGCCTTTAATGTTTAATAGGACAGCTTAACAGTCCTGTACTTCAGTTTACTCTATACATAAATCAGTAAAGAGATAAAAAAAAAAAAAGCGAAGTTAATAAATTAAAGAATTTGTAAAGTTTAAGAAGGGAGTTGTTTCTTCAATTGAAAATCACCATTATATATTGCCACTGTGATCACAATAACTTAAAACTGTTATGTGTTAGACAATCTCTATTGAGATTAGTACAAGTTGATTATATGGAAGGTTGAGAACAAAAGTGAACCAAGTCCCTACTTCAATTCAAGGAAAAGACGTTTAAAGAAGGTCTGTGGGAATGTTTTAATACTTTTCAGACAGTAAAGCATTTACTTATAATATATAATATTTTAAAAAAATATATATCACATCCTGCCAGTTTACTTAAAATGTGAAAACTTGGTCCACTTTTACTCTGAACCCTCCACGTATTTATTGCTGTAATCCCAAAAACTGTAAGCCTGTTAGTTCTGGAAAAGCTTGAGAATTTAGAGTTTGATTCTTGGATGATCATGTAATGTTGGTACAAAATTGAGCCTATAAACAGGAGTTTTCATAAAAAAAATTGTAAATCATTTATAAATAATTGTATGAATAATGTATAGGCATTTGCCTGGGTTGCCTATAAAACATAGGCACTTATATTGAATAATATTTTATATAATATATTTATATATTGCTTACATGTACTTAAAAATGCTTAAATGACTGCATGCACTGTCTATACTATATCTTTTTCATAAATATTAATATACTTCATGTGAAATTGCTGAAAAAAAAAAAGGGAAATGTAATAATCAAAAACAAAATTATTGAAATCTTTCAAATAGTATTTTTTAGTTTTCTTTCTGCATTCAAATCTTATTTCACTGTTGTACAACTAAATATTGAAATTATATTATACAAGACCTAAGGATTTTTAAAAATCAACTTATGGCATCAACAATTAGACACTTCTGTCTAGCAAGTCTGAAAAAAAACCCATAAAATTATATTAAATAGAAATACTAATTGTTGGCCGTGTGATTTTGATGAACACACTAATGCTGTAGGAGTGACTACAGTTGTCTCTTGACTTTTAAGAACTAAAATTAATAACATAGTATTGTAAGCCAAAAACATAAAAAATTTCTTAGAGCTTAGATGATTGCTGATTCTTCAAAGGACAGTTAGGGTTTTAATTACTCAGGAAAACTTTTTTTTAAATTTAGCTTGTGATGATCTTGCTTCTGATATCTATTGTATGTATCCACTAAATGTAGTAGTGCCCATTTCTTGAATATCAATATCTATAGTGAAGGGAAGAGTTAAGTTACAAACATATAAAATAAGATTTCTAGAAAAATTTAAAATGAAATGAAAAGAAACTTTCTGAGCTTGAAGATTAATATATTATGGCAATATATACTCATAAATGAAAAGATTTTAGTTTAAATAAAAAACCAAGAGTTAAATTTCAAAATGACTAACATAATAAACTAGGAGAATTAAATCATCACCTCAAATAGCAATGCACAACTCACAGAAGGAATGAGAACATCATTTTGTATTCCAATAGCACCCATACTTCATCTTTCTATTTGGATCAATTTGATCATTTCCCTGATCATCAGGATATGATGTATGTGTAAGCAGACATTGTCATCCATCAACAAGAATGCCAGGCCTACTGTACCTGTAATTCGAAGAACATATTCTTTATCTCTATAACGTTAACCATTTTGAAGTCCCTTATCAATGATGCAGAGATTAGTGGTATTTAATAATGACTCTGTCCCCACCATTAGATCTCCACCTTGAATAGTTTGATGGATCATATCTCGTGTCATATTCTGTCTAGATAAAGACCTGCTCTAAATTTTATTTTTGACTGAATCTTGACTCATCTATGCAGAGAACTTTGCTGTACATATTAGCAAGTTTCATATTCCTGATACCATTCCAAACACCATTTTCTGAATTAAGGATAAGGGGACGTAGAATTGCTGGTCTCCTGGAAAAGAGGCCTACTTCAGAAAGCCTTTGTCTTGAAATTCTTCTAATAATTTCAGTGAATTGGGAATAACTGAGAATAAGTCATAATGACTTTTAGCATTTATTTATAGTTAAAAGGTTCATCTTGAGGTCTTGTAGCAGACATCCTTCAGCAGGCCTTCTAGGAATACTTAAACTATTCTTAAATTGTTTTCTTAGCCTTCATACTATCATTCATAAAATGTTCAACTTGCTTGCCATGTCAGCTTTACTTATTCCATCTGTGTGCTACAAAAACTAAGCCGTTGCAAAAAATTAGCGAAATGATGTGCAGAAGGTTGAGGCAGATAAAATTGAACGAATGTGAACCAACCTATACCGAGCATGATACCATGTATCGCTTGCACCCATGCAGTTCACATGCAGTCATTGTTATTCTATAATGGTGATATATCAATTCTTGAATAGACTGAACAATGTCTGAGAAAATAACGCCGTTCTGTGAAGGATATATTTGTACCCTTTCCAACATAAAAATGCCTTATAGTATGCTTGCAAAACAGTCTATGACAGAGGCTTGGTGGTCAGTAATGGTACCATTAGTCACATAATCTGTCAAAACCATCAGCTCTATCCGCAGGCCAAATGTACTGGCAAAACAGGGAACCGACGACTCAGACAAGTCAGCTGAGCACCTGTTAACATAGAACAGATGGTCACATGAGAGAACCCAAGATTGCATGGTCAACATTAAGTTAGGAATATCATAGTGGACCATGGAACATGTCATCTAAAACAACCTTGACATGTACAGGATGCACAAAGCAAGTGGTCACAAACTCACAGAACATCACATTCAGGAACAATTCATCAATGCAAGTAAACTGTATGAATGGCATCTGTCATGTGACTGCTGGCAGTTTTGTTGTCTCATTAGATGAAGCATGAGTGTACCTGGACAAAGCCAACCAATCCAGGGCGATTTGTTACCAGCATATCCAGGACGAGCTGACTTTGTGTGGGAATGCAAAGAGAAATTCTCCAATGGCTTCATGATAGACGTAGGATAGTCATGGGCATCTCCTACTTAAACAGTGGCTGCTATTGTCAAGAGAAACGTTGCAGACTTCCAAGAGACTTCAGATGGAACCAATCTAAGGCACCTGTGTCCCACATTTTTTATGGCAACAACTTGCCATTGGTGAACATTCATTTGGACAAGGCATCCAGCCATATTTGCATGTTCTACACTAGTATTACAAGTGAAAGGCACATGAGACTAGGTTTCATTTCATTCCCTTCATGTACATACCTTTTAAGTCACCTGATGCATCCCAAAAGATTTCTGTGGTTTTGGGCTTCTCAAATCTGGAATTGCACGATGCACTGGCTGTACTCTGGCTGGCCTATGGAAAGTCTGTTTAGATGCATGAAGTACCATCCCCCATGGATTATCTATTCAGAAGCCTCCTGCAATGGAAACTATGATGCCGGACAATTGTCCATAACCATGGTCATCACATCAAGCAGCATCATTGAAGGGCTTTTTCTGTAATATGAGGCCCCAAATTTCTTCAATTTTATCTGCCTCAGCCTTCTGTATATGAGCATTTCTAAACGAATTGGTAGTCAGTAATTACTAGTGAAAGCAATGTCATACAAATGAAAACAACCAATCTCTAGCAGCATGTTTTTATAGCAACTCGTGATTTGCCTATAGGTTGTAACGACTTACAACATCTTCAATCATATTAGCATATTCTTCATGTTGATAATATCTTTTCTGAAAATTTCAAATTTTGTTTTTAAATATTAATAAATAAATAGGAAAAATGATTGTAACTTAACTATTGACCTCCAATATATATTTTATTTAGGCTAATGTGTGTAATAATCCTATTCCGAATGGAAGTAGAAGGTAAGTATGAAATTATCTTGAAATAAAAATATTTTCTTGTCACTAAATGTTGTCTTTTATTCATTTAGATGCAGGGCCAGTCCATGATGGGCATGCCTAACCAATTGGGTAGCAGTAGTCATAGCCATAGTCATAGTCAAGATTCCAATATTAGTAATGCAAGCTTTGGTTCTTCTAGTGATAAAGAAGCCGAGGTAAATGTAAGATACCTTTTGATTTTTTTTTTTCTTTCTCTTTTCGTTATATTATGATAAATGATTTTTTGAAAGTCAGTAAATTATTATACTCTTCTTATATTCTGTAATTACCTTAAGCTTTTAAGAATCTACTAAACGGAATTCTTATTTTTATTTAATCGAAATATTCCTGTCATTCCATTTGCTGAATTGTACAACTTAAATTTCTCGTAACTCATCTGCAGATTATATGAAATGTTGATGATACATACAAACATCAGTGCTTTCAAAAAAAAAAAAAATTAATTTGCAGCTGTCGAAAAGCTTTCGAATGAAACATAAATATCAATAATATATTAGTTTCATGGGACAGAGAAATACTTTAAAAAGTAATAATTATTATAAATTTATAGAACATATTTCTTTGAAGGATATGTTTGTAATGGTCAATTTTTTTTCTAACGGAAAATTAACCAGTACAGCAGACTGAATTACTTTGAGATTGGTAAATTGTTTCAAAGATTTTGATGTCAAGTTATGGGGATTTTTCTAGAAAGGTTTTGGAAATTTTAAATACTTAAAAAATATAATTGGAAATATTGGCTACAATTCAGTTTTAAAATGCCAAATTTTACTTTATTAGCAGAAAGTAATTTATGAAGAAATGTACCTTCTACTAATTAAAATCTAGATACCACAGCTTTAGTAAATTACTTCTATTGACATGATGAAGCTATCTTTAATTTGTATAGCACAACAGTAAAATTATGGTGAAGTAATGTTACCATTTCTTTCGTTAGAATTTTCATGACTGGGAAACAAAAAAAACCTCGGATATCTAGTTTAACTGTTTCCCATTAAACTAGAATAAATCATGTAAAACTTCTTGAATTTACATACATTTTAATTTGAACAGTTAACTTTCATTTTTTTCTTTTTCTTTTTTGAGAGATAGATCTTATATCCTTATTGGTTTATAGAGAAGTAGATGACATTACGATTTGAAATTTTTGTTAATTTGTGTATATTTAAATGCTAATATTTTGAAAACTTTAAAAAAATGAAGATACCACATATAAATTAGCCATCTTATTGTAAGCATTGGTTTAAAAGCAAATTATAATTTAACTATCTTGTAATATATGAATGTAATAAGTTAAAAAGCATTAGCTTTAAGTGACCGTAGTTCTTTAATATAAACACCTCACATCGCAAATAGTTGAAATATCAGATAGAAACACACTCTTCCATACATTGCATTAGTATTAAAATATTTATTAAAATACTAATAAGGGAGACAAATTTTCAGGAACTGTACATATTCCTTTTTTCAAGTCAATAATATAGGTATAACAGAATTAAGAATAAGCTTGGCAGCATTGGTTTAAAAACATGAACTATTAATAAAATTAATTGTTGATACAATATGCTTAAACATCTCAAAGTGACTATTAACTAATGTTATTGTTACAAAAAATAAATAAATAAAAGCATGGTGATACAACAAATTTAATTGTTGTTTACAATCTGACTTATTAATTGTAATCTATAATTTTTCAAAATATTGTTAATAATTTAATTCCTTAATATTGGCTGTTTTTCGGTTATCAAATTGCAAGTAATCTCTAATAAGTACAATGGTATTAAAATTTACTATAGCTCCTTTATACCTATTAAAATTTTTTTCTTTAGAGTTTCTAATAACACAACTTTCCAATATTTTTCTTAAGCCTAATTGGGTTTCTTTATATAAAATTTGGACATTTGTGTCCATAACGTGGCTTTTCGTTATGCAATGATATGCTACGTCTGAGATGTCTTTGTTTTTATTTTTCAAGGCCCTACAGTGCTCGGACACTCGCTCCGCTAGGGTTCTTTTGGTTTCTCCCACGTAAAAATTTTGGCAAGTTTGGCAAGTGATTTTATATATTAAACCCATTTCTTTCTTATAATCATGTTGATTAACTTTTTTACATAGCAAATTTTTAATTTTATTATTATATCTAAAGCCAATGTTTATGTTGTAAGCTTTACATAAAGTTTGTAACCAAAAGCTGTTGTTATTAAGGTAAGGGATATAAATTCTATTTTCAAATTTGTTAATTTCTTTAATTTTGAAAGTATTGTAAGATTTAATTTGGTCATTGATAAATTTTTCTGGATAATTGTTTTTCTTAAGGAGGTTAGTCATATCATGAATTTTTTCTTTATACACATTTTCAAGACTGGTGTTACAATCTAATCTTCTTAACCAATTTTCAACAATATTCTTTTTTATATGAGCTTTATGGCCTGATTGGTAATTTAATACATGATCACTTTGAAACTCTTTTCTGTAGTGCTCCATTACAATTTTGTTTTTATTTTTTATTAACTTGATGTCTAAAAACTTTAACTCACCATTTGTTTCTAATTCAATTCATCACTTTGAGATGTTTAAGCATATTGTATCAACAATTAATTTTATTAATAGTTCATGTTTTTAAACCAATGCTGCAAAGCTTATTCTTAATTCTGTTATACCTATATTATTGACTTGAAAAAAGGAATATGTACAGTTCCTGAAAATTTGTCTCCCTTATTAGTATTTTAATAAATATTTTAATACTAATGCAATGTATGGAAGAGTGTGTTTCTATCTAATATTTTTGATATGGAAAGAAAGAAGATTGTGGAAGAATTTAGTTGAAATATCATTTAGCTAGTAGAAGTTTTTTTTTTTTTTTTTTGCTTGTTGTCCAAACCTATCTGGGCAGACGATGGATGTTCTGTATGTCTCTTTCTTCCATTAGAGACATAGAAATTGGCTGGATAATTAGTTCATTCATGTTTGAGAATTTGGGTTTATATTTTGGAACAGCTGGTTTTGACCATGTATTGGCCATGAAATTTTGACCAATAAATAGACAATCTTTACTTTCTCAGTAGGATAATAAAAGAAAATCAGTCATGCAAATATATTATAATTTTTAATCATTTTAATTTCTTAAAGTCACTATATAATATAGGACAGTAAACCATACTTAACATTTATGTCCTGATTTTTAACCAAACTTTCAAGTAACTAACTAAAAGAATAATTAACCAATTTACACAAACTTAATATTTAAATGTTTACTGAAAGTCTGTGACTGCGTTTGAAGACAACATTGAACTGTTTGATTAAGCAGATCATTTGAATGAAGCAAGGGAAAGAAGGAATGACACATTTTATTCATTGTGGCATTTGTAAACATTGCCTATATTAATTTTTTTTTTTTAATTTTAGTTTTTGCATTGCTACAATACTGTATCTCACGTTAATAAATTTGTAAAATTTTAATTTGGAATTAAATTTCAAATTTATTAAGATTTAATCAGTGTACAATTAAATATTTAAGTCTCCCCCCCCCCCTTTTTTTTTTTGAGAGTGTATATTTTTTTAAAGCTTTTTTTTTTCTTTCTTTTGTACTGTAATTTTGGTCATTTTTGTTATAAGCCAACAATTAAATAAATTTAGATGAAAAGAATATTTTAAATATATTTAGTTTATTTTAATATATACTGTAGTTGGGGTTTTATTTTCAAATATCCTCTGTTCTTTAGCAATTTACAAAAAAGAAAAGAAACGTTTATCCGTTCAATCAATGCAGGATCCCTGTATATCTGCCATATATAAATGTGCATCCATTGGCCCATTGATCTCAAAGTAAAATTTCACAGAGCATTTCTTCTTACTGGAAGAACTTTCGAAGCAGTAGGGATTTCAATTTTAGAATAAAACTCTTGCGCCTTCCATCAAATTCAAGATAGATCAAAACTATTGTATTTTGAAGCTTTGCTGTTGTGAACCAGCATTTGGCCAACGGATAGGAGAACATGATCTGTTAGGTTTTGCTTCATTCTGAAGCCTGAAAACTATTGCTGATTTAACTCCAGCAAAAGCACTTAGGACAAAAGCATGAATCAACTGAGAAGTTGTTGTTAGGAAGTTTGCAGTAAAATTCAGTTCAGTTTGCTTTGATTTATTATTTAAAGCATTTGTTTCTAGGACAGTGAATAATCGAGCAGTAAATTTAAGCAATATGGCAGGAAGCCATATTGAATAAATTAATTATTTCCTACTATTGTCTAATTTTGATATCTTATTTTGATGATAAGTATCACTGACAATTTCAAAATATAAAGTCTTATCAAATGTGATACTGTTTATCAATGTAAATGTTTAGTTAAGAGTTAGCAAACTATAACTTCGACAATACTGTCTTCCTAAGCTGTTAAGGAGCTTAGAAGTGATTCAAAGACTAAAGGTGGAGTGCACCAAGCTTTTGTTAACTTTGACAGCTTTAAAGTTTCGTTAAAGTTGATGGTTGGTGCATCAATTGGCATTTTCCATGCACCAACGTACGTTAGAGGTTTAACAGTCATTAAATCGCTATTGAGTGGTCAAATTTTAACAGCGGTTAAACCTCTAACGAACGTTGGTGCACAGAAAATGCCAGTTGATGCACCAACCATCAATGTTAACGAATCGTCAAAGTTAACGAAAGCTTGGTGCACTCCACCCCAATACACCAATCTTTATCAATTTTCATATTGCAGACTTTACTTTTGTACTTGTTTTAGATTTTGATGTTTGTTGACACATGTTAAAAGTGATAGTAAAATATAAGCCAAAAATACTGTATCTTCACTAATTCAAAGAACTTACAAATTTCAAATCTCATTTTGAGGGAGATTAGTCTTGTTGTCTAGCCTTGATTGGATGTTGGTTTTTTATAGTGCAATTTTTATGATCATTTTATGTGAACTTAAATATTGCGTCTTTAAATAATTTAAAGACTACAGCACTGATTGAAATCAAACTACATATTTAAGAGTTGAGTTTTACTGCCTAGTTCTCATAAGTTTTGGTGATGCTATATTCTCTCCTACTTTATTACACAAAAATATTTCAGTAAATTGCCGATCTTCTTCAGGTGCCGGAGGTAGAAAATGTAAGTCTTTCGTAGCAGCTATATATAGAATTCGTTAATGCATTCAAAAATAACAATACAACAATAAAACAAAGACCAAGTTTCATACTTACAGTAGCCACTGATTTGTTAGACAGTCTATTCTTAAGAATTTACAATAAACACATTATAAGGATTTTTTTTTCTTGTTATGATTTACTTTTTTAAAAGATTCTAAAGAATAGTCATTGACCTTTATAAGCTTTGCCTTTATTAATAAAGCTGTATTAATAAAGACAAATGTATAAAAAGTCAAAGTTCACAGTTGAAGCGGGATTAATCAACAGTTTTAAACTGTAAAAATAAAGACAGAGCTATAAAGGTCAATTACAATGTTGATCAACATTTTAAAAAAGTAATTCATAACAAGAAAAAAAAATCCTTATAATGTGTTTATTGTAAATTCTTAAGAATAGACTGTCTAACAAATCAGTGGATGCTGTAAGTATGAAACTTGGTCTTTGTTATATTGTTGTATTACTATTTTGAATACATTAATGAGTTCTGTAGATAGAGGTTACGAAAGACGTATCTTTTCTACCTCTGGCACCTGAAGCAATTTACTGATTGAAATATTGTGTGTAATAAAGTAGGAGAGAAAATTGTGAAGTTTTAGGAATATTTTTCTTTGAGTTATTTTACGAATATTAGGGAAAAAAGCTATTTTAAGATCCACTTTTCTTAATGTCCCTATCCCCATTTGTAGTTTAGCTATCAATGCAGTGATGCATGTTAAATTTATGATTAAAGAATATATTTAGAGTATGAAGATATGTTTAGATTTATCTAGTATGTTTCTATTAAGCGCTACTTTGTTTAAGGCTTAAAAACTTTCTGGTTGAATTCTCCATTGAGAAATAGTTAGTTTTACAGTTGACTCAACATTTCCCATCACATCTCTAGTCAAGTCCAACATGCTCAATCAAAACTGATCTTGAGCTTTTTAACTACTAATATTTTAAGCTTGAAATGTTATGTTTCTTAGTGAGGCTTCAATCTATAAAAGCATGATTAATTAGCAGATCGTTTCCTCTTGGAGTTTGAAAATTAAATAGACTGCTTTTTAAAAAATCCTAACTAGCCTTGATGCAGGGAAACATTTTATCTTTCCACTTCATATTTTAAGCACATTTCACAGAATAATCTTGTTTTTGTTCAGATATTTTGAGACTACATCAGAAAATTTTGTCTTCACCTATTTATCATTTCTTTTACTCATTATATTGTTTTACCCCATCTTATATCTATATAAAGGGTGATTCACAATGATTTGTCATTATTTCAACATAGCATTCTGTAAGTCATTATAGGTCAGAAAGTTCGTATCAACATATGTCTGCATTTTTTAAAGGAGTAGAACTATTGAATTTTAAAGAAAATAGGTACTAGTAATGCTAGTGTGAAAGACATTGTTGCAGACAGAGTTGACCATGCAACAATACTCCTGTTGCCTGACAACGTGTGTGCAAACTTCTGATGTTGAGGTCATACGCACACAAGCTTTTTTTTTTTTAATAGATGTAAGGTTATAGATTGAGAGGGAAATATTAATTATTACTCAGTTTTTGAGAATACAAAGTCTGAAAACAATTCCATATTGCCATTGTTTAACATGAATATCTGCCGGTTTCACATTTATTGCATTCAAGAAACAGATAACAAACCGCATTTTACAGGCAGCAGGCCAATCAATTGTCTAGAACATGTTAAACATACAGAACGATGTGTCAACACAATTCGATTGTCTGCAAATGGCGTCTGTGGCTTGACAGTGGATAAAGGAATTCAGCACGCAGCACAAAAACAGTGCTGCAGTGGCAATATTTGCAAATGGAACTTACTTTCTGGATATGCCTCGTATGATCAATGCATATTTGATGTTTCATTTTACCTCGGTAATTGCTTCCGTACTACCTTTGAATATTACAGAGGCTTGCTGTACTAAGTCATCAGCATTGCTACCTACTAATCTGGAGGTACAGGTTTTTGTTGGCAGATGACTTGATGTAATTGTATGTTTTATGGGATTCAAATCCAGCTATAAATGTAGAAGAGAGTGTTGTGTTAGTTAAGCATTCTCAGAGATTACTAACAATGTGGCACAGCATTATCTTGCTAAAGTGCACCTGTGTCATTAAGATCATTGATTAAGCCGTACACCTGAATAATTGTACTAAAGACTTTATACATAAATTAATACCAAATTACGACTAATTCCACAATCGAGAGAAAGTATTATCAAGTCTATATACTTTCTCACGATTACTTTCTCTCGATTGTGAAACTAGTCGTAATTTTATATTAATTTACATATAAAGTCTTTAGTACAATTATTCAGGTGTATGGCTTAATCAATGACCTTAATGAATCACAGTACACATAAAATATTACTCCAAGTCTGCACCTGTGTCATCTTGGAAGATCTTCACGTGGAGACATGTAAATGATTAGCCATTAAGTATGGGAACTATGCTTTTCTTCTGTTTTCCAGTCTTTGATGGTTCATTGAACCTCTCAGATGCAAAATAAACATGCACTTATGACAGATGAAGGATAAGCATGGTTACACTGGGCACCAACCTTTGAAACTCATAAGGAGGAGGTTTATTTGAATTAGGGTATGGAAAACATTGTCATTGTCCCCTGTTAAATTCTGTGGCCAGACTTTCCATAGTTTTTTTTTACCTATGGACTTGTTCAAGGTGGAGCAACTTATATTCTTCACGAACGTTACTTCCATCCTATTAGCTCATTAATTTCTGTTTTGCCCAGTTTCCACTTTCTGAATATTGCAACTATCAAAGCTTATAATACTGGTCATTCCTTTGATATCATGACCCTATAATCTTGCCTTTTTTAAATCCCATTAAATAACTTCCTTTTCCATACCAGTCAGCAACTCTTTGAATAGACAGTACATAGCATCTCCAGTATCATTCATACTGGCTTTCATCATGTCACTTAATGGAGGGAATTCTCAGTTGTGAAATAATGAGGATGGTAATAATATAGTAATGGAATTGTTAATTTAGTTCTGATGGCATTGGTACTTTTGCTAGCAGTCGCACCTTGTAAGTCTTTTTGTTGTAGTAAATTATTTAAATAAGATTAATTTTCTAGAGTTCTTCCATTCATCTTGAACAGCATCAATCCATATCATCTTTTTAACTAATTTATTTTCTGTATTTCATTCATTCAGGGCTGGGTAGCTAGGCAGAATTACCCTCTATGACATATATTTGAATGGCCTTTTCTGATTTCTCTCAGTGTGCTAGATTATATTTCATCATTATTTCAGTCATAATTAATGTTTATGAGATCTAATTTTGTTTTCACTTGTAAAAGTATTATCTTTTTTTCATTTTTCATTCATAATTATGAAATAATTAATGGTTAAAGTATCATCACACAGAGTGGACTAACTCTCAAATCCTGAGATTTTGGGGAGTTTGGACCAAAATGTGGCTTGAAAGGCGATCTATATTTTGGTAAAATGGACTCAGCTCTATCACTGTTATCCCAGAAATAGCAAAAAAAAAAAAAAAAGAATATTGCAGTCCAGAGTTTTATACAAGTATTTAACTTTAAGTGTTCAAAATCTCAAAATGTTATTCAGAAGGGTTAGTCCATCTATATTGAATGTTGTTTATATTTTCCATTTCATCCTAAACTTTAGTAAATAAACATCATCTTCACCAAAAATATATTATAAAAAATATTTATTCAACAAATTTTCGGAAAGTCTTATCTTCTTTCCTTTTTCAAGTTTTTTCTTTTATTGTTGTTATTTACTAGACACCAGAGAAACAACCCCACAGGACCCTCACAGGCTCAGAAAGAAAAAGAAAACGGAAAGAAGATGGTGGAGGGAATTTAGGTAAATAAAAAAGCATTGCTACAAGCATTAATTTTTTCTCTCCCTCTTTTTCTTTCCTTGTGATTATTTTTTTCAAATTTGTAAAACTGAAAAAAATTATGACCAGAATGTGTGTAGTTAAGATGCTTAAGATTAATAATAGATATTTTAATTGAAAATCTTCCTTCTGATTTTCTGTCTGACTATCGATGAATCCTCAAGAGTTCAACATTTTTAAATCCTTAACTCATGAAATTCTTCAAATAAAGATTGCTACCATTGGCTATGCGATATGTTGTGCCAAAATTATGTGACTAAATCCTTTATAATAATAATCCTAAAAAAAATAAAGAAAATTATAGTTACTAATTTGGTTTCAGTAAAGTTTTTGGAAGAAAAAAATGTTTTTATGAAAGGTCAAAGTCATGTTTTCATTATAGAACATACGTATATGTTTTTATTATAATCTTCAACAAATGAATTATTTTTGCTGTATAAAAATTAGGAAACTTTCTTCTCTCCTAATTATAACCCTGTTATTGTTTAGGTTAATATAAACTGATCCTTAATTCATTTCAAATAAAAGAAAGTTTTAAGATGCCATTCTTCTTATTTAAAATAACCCAATCAACATTGTTTTATGTGATTAAGGATAATTGTATATTTTACTCTTTTTATTTGTGGAAAAAAAAATCTGGACTTCTTAGTCAATATATCCTCCAATCAATTAAATATCAAAAATACATAACAGTATTCTCATTTTTGTAACTTTCAATATTTCTCCGTTTATTCGGAATGGAAAGTTACGAAAGTATTCTCATTTGTTATTTATTAGTTATTTTATTTACTTTTTTTTTTTTTATCTTTATCAATTTTTAATTTACTTGTTGATTTTTCAGGTAAAGGTAGTCGTGTTGACAGCCGGAAAATTAATGATTATTTTAAAGTAAGTTTAATATTTTTTTTTTTTTTTGCTTTGTTTCTTAGTGGGGGAACATTTATAGGGAACTTGTTTCTTTTGAAACCACTGTTCCATTATATCTTAATAAGTTCATTTTTTTATTTGTATCAGTTTGCTTTTTATTTATGTAATAAGTTAGAAATTAAGTTACTTAAATTATTCTCAATTATTTGAACTATTTATTTATTTATTTATTTATTTATTTATTTATTTATTTATTTAT
>JAFIDM010002131.1:46846864-46951174 GCA_023159025.1 Thereuonema tuberculata | reverse complement strand
TATTTATTTATTTATTTATTTATTTATTTATTTATTTATTTATTTATTTTTTCTTTTCAGCATCAACCCAATAGTCCTGTTAGGTTAGGTGGAAATAAATCTCCATCACCTCAGGGATATGGTCAAGTAAGTGCTCTTTTTAACATCTAGAACTATTATAAGTTTATATAATAATAAGTTATGACATTTTTTTTTTGTAATTATTTAATATTTGAACAGAAGAGGAAGAAAATAAAGCTTATGGACAAAATTAAATGGATAAGTTTATTCTCTTCCTTTCTCTAATTTATGATTAAAATTCCTTAAAAAATATTTCTAAAGACTTAGTTGTACGGCTTCCTCTTTTTAAACCTTGTGCACTAAAAGAATGCGTAAATCATCCTTCTGTAAAATACCAAAACCAATAGCTTCAAAGCAGGTTTAAAAATTTCCTTCAAAGTTTCTTCATCTACCCTTCCCTAGCTTTGTTATTCACGATGACAAATTATAGTTGTCTTCCAGTGAAATTTCTATTATTTTAATAAATGAAAATATTTGCTTTCTGGATCTGTGATATGTATGTATTTTAGTCTACAGATATTGTTTTTGAAAAAGATTGCAATAGAGAGAATTTAAAATTTGAAGTGTGTAATTAAAAAACAAGCCTTAAAGTTTCAAACCCTACCATTCTGCTATCTGCAGAACAGAAATCTGATGGTAATTTGTCTGAAGGACAGCATAGCAAAGAAGTTTTTAAAAATAACGCCAAAGAATCAAGTAATTGTACACACATTTGAAAGACTATCTTCAGTTAATAGTTAGTCTGATATACAGAGAAACTGTGCTTCAATTTGGAAAGCATGGCCTTAACATTAGATCAGTTTTAAAATGGGATATTACTAATTAATTTACATACTATAGAAGTATGAAGTGTGACATCTGACATTAGGATGTGAAGATTCTTCAATGCAATGAATTTCATCAAAATTAATGAATTCCTCGTTTTTTTTTGTTTTTGTTTTTTAAACTTTGTTTTGCTTCAAATATTCATTGTGTAAACTAAGTCTGATTCAGTGATAATGCTCCATAGATTAACTAAAGACATCAGTTATATGAAAATAAACCATAAGCAATTTTCTGCATAGTAAAATTTAATATTTCCATATATCAAAATAATAGTTCTACATATAAATTTTATATATTAGTAATAGTATATATTTATATATGTATTATGAAATACTGACAGTATTTCTGTTTATTCAATCTCAAACATTGTAATATCTGGTGCAACTCACTCTATAAGCAGTAAGTTAAAAACCCTATAGTACCTAAACCCTATTTTTGATGACTATCCATAGGTCCCAAGTTGCTTTGCAGCTTACATATACTCATGAATCACTAAAAACAGCAATTTAGGATACTAATGCAAAGAGTACTCAGATAGTCTTTTAAGTGTTTATTCAGCAAAGGATGGAATTAGATATTGTTTAGATGATTCCTTTGTTTTCCATTATCAGCATGAACTTCAGATAATGGAAATAGATAAAAATCAGAAATCCCTTCATTTATCATTTAAATGACCTGTCTCACTTTAAAAGTTTGAATCCCACATTTCTGTCGATTGAAAGTTTTGTCGATTTTTTTTTCCCCCCCCTGAAGGATTATTTGTAAATTTTGAACCCCAAAAAGTTCTGTTAAAAGTCTTTGATAAGCTTATTGAGGTCTTTACAAAATCATTGTTGAATCAGATTGTTGTAAGTGTTTCTGTTGAAGACAAAGATTTATGTATTTAGCTAATGTAATTGTTTATTTGTATTTTCAGTATAGAGAACCTCATTCTCCTCAGACTATCATGAGTTCTCCTCCTCCAGGAGTAAACCTTGATTACTCCACTTTAATGCAGCCTCCCACAAGGCCGCAGGTTCCCATGACTCATCGGTCAATTCAGGTATTAATCATTTTCATTATCTACAAGCTAATGATTGTTTTAGTTTTATTCCTCAGTAGCTTAAATTAGAAAGCTCTGTTGTCTTTTTCAACATTGAATCATTTATCTAGATACATATGTGTTCTATTACCATTTACAGACTGATGTGACCATTCAGATGATCAGGGATCTAGAAAACAAATCTGCATCAGATTTGGAAATGAGGGATAATAGGATAGACGAATTACAAAGGGTGAGTCATTTATTAAAATTACGAATGAATGAACGATTTTCTAGTTATATTTAAATTTATAAAAAAGTACTTTATCATTTTATTTAGAAGAATAGCTATGTTGGTGGAGGTAAATTGCGTATTTACATATTTATAAAGTTCTGGACCACAATTGCAGTATGTATTCACATTCTTTACTCTAAATTACTTTTGAGTCCTTTTTATCCTGAACTGTCTTTTTAAGTTTTGAGCTTCATGAAATCTTTATTTAGGATGCTTAAACAGGATTGGACTTGCCTTGGACTCGCTATGTGAAGAGTCCCTATCAACTCACTGCTTATTCCATCTTCTCTCTTATATAAATAACTCCCAATAATTCCTTCTGCGAAATTCTCTAATAAAAACTTTATTACATGGATCGAAGATTCATTTGATTCATTCTTCAAGTCTTCCTGAATCTTACAGCTGTTTTTAACTATTTAAGAATTTAACAATAAATTTGTCTAATCTAACAATTAACTACATCGTTTATTTAAACTAAGTTATCAGCATTAAAATTGATTTTTATATGAAATAATAATAAAGAACCTTTTAAAGCTGTTCTAGAGGTCAAAAAAGCTTAAATAGAAAATTTTCAAAAAAGATTAAATAGAATTAAATAATTTCTCTAGATTTTTATTATTTCTTGTATCTGGAACATTTATTAATAATTGATATAAAAATAATAATTTCTTACAAAATCATTTACCTTTCTTTTCTTTCATTTATTTTTCAAGTATTAATTTTTTTATATCACTAATTATTCAGGCTTTTTTTTTTCCTTGAAGTTGACTGCTTAGTCTCTCTCTTTCTCTCTCTAACTTGGAGGCAATGTTAGATGTTTTTTTTTGTGCTTTCTTTTAATTATGACAAAATAAGCTTTAGAAAAAAATTAAAATAACAGTTTTCTTTGTCCAACATCTCTAGCTGGGCCTCTTTCTAAAAATAAAAGTAAAAGAATTATAAATTCTATAATTCTGCTTCTTGCAGCCCATTTAAAAAGGTATAGGTTTACAATGATATCTTGCAAGTTCACATCATCTGCCTGTACCTGTATTTCTTGGCAGCCCTATATGGTTTTTTGATGGAACTTAAATTGGAGTATGAATGAGCTTCACGAAAGTCAAAAAAATTGACATTATAGTCCATTCTTAGTTTTTAATATGGACAAAAATACAATATTAATGTTTAAAAAAATGTGAATATTTAATACTTTTCCATGCCATACAATTTTATTATTTGATAAGATACTTTAGTTATATATGTCTAATAACAGAAATTTATTGAAGTACATGACAGGGTGTTACTGATATTTACTAAAAAAATTTAAATAATTAGTTACTAATGGATGTAATTGAATTTTTATTTAAAGGCGTTATTAATCAACTAAAACTCCCATCAAAGTCTTGTTTTGTGCATATATTCATTATATTTGGATATTGTTTTAGGGTAATGAAGAATTAAAACGGCAAATTCAGGCTCAACAGAAATTAATAGAACAACATAAGGACAATATGCAGAAATGCATAGAGGTTGTTAAAAAATTATTAATAGAAAAAGTAAGTTTTTTGGAGTAGTTTTATAATATTCTAAATATATGTATTTGTAATATTATGAAGTCATTGTGAGAATATTAAGTTTTTAGAATTGATTAAAATTTTAAATTAATTTTTTTATGATTATTAATGAAATATTGTTTAAATAATGGATATATTATTAAAGAAACTTAATAGTCTTCAAGCCAAAGAATTTTAAGTCTAGTAAAATATTAATCTGAATTGTCATTAATATTTATTAGTATTAATATTATGTATGTTCTTAAATTATGCTTAAATTATTTTATTATTTATAAAATATATTCCTTAATATTTTTTTTTTTATTTCAGTCCACAATGGAAAAGAAGCAATCTCGTCAAAAATGTATGCAAAACAGGCTACGGCTAGGGCAGTTTGTCACACAACGGCAAGGAGCCAGTTTTGTAGAAAATTGGGTTGATGGCTATGCATTTGCAGAACTCCTCAAGTAAGTTATTAAAGAATAACCGAAGAGATGACATTGAATCGAATGTAATAAAAGATATAATAAAAAGGTTATAATAAAAGAATGTAATCATAAAAGTTTATTTCACTAACTTAAATCACTTTTTAATTTTTTATTAGAAAACAAGAGGAGTTAGCAGCTGGAAGAGAAGAAATAGATCGTCAAAGAAAATTACTAGGGAAACGAAAACCATCCAATAATACTGCACAGCATAAAAATAAAGGTGGGGGGAATGGCAGTTCAGGAACCAACATGGCAAACGGAACAGAATTTGCCAAACCAGCTGATGCAATGTAAGAATTTGCAGAAGATATTTAGTTTGATGCATACTTCATTACTGTTCTTACTTTGATTATTTTAATCCTTTACTTTAAATTACTTACTTTAGTTTTAAAATTTTTGAAAAAAGAGATTTAGTTTTGAAAAGTTTTGTTTCATTGTCTTTTTGAATATTTTTGTAATAAAATTTTTAAATTATGTTAGGGAATTAAAAGTTTAATATGAAATTTGAAGTGACTTTGTTTGATAGATAATATCACTATTTTGCTGATGAACTATTAAATTCGAATTTTTAAATTAGTAGATAGGAAACAATTATATATATATATATATATATATATATATATATATATAATTGATTTTCTTTTTAATTGTTTGGCATAATCAGCTGAAATAAGTTTAATTAAGAGTTTTAAATTGATTGATGTATTGAAATGAAATGATCATGACAATTTTGAATTAAAGCATATTTTTTTTTTATGATTTTCCCTTCAGCAAGCTTTTGTATTTAATATTCTCATTACTGTATTTTTTTTTATAGAATCATTTATTTGATATTTGTTTTTATTTTACGATATATATTACTAATGGTAGATATTATAACTTATTTTGAATTCTTTTTTTACTTTTTCCAGACCATCTCATGGTAAAGGAAGTGTACTGAGTGTCTCAATATTGAGTCGGTCTACTTTCATTTGTAGTTTAAATTGGCAGGAATACTATGAAATGGAGGAAATCCTAAAACTACGGCAGAATTCTTTGAAAAAAGAAGATGCTGATTTACAGTTAGAAATGGAGAAATTAGAAAGAGAGCGGAATTTACATATCCGTGAACTCAAACGTATCCATAATGAGGACCAGTCAAGGTAAATATAGAATACTAAAATAATTAATTATTACACTGCTTAAATATTAGGAAAAAAAAAACTTGTGTTTTGACAAATATAAAATATTTTTATAATTATTACATTAGGGTTGATTTTTTGTCAATTTTTTTTTTTTTTTAACCGTGAAGTAATTTAACATCTAATTGAGGAAACAGTTACAAAATTCAGTTGTCACTTGCATTTCTGTTCCAAATTAAGACTTCAAAAGTAACCCTTTGAATGAAAGATATTGAATAACTTCATACTGGTCATAATGAAGCAGATATAGTTAAAAGCTTCAATGTAAGCATAATATGATACTATATATGAAGAATCTGAAGCAGTTCGTAGCATACCCAGTACAAGATGCATGCAATTATAACACAGGATAAAATTTCAATATATCACTTGTTGAAAGCTGCAGTAAGGCAAGTGGAAAAGAACAGTTGCAGTTATATGGAATGAAAGTGTAACTGCTCAGATTTTGCTCGCCATATTGTCGCAATTCTAAATGATCAGTTGTTTCCCCCACCCCAGTTATTAAAATAGAACATATCAGCCCTCGGTCACCTGGTGGGAATGAACTCTTCCCCATCTCGTGATCGAGAGGCTAATAAAAAGGCTACTTCCAGCTTTGTGAAGGCAGAGTGCAGTTCAGCAGGGACTCTCGAGAAGAGTGCAGATTGTCATGGGCATGAGTGTAATGAAGAATCAATTCATCAATGATTTCCAGTAATAGAGAGAATTCACCTTGGCCTCCAGTCCCGAAAAGAGAGAGATTATTTCTGGTCTCTTGAGAAGAGATCTCACCATGTGCTTCAACCCTGAGAAGAGAATTTGTCTCTGGTTTCCCAGTCCAAGAAGAATACAAGCAGAAGCCCTTTTTTATTTTGTACGAAGAAAGAAGTTATAGGTGGTTCATCATATATAACAGCTCCGAGAAACAAAGAAGCTGCTTCACAGACACTTTCCTTGCAAAAGACTATAGCAAGTATACAAATGAATTTTGGAAGAAAGTGACTTTCAGAATAATTCCATGAGACTGCTACAGATCTATAAAAAGATAAAGACTATGGAACTGTGACATTTAGTTTTGTATATCATAAACAGCGGCCCCTAGTTAAAAATAAAGGCAAAAAAAAAAAAAAAAAATAAAGCCCAACATCATCGGGTAGAACAAATGTTAGCCATGGCCCCTGCCAATCTTGGAAAGTGCCACGTGCAAAGACATTGCAGCAATATAATGAAAGACAAAAAGGGACAGGTAATTTATTGCGTTTCTTAGCATTTTACTACAAATCTGTAATATTAAGAAAAGTTAAGAGATTAATTCTAAATTATATTTTTTTTTTTTTTTGCATCCGAATTTTTTGATTCTTCAATAATAAACTATTCCTGCTATGATCTGAATTCATGTAATTGAGAAAAATATTTAACAATTAATTAGCTTAAATAAATATTTTAATTTACACGAGAATTTAAATATTGTAACTACTGTAAGTTGATTAATCTCAACAAAATTAGCAGTTAATATCATAGTCTTAATATATTTATAGGGGCATATTTATTAATAGTTAAAGTTCTGAACATGTGAAAAGAAATAAAGATGAAAGTTTCATCGTATTAATTTTGTATTTAGATTTACATCTTTATTCAAATTTATTACTGTATTAGATGAGTTGCTATTATTACATTTAAGTCATTCTCACCTGAAATATTTAGACAGTGCTGTTGTCTTGTGAAAAATAGCAGATAAAATTATGATTTTGTTTAATATTGATTTAAATGTAATTTTAAAAAAGTTTAATAATACTGATTTGTCTGTGAGGTTCTGAAAATTATTTACTGCAATGTATAGTGATTACAATTTATATATATTTTTTAAGGATTAACAAAAAAGTTATAAGCATTAAATACAATTAAAATTCTCTGGATTTCCAAAATTCAGATTTATATACAGAGTTTATTAAATAACTTTAAATTAATTTTTATAATTATAAATGAGCTATTAGCTTATATAATACAATCTTCACATAATTCAAATTAAAACTTCAGTTCTATTAATAATGTGTTTTAAAAATAGATTCAAAACAAAAGATCCAAATGGCCAGATAATCAAACTTGAACATCTACCACAGCCTATGAAATTAAAAAAAAAAAACAGAGTGTAGCTATCCTTTGTAATAATGTGTATTGTTTTTTTTTCTTTTAATTTTGCCTATTTAGAGGTCAAGCAAACTCTTTATTTTCATGTGTCTTCTATTTTGTAGGTTTAACAATCACCCAGTGTTGAATGAGAGGTATCTCTTATTAACATTGTTAGGCAAAGGTGGCTTTAGTGAAGTTCACAAGGTTAGTGTTGCTCTTCAATTCTCAAAGAAATGTGTTTTTACATATAAGTTTTTTGCTAGTGATGTTAATTGATACCAAGTTTTTCTTATGCCATAAATGCTCTAGCAGATCTATTGATATTTTTTTGCAATCGATCCAGTTACATTCAATCAAAAATTTGCCAGGCATATGTCTGAAACTTTTATTTATTTATTTATTTATTTATTTATTTATTTATTTATTTATTTATTTATTTATTTATTTATTTATTTATTTATTTTAGGCCTTTGACCTAAAAGAACAAAGATACGTAGCTTGTAAAATTCATCAACTAAATAAAGATTGGAAAGATGATAAAAAGGCTAATTATATAAAGTAAGTGGTTTTTATTTTGTATTTGCATCCTAGATAATAACAGTTTTGTATAAAAGATTCTTACAGTCTTAATAAATGAATTTGTTTTCATCAGAAGTAATAATAATAATAATAATATTTAATAATGAATCCTTTGTCTCTCTTTTATTTCCAGACATGCTCTTAGGGAATACAATATTCACAAAGCTCTGGATCATCCACGAGTAGTTAAATTATTTGATGTATTTGAAATAGATGCAAATTCGTAAGTAGTTGACTTTCGTTTCCATAATTCCCCTGACTAACAGACTAAAGCCTTCTTAACAGATTCTATTTTATTCGGTTTTATTAGAATATTTGATCTTTAAATTATTGTGATGAAAATGAATTCCAAATTAAAATATTTCTTATTAGAAAACCCCTGTTTCATTCTGGTACATGTAGTTATTGCCCTCATTCAGTATTATCATTCTATTTCTTATGAATTCTTACTAATTAATTAAAATTAGTCTGCTTTCTTATTTCTTTTTTCCCCTTAATGAAATTTCTTTAATGTAATTTATTCATTTCATAATCTTTATTTTTTTTTCTGTCATAGCAACCTGCCATCTGTGTTTCTCCCCTTCTTAATGATTTATTTATTTATTTATTTTTCCTCATTATTATTATTTATCTATTTTGCAAACTTTATCTGAGTATTTTAGCTTTTTTGTAATCTTTTTTGCTGTGAAAATGACCATCATTAATTCTCAATTCTGTAAGCCTCTAATATCATCTTTCTTTAATTACAAGAGATGGCTTTGAAATCCATTCATGGATTTTATTTGCCTTAATAGTGGCTCATTATTTCATTGTTCAAAACTAACAAAATTAAAAGGTTTTCTGTTAGATCGGTGGCATAAGTGCTGCTTCCCAACTTGCTAAATTTTCATTTATGATCAATATATTTTCATCTGTCTGAATCACATTCATCATATTGTGATGAAAAGCTTATTTGCTTGTTTGTTTTTTCATTGAAAAAGGAATTACTTTGTAGCTGGTCAATATATGACATCAACTGTATTTTTTTTCTGCCTAATCTATTCCAAATGGTTTTTAGTAACAGATTATCTTCGCGTAAAGAAAAAAGAAATCACAAATTCCATTTTCTCTAATGTGTTATTTTGCAAATAAGCTATTGTTAATAGAATTGCCATTGAGAAGACACTTACCACTTTGTTGTTTACTTTTTTTGCATTATAATTGAAGCAGACGTTATCTGTAGACTGAAATTATTATTGAATCAACAGGAAAATAAGTAATTATGATTTAAATACAGGTACCACAAGCAGCACTTAAAATCTTGAAAGAATAATAAACATATGTTTGACTTAGGAAAATAGTAAGTTTTATTGTTATTTAGGGAATTTAGGGAAATTGTTTTTGTAGTTTCAAACTTGTGAAGTTATTGATTCGCTGAATTGCTTAGCACATATTCTAACATTTCTTGTGCCTCCTAGTAATTATTTTTTTTTTTTTTTTGAGAGTTCTATGATTGAAAGAGTTAATGTTTGTATTCTTTGTTTGTTTGTCAGCAGGTTTTGCACAGTGTTAGAATACTGTGACGGGCATGATCTAGACTTCTACCTCAAGCAACACAAGTCTATACCTGAACGAGAAGCTCGTTCCATTATTACTCAAGTTGTTAGTGCTCTCAAATACCTTAATGAAATTAAACCACCTGTAATACATTATGACTTAAAACCAGGTAATAATTGTATTTTATTTATCCTTCTTTTCACATGAAATCACTTATTTCAATAGAAAGAAATTCTGCTTTTGCTAATACGCAAACATTTGTAGTAACAGTAATTACAAAGATGCAAAACAAATATAAGTCAGTGAAAAATAATTTCAGCATTATTTCACTTATTTTAGTCAATTATTTCACTATCAAATATGTTTCTGAATAATTCCTTGGATTAATAGAGTCATTGTTGAACTTTAATTTTTGCCTTGTTGTGTATGAATGGAAACTCTGGTCATTCAGTACTCCATTGATGTTATGTGGTATAACATAACATTAATATAACATAAATGCATTTTTAAGAGGGGTTCCCATCACTTGAACCTTAAAAGGTCTATGATTTATAATCACGTGCAGTAGATGGGAACTCTTATCTTCATTAGCTATTTGAAAGTTTCTCTTATAGTGTGTCCACTAAACACTGTTCAGAAAGAGATAAAATCTATTATTTCAACTTGATTGACAGTTAATTAGTAAAGTATTTAGCGGTGTTGACTCATATTAATTGAATACATACAGCCTAAAAAATTACAAGCCTTTATTAATATCTGTTTAATCTTAAAGATTTGTAAATTTTTGGCCAGAGTTACAATATTCATAAAGGTATAATAATATCACAAGGAAAAAAATCAGTATTGCAGATTGTTTTGTGTTCAAATAAGCAATTTCTTTATTTTTATTTTTTAGGCAATATCCTACTAAGTAGTGGTAGTGCCTGTGGAGAAATTAAAATTACAGACTTTGGATTAAGTAAAATAATGGATGAAGATAACTATAATCCAGAGCATGGGATGGATTTAACTTCCCAAGGAGCTGGCACTTACTGGTATGTTCTCTCTCTAAATATATATGTTATATATAAAGTAAATAACTCTTAGCATCTTAGAAATAACAAATAATTTATTTTGTTTTTAGTAAAATTTAAACCCCTTTCAGTTTTTCTATATCAAAAGAATTCACATTTACTTCCAAAATATCCCATAAGACAAATCTTAATTAAAATAAAATTATACCTAAATTTGATTTGAAAAAATTTTTCTTTCTTGGAAAATGCATTGTTATTTGGTATATTTCATGATTCCAGTTTATATGTAATGGCCAACAATTGCTGATGTTCAACTAGTACGAAAAAAAGGAATCATTTTTATTTTGGTATCGTTGTGACCCTATATTGTTGGAGAAATATTAGGAAGATTATATGATTAATAATGTTCCTTCTTTTGTGATTGGTGATAATCAGTTTTCGGGAGGCGGCAACAAAACATCTTGATCTCATGTAGTTTTTATTTTCAGTCTTTTCCAGGTTTTTGTAGCAATGATTGTCTTCTGACTTAATGAGAAATCTTTGATGCAAATGTATGAAAAGTAATAAATAAATAAATAAAATTTGTAAATTTTCTTTAATAAATAATAACTGAAAATAATATAAACTTACTTCTGTATGTAATTGTTATTATATAGAATCCAGTTGGTTTGTGCCAAATACATGCACATGGTATTTTTATTTTAGCCTGTGAGACACAAATTCCATGATTAATCAGTAAAGGCAGTCTTTGGTTCTGAATTTCCCTTTATTTACAACATTATCATTTTAATAATCTGTAAATTCTCAGATTTCGATGGTTGTAGAAATTGAAGGCTTTTTTTCAGTTTCTGATAAAAAATGGTACTTGTTCGCTTTTGACTCGCAATTGAACTTAACTGGTGTTTTGAGGCTAGATTTAGCCTTCAGCAGAAAGAACAAGTGGAAGAATTATTTCAAGTCATTTTTACACTGTGAAAGGCTTTTAACTTCAAGGTTAAATTGTGAAGAAAGGGTGCAATGGAATGACTTGCCTACTTAGGACTATAAGAATCCCGTGTTAATCAAAGAAGTTTGCAACTTTGAAAAATAATCAGATCACTGTCTAATACTTATAAAGATTCAGAGCATTTATATTTAAATTGCATTTTTGTTTAAGTATATTTTTACTGAATATTCTCAGCAATTTGGCAGTGATTTTTTTCTTTTCCTTTAAGATTAATTTTCAAGTTAACAGGAATGTCTCGGCTCCTAGAATATTTGCATTCTCCAGCAGGCATCTGACACTTAAGACCTTAGTTAATTATTACTGAAGTCAGATGCAATTTTCTTCAGTTTCTGAGTTCCTTTTATTATTAAGCAGTTATAGTATAAAACAAATTTGTTTTACGATGTAAATCAGGCAGTTATTTTTACTTATCAGAAATCTTCATTTTAATATTAAATATATTAATAAAATATAACTAAAAGAGTTTCTATTTAAAACCTAATGCAACTTGTTAAATTAAGAATAAAAGTTAATTAATAAAAGTAACTTTGCTAAATATTTTCCTGGCTGATGTATTTCAGTTATTAAAATCTTTCCAACAATTTTTAGGTATCTGCCACCAGAATGCTTTGTGGTAGGTAAAACTCCACCCAAGATCTCATCAAAGGTCGATGTATGGAGTGTAGGAGTAATATTTTATCAATGCCTTTATGGTAAAAAAGTAAGTTTTTTTCTTTTCTTTTCTTTCTTATTTTGTTACCTTATTTTTCAGTTTTTAATATTGTGTGTGCACACACATATATAAAGATGGATTAAAATTAAGATTAGTTTATAAAATTGCAGATTTTATAGGATTAAAATCCTCACCACACCACTAGTTTTTAATCTGTAGTTTTGTCACTGCTATATCATTTTATGCTGTACTTATGGACTGAATTTCAGTACTGCACTGAAAGAAGTGAAGAAGTTAAATCTTGGCTCAGTAATAGATGATGATAAATAATACATTATATAACAGTGGCATGCTGCTGCTGTTTAATCACAGCAAGAGATTTTTCACGTTATTGGCAAATTATTCCTCAAGTCATAATGCAATTGATCTGTCTTATCTTAAATAGGGGTTCTGTAACAGATTCCATCATCTTTTTAGATACATAGGATGGTCATTGACTATTGAATCCAGTATTGGAAAAAGTTACTTACATGGTGTGATGTTGACAATGTAGACCATGCTGGTAGTGCTAGTTGCCTTGTTAGAAATAGAATTGGTGATGCTATAGAACAATATTTATTCTCTGAATTTTTTCTGACAGTTCATAATCAAAGGGTGTCGTAAGCTTAGGGCACTGTACATCATTATGCAAATGGAGCAGATAGTGTAGAGTATGCAGAAAATGTCCTCTGATGTTGTGATGTTATTATCTTCAACCAAGAGTGACACTTAAAATAATACAGGTTCTGTTCATCTATGCAAGCAGTCCATTTTAGGTCAGATAACAGAAGTTCTTGACTGAAGCACATTTAGATACTATATATGCAATCCAGATTCTGTAACACACCCTTAGGTAGTACATATAGTCTAGAAGGGTACATTTCATTGAATAAGAGTAGATGAAGCATTGCTTTCATTCTGCACTTTGCTTATGTGGAATGGATCCATAGCAGCAGACAGAGATTTTGTTGCTAAATTTGTTGTGAATATGGGACAAATGACTTGGATATTATTCAAATTGCTGATCAGCCTGTTTTGTACATTCTACTAAATCTTTTTAATTTTTATCTTCCTGTCTGTTCTAAACATAAATAGTCTTCATAGCATATCATCCTTTATTTGTGATTTGTAAATTGCAACATCACTATCATAGGATTGGTTTTAATCATGCTGTGAAGAGGGATAGATGTACTAATCATGGTTTTAAAACAATGGCTCGTTTAACTGTAATGGAAATTTTGTAAATTTAATTTATGCCTTTGATTGTTCTTGAACTATTCTTTTGAATTTTCTTATATGTGTGTATGCATTTTTTATCTTGGAATTTTCTGATAATAGCTTGAGTTACAGTATTATGATTGGTCATACTTTTTCCTTCTTTATAAACTGGCAAATAAAATAAGTGATAGATATCTTGCTAATTTAAAAATTCAAATATATTGCATTTTTTCCCCCCAACTAGGCTATTTGTCGAATGCCAAAGTTTGGCTTCTCTAATCAGTACTGGTTCAAATGAATGTTGTTTCTAAAATAAATGTATGTTAATTGACTTCACTAACGATGAAGGCTTCTCGTCCAAATTTAGATAGATTGCTAGTTACGTGATGATGACTCAATTCCTTTCCCTAAACTTCATAAGACTGGTATTTCTTTTAAGATAACATTTAAAAGCTAGTATTTAACCATATAGCTCATCATTTGCAGATGGTAGTTTAAAAAGCAATAAATTCTCAACATTTCAATTTTTTCCAATCCCAGTGTTCTTAGAAATTTTTCTTGTCACAATTTAGATACATCAACAGTAAAATCTTACCAAAATTTATGAATTTATGGTGCATTTGTGAGGGTTGGTTTCTCTCCGAGATGCTTATTTGAATTTACTCTCATTTGTAATTGTACATGATAGGAAATTTGTATAAAACAAATTCGTAAGCAAAATTTTATATACAACTGCAATTCCATGTAATTGTTAGTTAAGTTGAAAGCATTTCCTTCAGGATTAATTTACTGTCTTAATTATTCTTTAAGACTGCAGTTTCTGCCCTACTCTGTCGAATTTTAGAACCATATTGTGCAGTGGAGGACTACTATTTGTAAATTATTTAAAGTACCATTTATTGTTTATTCATCTACTCTGTGGTTTATTCCTTATCTCAATAGAATTTGCATTATACTGAATGTATTTAGGATACATTGTGATATATGAAATTAAGACATAGTAAAGAAGATAGAAAAAAAAAAAAAAGCAGAAGTGGTAAATTTAAAATTAATGCTGGAACTATTGAGTATACACTGGGAATGTGGAAAGCCCCATAAAATGTTTAGCCAAAGAGCTAGCTGCTCAGTTTAATATTTTGTATTGGCCAATGTTTAGATCCAGATAGAAGTTTGGCTTTTTTACTCCCTTGTCTCTGAAAAAGCAAAGGTATTATCTTTCTACTTTCTTTCCAGTTATCCACTGTAGAAACCAAGAGAGGCCTCAGCATTTACTTTCAAAAGCATCAGTGTTGAGTTGCTAGACTTCAATCATCCATTTACATTTATCTAAACATCTTATAATAATTTAACAATAATAAAGAAACGAAATAATGAGCAACTGTAAAATTGGAAAATATAATTAAATTCAATTTATTCATTGCTTAATAAAAAATACATTTATTATTTAAAACCTTCAACATCATCACATAAAATTAAAAATAAATGTAAAAACAATACATTTATTAAATAAGCGAATTTTCGAAGAGGCTAAAGCTTCTCTTCTTTTTTCAGGCAACAAATAATAACAACAAACGTTACAAAAACAAATAAATTGAGGAAGACATGACATTCACATTAACATATTGTAACAACAATTACTTACAATACGTTAACATCCTAATTCTTCAATTTTTACAGTATTATTACAACTTGAATATACATTTATTAATTCTTTAGCCATATCCACTATACATTTATTTACCTCTATACCCTCATTCCTGTTAATATTCTTGTTTTTGGCATTTCTAATAAATAAACTTTCTATTGTTTTCCTTATTTTACAGTCCTTTTCGATGCACAAAATTTTGACTTCATTTTTGACACAGTGAGTTTTTTGTATACAATGTTCAGCGAACTCCGACTTTTCTTTTAATTTATTTTTTATGTAATAATTATGTTTCAAAGCCCTCTCCTTAATAGCCCTTTTAGTTTCTCCTAGATAGAATGCATCACAATTCATGCATTCTATTTTTGCTAATTGCAAACTTGTATTATTTACAAGATGTTTAGGAAATAAGGAGAATTCCAGAGATTGTCATACACTTAAAAGAAATTGATTGATTTTATCATGTAGCATCTTACTACCTATTTAAAAATTTGAATTCTTTCTTATATTAGTTATTTACTGAAGGTTTGATAGATGAGAAAAATGGAGAAACATGACATTAGAAATGTATCTTGTACATGCCATGAAGTTAATTCATATTTCTTTTGGTTTTGCAGCCTTTTGGCCACAACCAGTCACAGGCCACCATCCTAGAAGAAAATATTATTCTTAAAGCCACTGAGGTAGAATTCCCTCCAAAGCCTGCAGTGAGTAATGAAGCAAAGGTGAGTAATTATTTTAAGTAATTCCTTATTAAAGAATGAAGTACCATTAAATGTGGACTGAGAGTTTGACTACAGTGGGGTTTGCTTGGGTGGCAAGAATGACTCATTCTTGCAAGAAGTCAACGTATTCCAGGGCATGATAGTGGAGCTCATTTGCAATTGATTTAACCATAATATCCATTATGGAAAACTCAGTAGTTTTTGAGATATGTTAATTTTTATATTTTTTTAGAAATGTCCCCCTAAGTAGTATAATAGAAAAAAAAAATCAAGCTTTTTTTTTTTTTTTTTTGTAATATTTTCGTTTTTTTCATTAGTTTATAAAAAACACTCTACTAGAATCACAAGCACAGAAATGCGAAAACAGACTTGTGCTTCCATAAGAAATAGAGGTATTTTTTTAAAAAAAACAATTGTAAACCAATTTGTATCATTTATGGAAGTAAGAGATATTTCTTAAACCTTTATGCCTCATTTGAAAGGTAATAAAATGGGAAAGTTTTTTAAAAGTCATTTGTACATTTGTTGTATAATCAAACTTTAGAAAAAAAATCCACTTGAATGTACAATTGGGTTGAAGGTTTTTCCAACAAGTATAGGTTTTAGCTGTTGTATTTTTATCATATTGAAGTTTTTAATAAGTACTGTTTGCTACTACATTAACTGTATTATTGTGTAAACTAACGAGGGAAACAGAAATATTACCAAAAAAGGCTTGATTCTTTTTTTTTTTATTCTATTCTTGATTGTATATTTGCTATTATACTACTTGGGAGTACAAAAATTATTACTTTTCGAATGAGATATTAAGGTTTAAGAAATATCTTTTACTTTCATAAATAATACAAATTGGTTTACAATTGATTTTCAAAATGAATACCTCTATTTCTTATGCAAGCACGAGTCCGTTTTCGTATTTCTGTTCTTGTGATTCTAGTAGAGTGTTCTTTATAAACTAATGAAAAAAACGAAAATATTCCAAAAAAAAAAAAAAAAAAAGGCTTCATTCTTTTTTTTTTTTCTTTTTTTTTTGCTACTATACTACTTAGGAGTACATTTCTAAAAAAACACAAAAATTAACATATCTCAAAAACTACTCAGTTTTGCATAATGGATATTATGGTTAAATCAATTGCAAATGAGCTCTACTAACATACCTTACAAGGAATATGTCGACTTACCAGTAACACTGTGTGTGTGTGTGTGTTTTTTTTTTTAAGGACGGGGGATGTGCATTTACGCATACCAAGGAATTGGTAATGTGAGACTCGGTGTGTGTGTGTGTGTTTATAAGCATTAATTTGAAAAATCAGTGACATAGTAATAAAGTAATTTTCATTATAGTTTTTCAGATTGTTTTTGATTGGAAAAACGAATACTGTTGTTATTATTATAACTATAACATTTAGGATGAGATAACACACACACATTTCTTGAAAAATTCTGCAGTGATATTGATTTATTAGTGAACATTAAAATGCTTTCAATACCAAAACGAAATCAAATATAACCCAAAATACTAGATATCAGAATTAAACAGATTTCAGGAAAGGAAAAGAAAGAGAAGTATTACATGAATATGTACCAGTGCCTACATGAAGACAGTTATATTCATAGACGAGATTTTTAGCAGCCAGGGTTACATTTTTTTTCTTCAAAGAATGAATGAAAGCTAAAATAAAATGTGTTTTTCTAAAATATGATGATATATTGTTCTTAAATAAATTGATTCAGATTTTGAATTACACTCACGGAAATGGGGATTGAAACACTGAAGTGTGAACTAATTTTGATCATAATTGATAGTAATATAATATGAATAAATATAGTATTTAAGAATAAATGGTTAAAGATCTAGACATATGATTACAGTAACTCCTGTTCGACATATAAGTGGAACATAAGTGCACTGATTTTAAAAATTAACATCGGATGCAAATCCATTTCCTAGCATACAAGCATTGACGGGCATTAATTGAAGGAATGTCTCTTTATCATTTTGCGTTACATCATTCTACACCTGTTCTAATAATAGCAGGGATAGATTCCAAATATATTTATTTAAGAAAATTAAAAAGTTCTGGCCATCTTCAGTGCATGCGAGAAGATATTCACATTTTGAAGAGTTAATCTGATAGTATTGATGGCATTTGGATATATATTATCCTTTTGAGTTTTGTCAGGAACGGAATGACCACCAGATTTAGTACATTATCAAAATGAAGTAACGGGGGGGTCACACTGACTGCCTCAAAACATGACGGCTAAGTGGTTCCACAAACCATATTCATCAGGTTTCGGAAATGAATGCTGTCATTCTAATGCTATCTGCTATTTCTCTTTCACCCAGATATTTTTTTGGTTCTCATTTTCCATCATTCCTACTGGGATAGAAGTGGTTCTAATCATCTAACA
Source organism: Thereuonema tuberculata (assembly GCA_023159025.1). Taxonomy (NCBI): domain Eukaryota; kingdom Metazoa; phylum Arthropoda; class Chilopoda; order Scutigeromorpha; family Scutigeridae; genus Thereuonema; species Thereuonema tuberculata. The sequence continues at coordinate 46,932,835 of JAFIDM010002131.1, read as the reverse complement.
TTAATAAACCATTGAAGATGAGAATGAGAGCCCAGCCTCACTTTTAGCAAAATATTACAAATTTGTAGGGTGTTCTATTTGGTCAGTGCTTTTAAAAGATTCTGTCTGTGCTCTTTGAATGTGTCTTTCTTTTCACATTGTGTCTGTCATTTATATAAGGGCTTTGACACTTCATGTTCAATACATGCATCAACAGAATAGTATTTGAGTCTCCTACCTGACATCTTTTCTTTTTTCTAAGCCTTGGACATATGTAGTAGCTTGTCATTCTAAAAGAATAAAAATGAATACTGTAATTAAAAAAAAAAATGTTTTTCTTCAAAATCTTCAAATAAAACAAAAATAAATGTATAAAATAATATATTTATTAAAATAAACATCTAAATTTTCGAAAAGACATAACTTCTTTTCTTTTTCAAAGTGAAAAAACAACAACAATACGTTACAAACAAATAGAGGAATACGATATGTATGTAAGACACTCATGAAATTGTATTGTAAACAACAATACTTACAAAGAAAGTTACTCTCCTAATTCTTCAATTTTAACCTTATTATTACAATTTGAACAGATATTATTAAACGCTTGGGCATTTCGACAATAAAATTGTTTACATCAACTCCTTCATTTCTATTTATATTCATCTTTTTTGTATTTCTAATTAGTAACCTTTCCATGGTCTTTCTAGTTTTACAATCTTTTAAAAATGTTTAATTTTTCTACATAATAAACTATCTTTCTCCACTCACATAGTTATTTATAAACAATAAACAATGTCAGTTCTGACATTGCAACCTCGCTGAATGCTTAAATGCTTCTTCAACTCATTTTAGTCTGATTAGTAATCAGGAGACTAATATTCCTGTTTTATCTATCCGTCTGTGGACAAGTATCATTAAAATCTCATTAACAACAATTGCAACAATTGCGTGTTTTGCATTGGCAACAAACACATTTATAAAAATAAGGAACATTAAAGCAATATCAATTATAATTCATAAATATACAAACTATCAATAACAGACATCGATATTTCGTCTTATCTTTCAAAGAATTTATCAAGATATTTATAAAAATTCTTTAGGAAGAGAGAATACCTCTCCCTTTCCTAAAATTCAAAATAATAATATAAAACAAGAATTCTAAAATGTGAAAAACTTAAATAATCCAACAATAATTTTCAATCACATTTTCCAATCTCCAATTTATAATTTATAAGTCTTTTTAAATGTCTTTCTTGAAATCTTCAAAATCAAAGTATTAACAGTCTTCTAAAAATGATCAACTTACGTATCCTTCCCATGGTCTTAAATACATCACACCTCCCTTCTTTCTCCATCAAAAGAAATTATAAATTGAAGATTGGAAAATGTAAGGTTTTAATTTTGAGTAGTTTTAAAAAAGGAAAATAATATTAAATCAGACTTGTAAAGTTTTATAAAAAGAAAACAAAAAAATTGACCAGTAAATTGGACTTGTAATTAAACTAAAGATGTGAACCTGGTTGAAGTCACGTTTTAGAATTCTTGTTTTGTATTATTATTTTGAATTTTAGGAAAGGGAGAGGTATTCTCTCTAAAGAATTTTTATAAATATCTTGATAAATTCTTTGAAAGATAAGACGAAATATCGATGTCTGTTATTGATAGTTTGTATATTTATGAATTTATGTGTTAAATATGACATTTAATTATTCAATATCAATTATATTTACTTATCAGAAGATGTTGCGCAGCACTGCGATTGGTTTACTAATCACTATCTCTACCTTGTTTCTTGATATTCCAGTTTCCATGTCTGAATAGAAAATTTATGGGAGGTGATTGGGTTTAGTAAATAAAGCAATGTTTTTTGTTTTTTCTACTCAGTTTTGTGAATTAAAAGTTGGCAGCCATGAATTTAGGCTGCATCTACAAAGTATACCTAATTACTGTGTATAAATGCACCCACAATCTTAACAAGAGGTGATCAGAACTGCATCTACGAATTCTGACCAGAATGCGGTTCCTGTAACCAGGTTGTGTGATCATAATCCACTAGCCTGAGATGGTCTAGGGTTGGTTAAAGATGGCGTCGAAGTTTATGAATGAGTTGAAAGCTGTTTTTAACAATTTGCTTAAATATTCAGAGATGATGTTGACAAAAATAACTGAAATGTTTGGGCACTGATGTTATTTGACTGTTTCATTATTATTATTACTATTATTTTTAAACTTAATTTTTTTTTATTTGTAAACAACCTACAAAAATAGCTAGTTCTGGTCATTACATCATTACAACCAATCACATGATCCTAATCAATCATCTGTGGATTGTAGAGGCACCCTTAGTAATATTTTAGTATTAAAAGAAGAATTTTAGAGAAACAAAGTGTGTTAAATAAATAAATAATTTTATTTTATTTTTATTTTTTTCATTTTTACTATATAATTGCAAAGTTTTTAGTTACTTTTTCCTTTCTTCAGAATTAAAAAAAATTGAATTTAGCAAGTTTTTTTATTAAGTTATTAAATGCTAACAGTTTTTGTTTTTATCTGAAATATAAATACTGAAATTGTTGTCTTTTTCTAGTGCTTCATCCGACGCTGCCTACAGTATAGAAAAGAGGACCGTGTGGATGTCTTGACTTTGGCTAGTGATGAATACCTGAAACCTCCAAGTGCTAAGCATGGACGGCAAACACCCTCCAGTTCTGCGTCAGTCAGTACCACCATTATTCTTTCGTAGTTGACACTGCAGATCAGTTCTGCTCTTCCTATGACTGTGTTTGCCATTGGACGCTAAAGCTTCACTGTTGATTTTTGCATTGATGTTCCCATTGAGGAAAGACTCAAGAAATATTTAAATGAGAAACATTTAGAATGTTGGAAACTAAAAAAAACAAAAAAAAAAACAACTCTGTCTTCTTTGGTGAGAGTGTGTGCACGTTTATGAATGTCCCTTTGACTGTAACAGCAATTTTTAAAAATTGATAAAAAAAAAAAAAAAAAAAGACTTTTTCAACTTGCCAGAGAATTTGTAGAATGAACACTCTTTTAGGAGAATCTTGCACCCCTGTGTGATTCCTCATTTAACCTGCCTTAACTAAAAAGTGAAAGGAGGTATCCAGTCCAAAAAAAAAAGGAATCAAATACCCTATTACTATTGTTATTTCTTTTTACTTGATACATCAGGATTGGATAACAATGAACTGAAATGAGGAAAAGTTCACAGGAAAAAGTGCGTATGTATGTGTGCGTGCGTGTGCTTGAGTGTAACAAAAAAAATGGCAGGTATGTAAAATAAAATAAAAAAAAAAAACAAAACAAAACAAAAAACATAAACTGTAAGTAGTTCTTTTAACTTGTTAAATCCCATGGAATCTAAGCAAAAATGGAATCATCATTGGAAGACGGCTGGTTAGGTGCATTGATCCAGTTCCAAGCAAGTTGAAATAGAGGTTTGTTTCGTTGAACAGCAGCAAAACCAAAAAACTGTCACGTTTTACCCCCTTAATCTTCCAGCTGCTGGCCGCACTCTGTAGACGGGCCTGATGTAATATTGCTAGTGACCTAGTTTTCTTTCAATGTGTAGAGATGTTTTTAATTCCTCAATGGCATTTCTATCGGCCTGCCTAGGAGAGCGATTTTTGTTTTGCAAAGGAAGAACAACTGCTTGGAAGGATTTGTTGTGTTCCTGCTAAACCATGAAGACATAACCTACATTGCCTTATTGTGAGCTAAGATTTCCTTAACATACGTTATTCATCTTGTTACTAGAGAATTGGTACTTCTTACTGGTGAACTTTAACTGATTTTCTTGTCTGAAATATTCCACTGTTAATTTTTATTTTATTTTTTTTCATTTTTTATTCATGCTTGGCAGGTGCAGAATGCTTACATATCTGGTCAATTTTTAACTTTTTTTTTTTTCCATATCTAGTTAGAATTGACTGATTTGTTTTGTTTGTTACTGGAATGATCTTTAATGACAACGTAACTTAGTTTGCGGAAAATGTAAATTGTAGTATTTTGTGAATATTTTTTTTTAAACTTCATTTACGAAGAATGTAATTAATCATGTAATGCTGATTTTAAGTTAGAGCTTCTGAAATTTGCAGTAAACTACAAATGAATTTTGTTTGTTTGTTTATTTTTAGGTTTTGGGAAAAAAAAAAATGGTTTTGATACAATTGAATGCAATGGCTGTGAAACATTAGTGTTTTAAAAACAATAAAATTTTGCATTAGCAATACACTATATAAAATAGATATATCATTGTATTTTATAAAGAGTGATCTTTTCTCTTGTATGTGTACACTAGGGAGAATGTTGTAGATGATCTCTTTGTTTAGGTTCCCTAAATTTCAGTGAAAACATTTTGATGTGCCTTCAAATACATCTAGAACTTTGTTGTACAGCAATCGTTGTAGCCGTAGAGAAAGAAAGGCTAAATGTTGGAAGGTAACCCAAGATAGAATTTTAGTACAAAGCATCATAGTTAAGGTACTCTTTAGCTAGTCAAATTGTAGCACAAGTGATTTTCACGAAGGAAACTGTTTTTAATTTAATAAATTTTGAGATTGTTGTGCCAAAGTACAATTGAGTGCCTTCACTATGAGTTTCTTTTTCACCTTTTTGATACTTTTTTTTTTCCCAAACCATTCAACATTTAGCTTCTGAAGAAATTCTTCAGTATTGATAGTAAAGTAGACGTTGCAGGGTTGTCTTTCGATAAATAGAATCGCTTACAGTAAATGTTGATAAAATTTGATAAATCCATTAGAAGTTAGGAATGATTGTGATATTCTGACCTATGTCAAGCAAAACTGGAACAATTTGTGTATTTCTTTTCTTACTTTTCAGTAACTATTCTTGTTATTTATAATATAGTATTTATTTCTCTTTAAAACGTTTTAGCTGGCATAATTTCAGTTCAATTTTTTGTTGAAGTGGAAGTTTTAATTTAATTCTAATATTAATTTAAAGGAATATTTCAAATTCACCGATTCTGATTTGTTTTATTTATCGGTAAAAGAAATTCAGCAACTTTTCTTTTTTTTTTATTTATTTATTTCTTCTTTTGTGTGTGTGTGTGTGCGTGTCTTGTGTGTTCTGGGTGTTAGTGTTCCACATAAATTGTGGGAAGCACCTTAATTTACATAACAATTATGTACTGTTTATTTGAAATAGTGCCAAAGAGCCAACAAGTAAATAAATAAATAAAAATGTAATTTTTTTTTTCCGAATCAATTGACAGCTTTCATGATTCGCTATATCAAATTTTACTGTTTTAAAATCAAATGTGGTATTTAAAATAATAGGGGTTACAGTGTTGGGAGACGACACCTGCCAAGCATGAGGCATTTGTAGGTCTTTTTACATTTATAAAAGTGTTGTTTTCATTGTTGGATTTCTTTATTTTTAGTGGAACATGCCAGTGAATTTAAAAGTAAGTGCAAAGGACAAACCAATAAAAAATATTTAAATAAATAAATAATAAATACAGTACTGCAGTGTGGAATTCAAGTGAATTTTTTTTTTTTTTTAGTTATTATTTTTAAGGATATGATGTTTTAGATATATTTTCTTTTTATTCTGGATCTTTCCATTCTTGATGAAGCAGTATAAAAATCTTAAGTGAAGATAAGATTTGCCCTATTCATTTAGGTATGGATTGAAAGCTTTGTTAACATCTTCTTTGGTAGAACACTGATGCATTCTCATTCAATTGAATGCTTCCAAGGCTACTGGAAAACACTAGTGCAAAAAAAAATAACAAAACATTAACTATACATGTTTTTCTTATGGCACTGCCTTTTTTTATTTTTTTTGCCTTTTTAGTATTCTAACCTTTTTCTTGTAGATTGCGTTTATTGTTGCTTTATTAATTTGTTGGGTTTTTTTTTTTTTTTAACCTTACTTTTCTTATATTAGTTTAATAGCTTTTTATACTGTTTTTTTTTTTTTTTTTTTTTTTTTTATTATTATTTTTTTTTAATCTATAACTTGTTTTCTGTAGCAGTACATTAGTCTCCTACTGTATCAGTGAATAATAAGATCTAGCAGTTATGCCATAGCTATGACATTTGTTCTCTTCTGTTTGCGTTATATATTTAAAATTTTTTTATATAGAATCTAGTACGTCATTCTAGTCCGATGAAAGTATTCATATGGCCATGATGTGATTTGCGATAATAACCTTATAGATGTAGTTTTTAATTTGTTTGTCCTTTATACTTATTTTTTTTTTAAGTTTTGCTTTGCTCTTAGAAAGAAACAAATATTTAAAGAAAGACCTTTTTTTCCTTCTTGGAGTTTCTCTTCTGCTCCCATTTAAACTATTGACTACTCCAATCATTTTTATTTTTTTTTTATCATTGTGTTATTATTTCTGTCAACATCTTTGCATATCATCTTAAAATCATAGTTTTTGTTTTCTTTGTAATACGCAGCTTAAAAGTATGATCTTTTCAGTATAAAGTATCCATTCCTCTTCAACTGCAGTGGCTTGAATGGCCTGTTCCTCTGTCTGAATCGCGACTGGATTTCATTGTCTACAGCATATAGTGTTGTTAATTATTTCTACGTTTTTATCATCATCATTATTATTATTATGATTATTATTATTATTTGCTTCAGCACAGGTGTCGGCAATCAGAGACACATGTCCCCATCTCAAATTTTGTCAAAGGTAAACATATATGTATATGAACATTGGTTTTATTTAAAAATCAGTTATATATGACATTGAATAAACAAAATTATTTTTTTATATAAACATTTTATTTAAGTGTAAAAGTGTACATACTGTTATGTTACGGTTAAACCTAGCAACAACTTCAAGTTGAAGACTTGATGTCTTAGATTGTGCTCCTCTTTGGTCTGCCGACACCCATGTGTCTGAGTGTTGTTTTATTTGTGTTGTGTAAGTAATTGAATTTGCTCAAAACTGTCAGTGGGTTAAAAGAGTCAACCTCAAATAAAAGTTCCTTCCGATATTTCCTGTTTGATTTCTCCCCTCTCTTCATAAGATTAAAAGAAAAAAAGAAAACTTACTTTACAAATGAGAACATATCTGGCCTTACTGATGTTAAACTGTTCAGGCTTCCAATTGAATCAACTTAACAGTGTGATATTGTTAAAATACTCTTTCTTGAATGAACTGATAGAATTAGCGAAATATTGATATAGAGATAACCCACTGTCAGAGTATTGGTCTAAAGAGTACGTTTTCAAAAGAGTAATGTTGTACAACACTTTATTATTATTATTTTTTATTCTTAGAATTTGCTGACAATATTTGTCACTGTTATCTTCTGAGGACACACAATTGGGACCTTACTTCGTCTGTACATATACTTATGCCTGTAAATAAATGAATATCTATGTATATACACTTAGATATTGTATATATACATATATATTAGTCCTTAGAAATTATTATTATTATTATTATTATTGTTTTTTGTTGTTTCTTTATGCTGTAGACAATAGAATTAGGCTTAACTTCTTTTGTGTATGCCGCAGCTATAATCTCTTTTAGTGATTCCATAAAGGGATGCAGATGGTTTCAGTTTGTAAGTTGATACAAATGTTCTTTATCTTTGTTCACCACTCTCACCAATAATGTTGCAGTATAGTTTGTGTAATTTTGCTACACATTACTTGATTTAATAAGTATGAATGAATAAATAATTCATGGATAAACTGAAAACTTTTACCGGTTTCCTTTATTTTGATTATACTCTCTGCTTTTAAACATTATTTTCAGTTGATTATTGGTCAAGAAGTAATGTAAGAGCATAGCAATCACTAGGACCTGGATTTTTTGTGACATATATTTTTTTCTTGAACAATTCCACGTTTTTTTTTTTTTGTTTTTTTTTTAGTACAGGGAAATAATTCTGAGCTTATTATGATTCAAGTAATACTGTTTTTATTTTGCATATTTATGAGACTTAAGTTTATTTGTTGGATCATGTCGCTAATCTTTTTTATTTTTTTCCCCTGGTTGAAAAATGTCAGCCAGTTCTTGTTTTTTTTAGTTGGATAGGCAATTTTCAGGTTACATTTTTAATTTTTTTTCAAGTAACAAGTTCATGCCTATATAGGTCATAAAAATCCAGACTCACAATCTTCTCAATTTTTTTTGTTCAAATTCATAAGGAAATATTTATTGAAATCTTTAGAAATAATGGTTTGAATTTGCTACTGTCAGTCAGTCTGTGACGTTGATATTTAGAACTGGTGGTGCAAAGAAGATACAGTTATCATTTCTAATAAAGAGATGAAAATGAAATTTTATATATATATATATATATTTAAGTAGTCGGCATAGCATGATCACTGTTGCTTTTGTGCTGGTAAGTCTAATCAGGCAAGTTAAATTCATATTATTCATTGATAATAACAGACAAAAAATTACTGCAGTAATAAAATTAAAACTTCAAAAAGAAAATGCTAATACATTATGGGATTTTATAAAGAATATTCACAGCATTCTGATAACCCATTATCAGAATTTTGTAACCACCAGATTAAAACTTTTCATTAAATTGAAAATCTTTTAAGTTTTCATTAAAATTCAACCATTTTTCAAATTAAAGTGCTGTAAAAAAGGAAAAAAAAAAAAAATCAATAATTTGACTTAGTTTTACAATATTAAATATGAGACATTGAAATTATTCGAAATGTTAATCGACCACTTCATTTTCAAGCTTTGGTCAAGACAATTCTCACAGCTACATCATAATTCTTTACTTTTTTTTGCTCATCAAATGTAATGACAAAATCCTTCGTCCAATACCAGATTTCATTTTTTTCATCCTTGGTCAGTCAGAGTAACAGATTTCCCTCTGCAGACTTCAAAACTACCTTGAATTATTTGAATTATATATCTAAAATACACCGTAAACAGTTATTGCCTTAAAATATATATATATTTCGTCAAATGTGCTTCTAGCATACCTTAAGTTTAACCACCTTCATATTTCATTTAACCACTAGTAAATAAAAAATATGCCAGCCGATTTTCTGAAATTCTTATTCAGTTCAGCCACTGCCACGAAACATTCATATTGCCACAAGCAATGATATGTACTCATATTGGCCAAAAATAAAAATCTTAAAGAATAAAGCAGGTATGAATTAAAGTTTAAAATTTTTTGATCAGTGTATGTAAATCCAAGTCTTCATGCAGCTGTGAAATATTACATTGGACCAAGGTTTCTCATTCACAATCAGTCTTAAAAAGTAAGTTCCACATTCTAACAGTACCTGTTATGCAGGTATGATGTTTTGGTTTTTCTTTTTTTGTAAGAAATCTTACTTTTTTTCTAATGACTCCATCTGTTTCTGTATTCTTTTTCAGTTGCTTAAAAGATGGGATTTCTTCTAGAAATTTTGGCAATCCTTTGGAATTCATTACTTATCAGATATTTGCTTTATCTTTGCAATTAAGGTCAGAGCCTGATGACTTACTTGTGATTTTTCAATACAAGAGAGATAAAAATTTTGTACAAATTTTTGTGATATGCTATCTTACTATTTGAAATAGTCACATACAAAATTCACTGAAATATAATTAAGTTGTTATATTTTAATAACTTTGTATGGTGTTGATTCGAGATTTTTCACAGCTGCTTAACTTTTATAAAGTCTTTAGACTGTCAAGCTTCTTTTAGTTAGTTTGAGATGAAATGGGAAAATGAAAAATTCCATTCCTCGCATTGGCTGATGGGAAGGACTGCGAACATTTGTCATGCGACCAGAATGTAGGCTTATCATGGTAGATAAGCTTCTGACCTTATCCAAGCATCTCGTTGATCCCTGAAGGCCCATGGAACTGTGAAGTTCCTGAAGACCCAAGATGGAGAGTCACTATATTCGTGTAATTTTCTTTGTGAGTGGAAGCTGGACAGCCATGCAAGCGAGATGGCAAAGACATCAATACGGCGTTTGGAGAGGGAACTACATCCAAAAACATGGTATACCGTTGGTTCCAGAAGTTTGAAGTCAGTGATGAATATCTGAAAATTCAAGAACATGGTAGGCCACCATCAGTTATCAACGACAACGAATTGAAGGCTTGTATGGAAAGGATATACAAAATACCCTCCGACAGCTTTCTGAGATGTTCAGTGTCCATTCTTCAACCATTTCTTGCCACTTGGAGGAAATTGGCAAAGGGAAAAAGCCAATTGCATGGTGGACTACTGCAGGTTTGAACCATCGGATCTTCCTGAAACCAGGCCAGACGATCACCGCTGCTCTGTATTTGGAGGTGGTACACACCAAGCTGCTGAAGGAGCATTGGAACATGGTGAAACGGTCTGGCATTCTCCTGCTCTTTGACAATGCATATTCTCACATTGTAGAACAGACCAATGAGAAGATCCAGCAGCTTGGATATGAGGTTCTTCAGGACCCACCATACTCACCAGACTTGGTACCCACAGATTACCATTTGTTTCATCATTTGGAACTCTATCTGAGGAAAAAGCGCATCCACAACCAGACCCAGATGGAAAATGGCTTCGGTGATTTTATTAAAGTTCCTGTGCCTCTGATTTTCTTAAAAAGGTTATTTATCAGCTTCCTGATCTTTGGCAGAGATATTTAGATGCCAATGGTTCCTTACTTTACTGAATTTGTTCATTGCTAATAAAGTTATGCAACGTTTGAAGTTCAAACGCCATATGTTCCCATTTCATCTGCAACTAGCTGATATTTCTAAAATTGTTGCAATGTGAATTCAATTACACTGGGAGACATACATACATTGATCAAAAATTAAGGAACAGTAGAAATGATACTGTAAATCATGTAAAAGTGATCTTTATGCAAGTAAAATTTCATTCAGATATCCAAAATAGTAGAATATGCTGTATTATGGGTAAGCGACTAGGGGCTCTTTATGCAATGTTCACATGATGTGAGAAACTGCAGGGCAGTGGTGCACATCCGTACGAAGTCTGAGGACCAATATTTTTATATAAGTTCTGATGGAGGGCCGCAGCATCCCATCCTCCAAACACCCCCCCCCCATATTTATCTAACTAATTAACGATTTTACAATGCAATTTATAATAATAAATGTTATTTACATAAAGTTCAAATTGCCAAATAACAATATGGCACAGTTTAATGAGAAGCTTGGCACTACTTAAGTTTTGATACTCTTGACTACTATAACACAGTGAATAGCTTGTCTCAGTGCGGCCTCTTGACTGCTGCCGCTGGTGGCAAAACATGGAAGAATATTGTGGTGCGCTTATTGCAGAGCAAGAGGAGTATCAACCAGAGAGTAACTGTTTTAACTGATGTAGATGGCGATAGTTGTTTCATACCAACATTCCAATAGTAAAGTCTAAAACAGTTGTTATTGCAAGTTATGACATTTTTCATTGTAAAGGTTCAAATTTAATTTTAAGTTTGACACTACCAGGCTGCAGCAAATATAGCAGCGATATATTTGTGCACCCCTGCTGTACGACAATGTCCATATCAGTAGAACTCCCCAACATGACATGATCATCACAATAATATATGGTGTGTGGTTTGTATGACATGGACTCGATAAGGTGATCGATGAGATCTTAGGGGATGCTTCGCCACTCATCCAGAAAGGCAATCTCCAGCTCTGAAAGAGTTGAGGGAGGTGCCGGCCTAGCTGCAGTTCATCTGCCAAGCACATCCCAGACATGCCCATTGGGATTTAAGTATGGTGAGCAAGCTGACCACTCCATATTCTTGAAGCCCTCTTCTTGCAGCATGTTGTCCACTAACCAAGCTCTGTGAGATTAGCATTATCATCCATGAAAGAAAAGAATCACCAATGGCTCCAGTATACAGCACGACACTAGGTTGAAGGATCTTGTCTCTGTATCTTCAGGATTGTCAAACTGCCATTTTTGGATTGACGTGGAGCTCTGTACATCTACCAATACTGATTCCTGCCCACATCATCACTACCACCAGCACTACACTTCTTGCTCAAAAGTGGATTTATTTCGTATTCCTTATTCCTTCAGATGAGGACTTGTTGATTGTTAGGCTGGAGACGGAATCGCAACTCGACACCATTCAGCATGCCCCCAATTGCGATGTTGCTCCACCCAATTTCTACGGGTTGTATGGTGTTGTTCGATTAATGGAACACATACCATAGGCCTATGTGCTTAGAGGCCACCTTCATGAAGGAGACTGCGGATAGTTTGAGGTGACACCCTGCAAACTGTTGCTGTTTGAAGAGCATGTTGCAGTTCCATTGTATTCTGCCATCTGTTCCGGCTGGCTGTTAACAAGATGTAACAGTCGTACCTTGCTGTAGTTGCTCATGGACGGCCTTGCCATTGCCTTCATTAAACATTTCCTGTCGTTTGAAACAAGACTCCATAGTTGGGAAATTACTTGAGACACTTCAATGGCTACTGTTGCCTCCCGCTGTGTCTGTCCAGCTTCCAACCTTCTTATGCTCTCCATGCCATTGATTTGGTAAATCACGCTATTGCAGCATTGTACCACCTACCTACTTCCCTAAATGAACTTTCACACTATCCAAGGACAGTTATTGGAGTTCCCACAATTGCGCACTTCTCCCTTCTGACTACTTCTGACATCACCAATACCTGAATCGTGTCTATGTGACTGGAACTTGGTTATTCCACTTCACGGTAGGATATTATGAGATTGCAGTTCATACTGTCACTTAAAACACATCATCCTCAGGATATTTTCCGTGATCACTAATTGTTTTGCCCTTTTTATATATTTGTCATGAAATAAAGTTGGTACCTAACCTAACTAATAGCATTTTTTTTCTGCCGAATTAAGATTTAATTTTAGAATTTTTTTTTTTTCCATCAGACAAAGTTTTAAGTTCCTCACTTACAATTTCGGAAAATTGAGTGCATAATAATACAAAATGTGTCCTGCCTTAAGTAACAGGGGATGACTTTCTGCTACATTTCACCTGTGAAATTTTCTCTCAATTGTCCAGCGAGAGTCCGTCAGCATACTAGGCCTTCACTTCAGTTCACTACTTACCATTCTTGAAATCTTCTGATGAAAGCGCTCTTCATGCTCATCACTGATAGACCCACAATTTTCTGGGAAGAAACTTAATTTCGAAATCAGAAAACAGATTTTCAAAGACATATGAATTATTAAGTTTACTTTCTATATTGCAATAGTTTTCTGCATTTGATTTTCCAGGAAATTTTGAGAAACACTTTGAATAATTGCCATGCTACTTTACCATTGTACTTCAAAATTTCCATCTTGTATTAGATCTCTTTATTCAGACCCATTAATATTCCCTTCTTGATCTTTGCATTACCTATTTTGGAAATTTACGCTCAAATTCATAAATCCATCACTATTTTGATACATTGCCTTAACAATTTTTTTTTTTATGAATACCAGTCTGATGTGTAAGAGAGGTAAGTAAACTATTTAGATTTCACTTCTTTCCACGTTGATTATATTCGGAGTTTTTTTATAAAGCACAGATTATTTACATGTATCTCTTATTTCTTCATAATTGATCTTTCGCAATTATACAATTTAAAATAATTATAATAAAAATTTAACACATTTAAAAATATTTTACCATCACGTGACGTTTCATTCAACTTTCTGGATTTCCTCAAACCTTTAGACTTATACAGGATTGACTAGGGGGGTATTGACTAGGGTAGAGGAACGAATGATTCACAATTTGTCCATTGCTTTTGGATGTAAGAGTTCTTTCTGCTTTCCTATTCACACAAAAAGGAACAAGGTGTGTTGTCGTTTATATTTTATTAGCAATATATTATTCTGAGATGAACATAATACCTAATCTGTCACTGTAATGATGAATGTTTGACATATCATCCGAAGGAGAATTTATCTGGAAAAAAACAAAACAAAAAAAAAAACAATCTCCGCCGGACACCGAACCCGGCTCCTCCAGTTTTCAGTCAATTGCATTACCACTTGGTTACCATGCCCACATTTTAGATAGAGAACATTAAAACAACAACAAATCTGCAATGATTTGCTTGAATTTGTGTGGACATTTTTAAACGACTAAATAAAAGAAAAAAAGGAGAAGCTTGATTAAGAAAAATAAATTGAAAATAAGAAAAATATAAAGAAAATATGTTTTCTGATTGGACTTTTTTTTTTCCTTGGCTGTTAGATATTGAATTGAAAATTCGAATTGTATTTTTTTTTTTTTAGTAATATCGATTTTTGTGTTGAAATTATTTATATTTTAAGAACTAACACTTTGTAATATGAATATTTACATGGATCAGCTTAAAAAAGTGCTGATTTCTTTGTAAGCGAAAATAAAAAATTGGCTCCACGTGCAAACAACCATTAACAGGTAAAAATACGAAAACGAAACTGAAACTATAAAATAAAAAAAAAAGAAGATAGATTTCGAAATTAACTAAGCTGAATGAATAACAAAACTATTAAAGTGGACGTAACACAGTTTTCTTATTTATCAAACCTTATTTCCAGTTAGGAAACCAGTTTAATAAGAACTTCCTTTTTATTTGTTTGAAGTTTAGTCGATAGATAAATATGGAAAGAGGAAAGTGTAGAGGGAATGGTTTGTAAATTGTAAAATTTTGAAGTTAAAGTTTGTTTGTTTTTTTCTCGTAAATATAAACAACGTAATCGTCACGCTACCGTTCTGTTTAGCATGTTTTAAGTATTGATTGAGATGTGCAGCAGTGGAGGAAATGGGACGTGATCTACTTATATTCAGACTGAGTTCGATATTTAAGAAAACAACTATTTTCTTTTTTCTTTTCTGGTTTCATTCCTTTTCCGACATACTGAAATTGGAAATTGAATTTTACAGTTTTGTTTTTTTTTGTATTATTTTATACTATGCGACTAGAATTTATTAGCAATCGTGAAAATGATACAAAGTGAAAAAAATAACTCTTTAACTTTAATGTAAGTATCGAACCAGATTGTTCCGTGTGAAATAGTCATTTTTATCAAGATCGTCATTAAATAATGATTAATAAAGAAAGCGAATAGGTGTAAAATAAAATGTTAGTGGATCTTGACTGGCCATCTGATATATCTGGCAAATGTCCGGTGTCTTGGGGAATTGATTTTGCATACGCAGATAAATCTGCTGAGAAGGGCAGATCAGACTCAGTTCTGCTACGATCCTGATGTGAGATGAAGGCAAAGGTATGTGGGTTCATTGAAATATATTTTAACCTTTACATTTGGTCCAAACCTTAGATACTTGGCATATTGAGTGACTATTTGATAAATGACTGTAATTGTTTGAGTGTACATATTCAGCACTTTCTGGTAGACATGTTTCATTCCTTTCTAGGTTTCTGGTTTTTTAGTTATCCTCCGGTTCTCTATTTTTTTTTTTTTTTCCTGTGTTGATATTATTAAAGTTGAAACAATGTTACTGAAGTTTCGTTTGTGTTTGGTTGGTTGTTAAGCGTTAAGTTTTTTAAATTTTAATGATTTCTTATAAGAATATTTTATTTCAATTTAATGTGAACATTTGGGAAATGTGAGTGTGTCCGTATATCCCCGCACCCCTCCGCTAATAACTCTCGAACCACTGGGTGAATCTGCTTGAATCTTGGTTTGCATTTCGATACTACTACTTTTAATATCTCATTTGTCTTAAACAATGAATATAAATTCTTAACATTTTAAGGCGCAGGCTTTAGGTTCTTTCGAACTTCTTGTTTTATTTAAATTAATAAATGACAATTACAACTGTCTTTGTGTTTTTGTTGGCCTGTCCATGTTAGTTTAACTTTAATTGTGAACTGTCATGAAATTCTGTCAGTTGGCTTAATAGATGATGTAATGTATCCTTCCGCCTTGTACAATACATTCACCTCGTATTGGATTGACTGCTTATATTAATTAAAATACTCTAAATTAATAAATTGCACTAGTCTTCGAAATAATTTTGCCAATTCCTAGATGGGTCATTCTCAAAAAATGGGGTAGAAACCAAGAAATAATTTCTCAAAAAATTAAAATAACGAAAAAATTACAAAAACATTTATACATGCTATCCTTACAGCACTTAAATCAAATACTAGCCTTGATAAAGATTAATACCCCCTCGTTAATCCAAAAATTAAAGCGTTTCAAACTGACCTGTTCACGGAGTAGACGTGTTTTCCACAGAGTGAATAGAGGCTTTGAAATCCTCGTGAGTAAATGTTTAGACCTATTTTTAACAGAATGACATTTGGGATAAACAAAATTAAAAAATACAATTTTTTTTTTAACATTAAATCTTAATTTTTCTTAGTTACTGTCTTGAATTGTATAATACATATTATTGATAGAAACTGTGGTACATTGAGAATTATAACTTAACATCATATCTTAAATCATCATTTTCATTAATTTTTCAATAGGAGTTTTGAAATATTACTCAAACAAATTAATTACAAACTATTATAATAATAATAATAATAAACACCAGGTAGTTTTAGTTTGAAATAAAAAATGAAGTAAGAAAGATAAACTAAACTAATTTAATCCTGAGCTTAGTAAGTTCACTTTATAGTAATATATTGATAATTTATAACCTTAATACAATTAACTTTTAAAATGTTACTATTAGATAATTTAATTTAATAACTAGTTTTACTTTATTTTTTTAAATCTGAAGAGAACGTAAACAAATCTTTACAATTTTTTTTAAAGTAACTTTATACTCATTAATATCGTCATCAAAAGAATCAATGATACCCACAAAATATTTTAAGTTTTTGTTTTTTTTTCTCTACTCATTTGACAATCACATAGTCGTTAACCTGTGGTAATTTAGGAATATTTGTTTGAACCTCCTCTTCACTATCGCTGTACATATCGGTGTAGAACAGTTTCCTTGAGATTGGATTTGTTCAAATTGAAAGTGATGGCAGGAATTTGCAGCTCCACACTCGAGGCATGTTAGACGTCTTGCTTGTAAGGCTAGAGACCCCTCTCTCCATGTGAGGTGCTTGATTTTAGCTGTCCCCTTGAACGATTCAATGTTTTTAATAGAATTTTCCTTTCTGATCCTTTATTCTCTTTCAATGGGTTCAAAATCTATTTGAGGTTTTAACAAGTTTCACAGTCGGGAATATCATTTAGTTTTAGGCTCAAGGTCATCTGCTGTGCGTTTCAACGTAGCTCCTACACCATCAGGGACACCTTTTCCATGCCCCCTTTCACAGAAATGCCAGTGTAGCTCTCAATACATTTAGCCAAGAAATCTCATGTATATAGTTTTCCAGATCTGTCTGTGTCTAACGCACTTCCTCTCTGTTTGGAAAAATAATTTTAATTTCCTTTGAAAATAGAACAAATAACTACAATGAAATGTCTGCAACAAGAATCGAACCTGCAACCTTCTGATCCGAAGTCTTAGCCATTAGGTCACGGGGACTACATTCAAATTGTAGTTGTTAAATATCTCTTATCACTCCCTCTGTTGTGTGTGACTCAATAAGAGAAGAGCCAGAGAAAAAAAAGAACTCATTATATTTAGCCTACTGGATTAAAATTTAAATTTCAATGTTCATTTTTTAGCCTGCTACAAGCACAGCCTAGACGAGTATTAGATGCAGAAGCTCGCCTCAGTGATGAATTGAAGGACAGTAATAAAAAAATATACATTAAGCTGGATTTCTAAAACTTTTTAAGGTCTAGATCATAAAACAGCAGTACAGTATGTTTGTTAGGGGCCTAACTTATTAAGAACTTTAATCATATTTTACTAAATTACCACAAACAAGAAACACAAATAATGCAGATTTAAAAGATCAAATTAATTGAAATATCACCAACCTGTCGACAACATCGGTAAGTTAAATTGTTCATTCAGTGAATAAAAATAAAAGGAAATAATTAAATATTCCAGACCTACAAAAATTCACTTTAAAATTATAAATAGGTAAAATATAAAAAGGTTTTACTGAATTGGATTCAACAAAATGTTTAAAAACAAGAAAGATTCCACTTCGTGGACAGCATTGTCCCCTCCGTGGAAACTGACGTGGACAGAATGTATCCTAATGTTGTACTATTACTTGCAAATTGTATTATTACTTTCTTGAGGTTAGTCATGCACAGGTTTTCATGTAAGTTCTGAACATTGAATTTATTAATCAGACTATAATAATTAATGATTCTAAAAAATAACTTGCCTTGCAAATCTTGTCCACGGAGTGGAAATATGATCTCAGCAAAATTGGAACAGTAGAATTTTATTTTATTCTCACACAAAAAAAAAAAACCACTTCTCACCACCACAAGCTGAAAATGGCTACCTTTGCCTCCAATTCCCTGACTTGCAGTGCTGAGAGTTGGATATTATAGGGACTTTACAGAGTCCATGGAGTGGACAGTTCCCTCTGGGACATTATGTTTAGTAATTTTTACTGAACTTATATCTTTTCTTGTATATTTTCATATTCTTAATAAGGAATATGGTGATTTGTTTACTACTTAATGCGAATGAATAATTAATTTTTCCAACAGAATTATTTTAAATACTCCGTACCTATAAATTTCAACTATGGACGATCGACGGAGGGGAAAATCCACACTCCCTTTTTTTAAAATTCTGATAAAAGTAAAACTCAATAACAAAAAATTACAACCGATATTATACCTAATAACTAAATTACCTCATGCTAAAGAAAAAGACTAAATATTTTTATAATATTTGTTATGACTTACGGATCTACCCTTATTTTTGAGAATGATCTCAGATGTCAAAAAATAAAGCTTTTTTTTTTATATCAGCTTTATTTAATTAAAAAATATATATTGAAAAATATATTTTAAAAGGATCTTTATTGATTCTGATGAGATTGTGGTGTTAATGATATTTGAATATTTCTTTTTTCTTACCTTTAGTTAAATTTTGGAAATTGAGAGAATGAGAGAAAAGTTTTCAGAAATTTAAGAAAATGAGATAAATTTCTTCGAAATGTCTTGAACGAATCTCTCACTTTCTGATTCTAGGTCTACAAGCGAATTTATACCCAAACCATCGCTTACCGAATATAATGACTTTTTATTATTATTATTATCCTGATGGACATCAGAAAGTATTGTATAAATATCCATTAAATTACAGTAGGATTGCCGATAAGATAATTTTCTTTGAACTTTATGATTGACACTGGAGTCTAAGTAAGTTGGTTCTCCCGCCATTTCGAAAATTCTCTCTCTCAATTTAAAATGTATTACGATTGATGGAGGACAAATTCGATTATTCGCACTTAATGAAGAATCAGTTCTTATTGATTTTCTTAATGAAATGAAAAACAAAATCACTTTTTATAAGCTTTTAGAAATAGACTGTAATCCTTTAATATAAACCTCGATATTGGATGTATTTTTTTTTTCTTAGGCGACAGGTTACAAATTGTTATCTTCTAATTCTCGGAGATAAGTCAGGTACAGTATAAGAAACAATATACTATATAGTAAATAATAATATTACCATATTTAGTATGCCTGTTAATATATAGTTAATATGTAGTGGATCGATTATTTATATTTAATAAAAGACTTAGTTATTTATAGGAGTAATAGGCCATACATTAATCTTATACAATTATTGAACCTGTGCTAATATATACAGTTCAGCCTTCATAAAAAAAAAAAATCAAGTAATCCCTCAAAATTATGAACTTTAATGCTACCTATATTGAAGTTTTATTTTTATTTCTCTAAATTGAATTTTTACGTACATAAATAATAGTATCAGTGAAAGAGAGTGTTCTACAATTAAAGAATATATCACAGTAATTCGAAATGTTAGTATAATAGAAAGAAAAAAATACAGTAGATTTGTGGAGTAGCTGATAGCTTCAAGATGGTTTTTATATTTTTCTCCCAGTGTGTTCACAGCACAGGAAGAAGGACTTACTGAACCAACATTCATCGGTGCTTGTACTTCACGGATGAATCAAGATTTGTCCTTCAAAATGACACAGGACGGATACTGATCCTCACCTAACAAGGGATCCGCCATCAATGGAATTTGATGTAAGGGAGTTTTATTCCTTAACATATTTAATGAAGGGAGGAAAACAAACAAAAAAATTAACACCTTTATCAGAAATTTCTTAATGCAGCCTTGATTTAACCATTTCTTGATGGGTAAGTAATACGGTAACGTCGAAAGCAAAAAAACCAAAGGCCAAGAAAAGTGTTCTGAGTTCAAATTATTTTCTGAATGAGTTAATTAGAGATGTATGCGGTAAGTTCAAACGATTTATCCGGAAATACATAGGCAATAATATAAATAAAATACAAAGATTTAAACATATAATAAAACAAATCTAAGACAAACCAATAAAATAAAGTATAAACCGTAAAATTAGAAAATCTAGACAATGACAAAATCATTAAAAAAAATTAATGTAAAAGTATTAATAATATTGGGGTAATTGGCTTAAGAAACTAAATAAAATATAAGAATATATAAATAAAATATAAGACCAGCAATCAACTATAAAATTATGACACAAAATTAAACAATTATTTAAAAAAATATAACATACCCAAAAGTTTAAAAAGTAGACACATTTTCTGATAATTCATATTCATTATAGTTCTAACATTAGGTTTTTTAATTAAAGAACCTAAGCTCTTACGTCCAACTCTTATAGATAAATTATTTCTTTCTCATTCTATTTTTGTTTCTTTAGATAAATGTATTCCATAAATAAATAAGAAAGATTTTATAAACATAATAAAAATTCCATATGGAATAAATTTATCTAAAGAAACAAAAACAGAATGGGAAAGAAATAATTTATCTATCATAAGAGTTGGACGTAAGAGCTTAGGTTCTTTAATTAAAAAACATAATGTTTATAAACTATAATGAATATGATGGGAGTGGTATATGAATTAAAATGTAGGTCCTGTAATAAAGTATATTTTGGGAATACAGGAAGAACGTTAAAAGGGTCAGGAAACATGTAAGCGCGTTCAGAAATAATCACTCTAATATTTCTGGATGGGTAGAACATTGTTTGATGAATAATCACAATCCTGATGATTTTTTTTTTACTGTTGTTACCCCTATGCATGAGTAGTTCAAAACAAGCATTATTTTTTTTTTTATTAGACTTCGTTTAAAAATGGTAAATTTGATAAATCAGCTAAGAAAAATAATAGAAAACTGTGGTAAAAAAACATTATTTTCAGCACATTTTAAGCTACATTTTATGTCCTATACCTTTTTACCATGTCTCTAATGCAAATGGCTGAAATTTAGAACTAAAACTGATATTCGCTTTTGAACAAAAATCAAAGTTACGGGTTTCTTTTTTAGCAGGAAGGAATGAAGTAGAAAAATTATAATTTTTTTAGAGGCAAGATATACATCTAAAGATTTAGCAGAAAATATTTCAATTCTGTTACTGGCTTCCTCTAGTAGTTATAGCTCTTTGAAAATGCTCATTTTTCTTTTTTTTCAAAATTTCAGCCCCAATATCTCTGGTGGGGGACTTAATAAAAATTTGATATTTACAGTATAAAGAGAACTTTATGAGAGGTACCTGTGAAAAAAAATTTTGAGTTTGATATTCTATGGAGAACAAAATTACAGAAGGAAGAATTTGGTGAAAAATAGACAAATTAACGCTAAATTATTACAACACTACTTGTACAATTCAATGTTTAATAAACCATCATACATTTGTTACAGTTAATATGTGTTTTACAGTATATATGTTTTAAAAAATCCATTAACCTACCACCAATTAATTGTTTTAAGATTTGTGTTGATTAAGCAATTGAGATATTTCTTCTGACAACTTCTCGGAAATAACATGTGAGCGGCCTGTTACTGTTCTCAGTTCCAAAGCAGCGATTTTTCGAAGAACAATTTCAATAGGCTCCCATACTCTGTCAGCAGATGACTTTTTGAAGGAGGTTCTTGGGCCTGCTAGGTGATAGAACAATACATAAACATCCTTGTTTTTTAAACTTTATGTCCTCGATTTCTGCGATCCACCACTGTCCATCATAGATATCTATGCCACAATATCACTTAGTTGCTAACTCAGATGTACAATCTTGTTAATATATGATCTTCAAAATGTTCTGATTTTGATGTCGTATAACATCTAATAATATTTTCAGCAACGCTGTGAAGTTTAGGCTTATACTGAAAGAAGGAGAGATCTCGTGCGCTACGAATTATACTGTATAGCACCTAAAGAGAATCACGACTGGGATTGGTTCACGCAAGCGCACAACGCATTTTTTGATACTAATATAAGCATGACATGATGACTGCATTCTATTGAAAATAGCACAGGGCTTCGCTCGTCCCCGGTTAATGAGAAGAGAACGATTTCATGATTTTTCCCCGTTTCGCAATTTAAATAATTTAGATAAAAATAATAATAGAAAATATAATAATAAAATTTAAATAGAAATATTATTTTGTTTCATAAAGTTATCTTGTTTAATGTGGTGTGCTACAACACTTTAACACTTTTACGGAGCAGCCGCCACTGGGTAAAGAGTAGATTTCATATGTTTCGTAAAATTTTTTTTAATTATAATACGTACAAAAATCAAAGTGGGGGGGGGCCACAAATCCAAATGTTGCCCCGGGGCCACCACTAGTCTCTGGGCGGCCCTGTTGATAACTTATAAAACATAATTGTCCAAATCAGTTTGGTTTGGTTTCAGACCTGCCATGTATATAATCAAGGGCGAATATAAGCCCCCCCCCCCCCAAAAAAAATATTCTGTATTCGCTACTGTACATAATACATAATTAAATAAAATAATTCATATCTCCATAAGCTGTATAGTAATTTATATGAAAACAAAACTGAAACTAAAAAGTGAATTCAGCGTCATTGATAAAGGTTCAGATGTTCTCTATCAGATGTCGCCACCAACATTTATTAGTTTGAACGGAAGCTTCACTGCACTTCCGAAGGGTCTAATAATGTGAAGCTTTCGAATGAAGGCGGCCCTATGAGTTGTAAATAAGAGAACACGAGGTGGTAATTTTTTTTTCTTAAATGTTATCTACTGATTATAAAGTAGAGTAGATGAATTTACATAGAAGAATTATCATCACGTTCTTTATTTTCTTTATTCTTATTATTTACAGAATCCAAAGTTATTTTACACCATGGCAACTCAGTAAAAGATTCGAAAAACTTTTGACGTCAGAAAAGTACTGGAAGTAAGAATTATTTCTAAAGTATTTTAATTAAACTGTACTGTGACATCCAAAGTAGATCACTGATTTAATTTTAATAAGAGATATTAACTGTATTTAGAGAAACTTGAATCTAGTGCTTTATTTCTTAATGTGATAAGAGAACATCCTAATTAGCGAAGATGGCAAACGTTAGTTTGATCTTATCTCTCGTGGATCTTTCCTTGAAAATGGTTGTCTTTCACTTCAAACTACATCATTTCCAAATTTAACAAGATTGTAGTGTTTGAGAGAGTTGACAAATTTCAATAATTGCTTTCGGAAATAGCCCCTCCCCCTTCCAATATTTAAGGAAAATGTTGTACTACGATTTATTTTTTTTTAATTTTTAGTAAAAAGATATGTTGCATTCGAATAAATATTAGCAAGAGGGCACTTGATGAAAAACAAAAAAGTTTTAATTTCTTTTGATGGTAGATTGAGGTATATTAATTTCAGTTGGTTTTTTTTTTGATTGGAAGTTATTTAATACCTTATACTAATTTATTAATAAATTATTGACGAGAGTAAATATGTACGCTCACTTTGATCAATCTGTATTTAATAATTTTTGTAGCTGATTTAAATGTTTATTGAATAATGAGGCTTCTTAATATTATTATTAAATATATTTATATTTTGCTTAGCGTTTCAGTTGTCTATGTAATCAGCGTGAATAGTTTCTTTACCACTGTTTTTCTACCAAATATGATGGATTGTTATACCTGCACACCAGAAAAAAAAGTAAGACCTATGTATGATTTTTAAAAAGTAGTGATTTGATTACTTAAATTTAGTACAAAATAGTATATCAAGATATTAGCATTCCAAAATACATACTCTAAGCAAAAATAATTGGGTTTGAGTCTAGAATACGGTACCCCTCAATAGGATGATTCGTAAGGATACATTGGTGACGGGTGTTACACAAGGATACATGACGTCAAATTTTGAGATCCGAAGGACCGAAGTTTTAGTCCGATTAATTAGCCTTCGAAACAAATTTCATCTCAATAAGGTCCGAAGGATCAAAGTGTTTATTCCGATTAGCTGTAAGTTAGGTTAAGTGAGGTCTGCTCAGCTGCAGAATGTATCTGTTGGTAACTTTTGAAACAATTTTTGCCCTTCAAAATAGTTTGAAAACGGCCATGTTTCCCAACGTGAAAAAAAAAAGCGCCGTCACCGGGTACCGTAAATTAGACACTTACCAATAATTGTTTCATACTTACATTACTATCAAATTCAGGTTTAACACTAAATTAAATTTAGTTCCATACTGGAAAACAAAGATACGTTTTGCAACATCTGCAGTAGTTTATCAAAATATCGACAACAAAAAGTAAACGAGAGCAGAAAAAAAAACAACAAATGCGCTGTAATCCATTTTAATATATTATAACATTACTACAAACTATTCGTTTGCCAATTGTGGTATAATTGAGTGTTTTATCAACCTTTTTTTACTTCCTGGTATGCTTACATTGTTTGTAAAATCATACGTTGTTCCTTAAATCTCACGGTACACCAAACTTTTTTATTGCTTTTACTGCATATAGTGGAACCGTTTGGAAAAGCTGCAGCATGATTTACTTATGAATTATAAGTTTCTCTTTAACATTTAAAATACCCTAAAATTTATTTTAAGATGATTTGACTGTGAATTAATACTCGATTCTTAGAGTGAAGCAGAATGTAGTATAAGTTTCTGTTACATTAGATGACATCTAGAATTTAGAGTAGATCATATGACTTTGTGAAGCTACATGTTTATTACGAGATAACAAAATTTTCTTAAGGCATACTAGTTGAGAAGTTCTGCTATAGACTTGTGTTTTTCTCTGTATCATCTTTATTCAGTTTGGTAAAAATTTGGCTGAATCCTAAAGAACAACACACTTTATTCAAGTAAAACATTTATTTCTCTGAAATAATATATGTAGAAATGATCTTCACAGGCAGAGTCTGAAATTTAAAAGAAAAAAAAATGAAATTCTGGTGGTTGCCACTGAACGACAAGATGAAGTTTGCCAGTGAATGCCAGATATCTCATTGATAAGTCGGCAAATCTAACTGGGATTTGTGTGCAACTTTTTGAAAATATCTTATTGATCTCCTAAAATATCGAACTAGTGGACATATTTTTGGAAACTTTATTTTTGATCCAAGCTGCATCTTTGATTTAGAAAGACTAAATGTTTACATCTACGAACAAAAGAATAACAAACTCATATTTAAAAAAAAATACAAATTAGAAATTGATTTAATATTTAAAGAATGCAGCAGTGTTGATTTAAAAAAAAAAATGTTAAAGATACATGTGCAAAAATCAAGTTTGACTTACAGGAGATTTTAGTACCTAGGGAAGGTTTGGACCTTGTTTACCATTTGGTTGCTAAACATTTGAAATTAGAAGCTTCAGATTTTTTTCTAACAACATTAGTACATTTGTAATATTGTAACCATGTTTGATATTCTACTGTAACTTTTCTTTTTCCCACGAGAAATTTAACAAATTATCAGTTAAATCTATTTGTATGCATTCAAATTACACACAAACCTTGGATTGCTGATTCCTAGTCTAAGATATGTTACGAGAAAAAGTTTGAGATTCCAAATACAGTATGGAAAGTGGATCATATCCATGTGGACTATGTAATAGTCTTATTAGCAAAGGAAGGAAATAAATATTCAGATTTAAATTGCTTTTATTTACTAATAGATGTATACTGTGTTGTATGCATATTTTTTCTATAATGAAAATAATTACTTCCTTTCAAATCAGTTCTAGACTCCTCGGCGTGTTGCAGAAGCTCTCTATCTCTGTTGCTAGTCTTTTTTTTTTTCTGAGCATAATTTTGTCCTTTTACAGGTCATTTCCTTTCAAAGTTCACACCCAAGGTACAATTCAATCTGAAGGATGGAGTGTAATTATATATATATATATATAGATTGGTCGGGCGGTCTGCTGTGTGTGACCCGTGTGCCAGTACCTGGTTTCGAATCCCGGTCGTAGCAGGGTTGTTTCTTTCTTCTTCTGTGTTCGTCCGTTTCTCCCTGGGACTTACTCTCTCAGGTGTATCCTCGACGGGAAGTGAATTCTCGTCTCTGATTTCCTAGCCTTGTCCTGACGTTCTCAGGGGGGCTAGCACGTGGTCCATTGGGGCCCATTCGTGAGTAGTAGTAGTAGTAGTAGTATATACACATGAGAACAGAAAAATCACACAGTTGCATAATGCAATTTAAAGATTGTTTCATCACCTATCCAATGATTCCATTTAAGTGTGTATTGTCCTTTCAAAACCAAGACAATAACAACAATAGAACAACACCCCAAATTGATAAAATCGATGAAAAATCAAATAAGGGCTGTAATTAAGACTAGAGGAGGGAATACCCGTTATTAATAAAGATTGTTTTATAAATGTTTGTATTGAATTTTATTTTAATCACCATTTCCCAGGCTGTAAGAAAACGTGGTTTTCTGGTAGGCTAGGAGATTCCTTCAAAAAGCACTCTGCTGACACGCAATACACACTTAAGTGGTATCGTTGGAAAGGTGATGAAACAATCTTTAAATTGATATTATTTTGATTAAAAAAAAAATTGCGAATCATGAGGAAAATAAAACAAAAAGTCAAAAAACTGTACAACTGTGTGATTTTTCTGCTCTTAAGTGTATGTAATATATTTTACAATTTTTTTATTATACATTAATTCCTGTGTTTTCATCTCCAAAATATAATTTAACAGCTTTTTATAATCATACATGAAAGTCAAAACTTTCATTTCTTTAACACATTCGCTTTTGAGTATTTCCTCCATAAGTTATTACTTTCTATCAACTTTAAGGAAAGAAAAAAAAATAAAAATAGTTCTTCTGGAGAGCAATTTACTTGATTACCTTTGATAAAATCAGTAATTTCTATTTTGATGCCATTCTATAAATAATGCAGATGCTTTTCTATTGTTTGTTCCTGCTTTGATGGAAAATACAATGTTCCTTCCTTGTTTTACTTTTTTCTCTTTTCTGTGCTACCTGGAAGTTGTCAATAAATGAATTTATTACTCGTACTTGGAAGGTGACCTTACCATTGACATCAAAAGACGTAATCATTTCAATGAAGCCAAGAATAATTGCTATAAAAATAATGCCCACAACATCCATTAAAAAATAATAATAATAATAATAATAAATAATACATAAAGGGAAAACAAAAAAAAATTAAAAACATTATTTATATATAGTTTTCCTCTGAGATATTTGGATAGCTAGGTACATGCATGAAATAAGTAGGTATCATCATTAAACCACATCTAATTGTTTGTCATTCTTATTGATAATTTTTTATTTTTTTTTGGTAAACAAGATTAATTTATTTTTTTTTGAAATAAGTTCTTCCATGATGTCACCAGAAGATCCTTAGTACTGCAAATTATACAGTTGAGGTGATGCATCATGAACACCCTTCTCCCACTCAAACCACAAATGCTCTTCGGATTCATGTCAGGGGAATTTGGAGGCCATGGTAATTACTGGAACTCTTTCTCATGTTCTGTGAACCATTCCCTGACAATCCGAGTTGTATGACTTAGAGCACTGTCTTGCTGATAGAAAGCATCTCCATCAGGGAACACAGTCCCCATAAAGAGATATATTTGATCATCGACGATGTTCAGGTAGGTGACACCTGTGAGAGAAATGTCTAAAGGGATGATAGGTCCAAGTGTTCTTTGACCTTCTTCCAATCCACAGCGTTTCAATTTTCATGCTCACATTGGCACTGCAAATGCTTTTGGCAATGAACAGCTGTTAACAGATGCATGCAACAGTGTCTGCGGCTCCTTAACCCCATATTCAAGACTGTTCAATGAATAATAGTGTTCAGACACACTAACACCATTACCACTATTGAAACTGTGAAAAATTTGTACTACAGTAACCCTCCTATTGCTTTGCACAAAACAAGACGGCCTACGCTTATCGCTTGCATCAATGCGTTGTGGATGGTCCATGCCATGCCTAAAGTTTGTTGTTTCACCAATTTTGGACCAACTTTGATAGACCCTCACTACTGATGAGTGCAAACAGCCCATTACCCTCGCTGTTTTGGAGATGCTCTGACCAAGGCTTCTGGCCATCCCAATTTGACCTTGTCGAAGTTGGATAGATCTGCTCCTTTACCCGTTTGCTAACTATAACAAATACTGCTTGTACAGCCTCATTATCAAAACCTGCTTGATGATCTTGCCATGTGCATCTGTAGGACCGGTTCATTGCATCTCTGGGCATTCCTGATGTTTTGGCTGATCAGTGTTTATGTGTGTACACCCAACCCTCCGCTATCGCGCCCAATTGGTGCCGCTATTACCACGCTATAGCCGAAAACGCGATAGCCGAACTGAAGAACTTATGGTAATAATTCTTATTGGTTCCCAGACCTCAAATTTTACTCCTAATTTAATCTATTTTGATTTCTTTTTATTAAATTACTATAATTACAAACCAATGCTGGAAATTTAAAAAAAAATCACGTTTTACTGTATAAATAATAAAAACATAACATAATAGCCCATTTTATTTACCTTTTTGGGGACGATGAGGGGCTTGGGTGGGTTGAAGGGGTTCCGAGGCTGGTGTGGAAGTCTTACTGGCCACCCCTTCGACGGCTGAGCCTCGGTGCGACGGCGTAGGAAGTCTGTTACCTGGCGTTGCTGTAGGGAGTTGATGTGGGCATGATACTGTTCGTTGTAACCTTCCAGTGCTTTCATAACAAAGGAACATCTTGCCTCACTGTTGATGGTAACATCTTGTTCAAGGAGGTGGCGCATCCTGACACCCAAGTTCCTTGATGTTAGCCATGCTGAGTCCCTCACAGTCTATTAGTTTCACTATTTCAAGTTTCTGAGCGTAAGTCAAGTTCTTCCCCTTCTTTATTTCCCTTCCCGGGTTAGCCGCATTACGTTCAGCAATGCTAGGAGGACTGGGGGGGGGGGGGATACTGGCCATTATTGTACACAAAAAATGGTGAAGGCTATCACTGCCTTACACTGAGACTCGCATTGAATGTGAAAATTGATGGCAAACAAAGAATGGTAGCTGTAAACATCGCTTTGGCCAATCAGCATTCAGATAGCCCGTGACTTCGTGACCAACATGGCGGCCACTCCTGTGGCTTTGGCCAATCAGCACTCAGATCACCCGTGATGTCCTGACCAATCACTGACTGAATCTACTCACTTGCATATATTTGAAATTTGCAAATACTTGAATTTTTTCGACCAACCAGTGTGCGCTATAGCAGTCATTTAGGGTGCAATAAAGGTATTTGGGCAGCTTTTTAAGTATGCGCGATAGTAATAAAACGCTATAGCGGAAGGCACGATAGCGGAGGGTTAGGTGTATATATATATGTTTTTTTATTGACGTTATTTGAAGATTTAAATTCAAACTGGTGAAAACTATATTTAGGAATAAACTTTACACTGGTGAACCTGCTAATAATTCAATACAAAATCTTACAAAATGAGATTTTTCATTTTAATGCAAATTAATGTTAGAAATACATTCCTTAACATTTTGGGACATTTTGAATATTTCTGATTTGATTATCAAAAAGAATTTACAGAAAGAATTTAAAGAAAAAGGCTTTTCTTACTAAGTGCTATTTCAGGTAATTGACTGTAACATGATTATGAAGAAAGTCCACTTAGCAGTTATTCTAGAAGTGGGAAGCTGTTCTTAATACAATCTATTAATTTATGTGTTACTTTATGTACAAGGCAACATCTCAATTTTGGTTGTCTAATAAAAGATAGTAAGATGGCAAAGGTCCAAAATATTGTCGCTATAACAGCATATTATCCAAGTTTGTAAAAGTATGCAACAGCCATCTAATGATAGCTTTGAACCTCATCCTATGTTGAAGAAGAATTCTAACTGAAATTACTACAATTATAGCATTTTTTTTTAATGAATAATGTTAGCTTTAGTTTGTTTGAAAAATGTAAATTGCAGTTTTATTATTTAAAAATATGTATTAATTTCTTCACTTATTTATTTACAAATGGTTTTCAAATAGTTAACAAAATAAAATCTAAGGATAATAATATAGTTATAATCTATTTTAGTTACTAAAGGAAGAAAAGAGAAATAACACCCATTCATAATGGAAAATGCAATGACTTACAGCAGACTTTATAGAATTAAAACTGATGCAACAGAGAGCAAAGATATAAAAACACAAGCTTGTTTTAATTTTAATTTTGTTCTCTCTATATCTTTATTCTCCAACCTTTCAATTTGATTTGGAATAGAGCATGAATTATTATTAGAGCATTATTTTTTTTCTTTAATTCTCCTTTTTTTAGTAACAATAGAACTGCCCTTGTTTTTTTTTCCTTTTTTTAATATTATTAATATTGAAAGTAATTGAAGAAAGTGATAAAAATTCTAAACTGCTTATTTGAAATTTACAATTAATACAATAATTTTTATAATAATAATAACAATTTTTATGTCAATGGTGCTTTTCATTATCAGTAGATTTGATGCATTTAATCAAACAAAATTCCTTGTCCTAAAATTAAAATTTTAGGCACCTGTTAGATTTAATTTAAATTCTTTAAACCCCTTTAAGCTTGCTTTGAGGCTTTGCAGGCTTTCTCCCCTGTCTGTCATCTCTCAACAGCCATTTTCGATTACACCCCTCCTGCCCACGTCTCCGTTCCTGGCTGTTTTCTTTTCGTCTTTTTGTTCTAAACTTTATAGCACTGCTCTCTTAATACTTTCAGCATCCATTCTGTTTACTCCTTCCTTCTGTCTTTTGTATCCTGATAATGAAAAGGACCATTGATGAATACAAAATTATTTGTATTAATTGTAAATTTCAAATAATAACCTTAGAATTGTTATCGCGACCTTCATTTACTTTCAATATTAATAATAACAAAAAAAGAAGAAAGCTAAATGTACAGATATGTAGGTTTTATTTTTCTAAATTAAAAGTAATTTTAATTTTTTTAAAAAATGAATACATATTTATATATTTTTAATTGTATTTTTATTTCTGCCTAAGAAAAAAAAAATGGAATTGAAATTAAGAAGCAGAAGCTTATAAAATTCCCTTATAAAAAAAGTAAAAGAAACTGTATTAACATAAAAGAAAACAAACAGAAAGAAAGACCTTGTGCTCCGTAGCCAAGTAGCCTACGCACTGTGCCATCACTGTACTTCCTCTTTCAGTTGATACAGGAATGTATTCCTAACATAGGAAAAACACCCCAAAAACAATAGGTTGTCGGACCCCAAACCCTGGTATATTTTTGAAGCACTTCATGAGTACTTTCATCTCACAAAAGGGCATTAAAATTCCTGATATACAACCATTGTCCTCTCCTTGTCAGAATAAAAATGACTCAGTTTGTTTGCCGTATCTGATTATACAACATGAAACATTAGTTAGGCCAATTTTGAGGTTTTATTAAAACAATATTTATGATCTTCCTTTATAGCCTATTTTCATAATTTTTATTAATCACAATAAAAGTCAGTCATTATCAAAGGATGTGCCTCGAAATTGCATGGCTGTGCTGCAAGATAAAAAACAAACAGCAAAAAGTCTTTTTATTAAAATGAGAAAATAAGAGGAAATATTAAATAGGTATTAAATATTTTCAGCAACATTATTTATTAACACAGAAGGAACAAGTCAGTTGTACCAAACTGGAGTGGTTAAAAATAATGAGTCAATAATTATATCTTTTTTATAATTATAGAAATATTTAAAATAGACTGTTGTTTATGAGCAGATTTTGTTCTTCCCAGGATTCTATTGTAAGTAGGAAATCAACAAAAAAATTTGGAATGCCCTGCAATATTAAGAACAAGGGTTTTAGTGTTTTGCATTAATAACACGGGTTTCTAGAATGAATATAGAAATAGTGTTATTAATAACTGTGACTGTATTAACAAACAGAAAGCATTTGAAATTAATAAATATGTAATTGAAAGTTTCAAAATATATTGTATTTCATATTTGTAGTTTTTTATCATAATTGTTGGTAAATGAGTCTGTATTTAAATTTATTTTTTTGTTAGGATAATAGTTGAGTAATAACTGCATGGAATAGTACACTTGGTACACTTTATTCTTTGTTGTAATTGTTTTGAATTTATTCTTGGTTATAGCTGCCTTTTTAAATTTTTCAAAAGGTAGCCTGTGGAAGCAGGGTAAGATTACCCTGCGAAATATCGCTGGTAGAAGTATGGAGTTTTTACTAGTAATAAACAAAGAGCCAATAATCCTTTTATAATAAAAGCAGTAGATTAGATTATTTTCCGAAGATCGATATTATTTTTTTTTCATAACCTTAGCAAATATTTTTATTTGATTACAAAATTTTTAGTATTTTTGATTTGTCTGATGATAATCCTAGTCCTGACTATCATCTAGGGTTGTCTCCCCCCCCCCCCCCCATTGCCCTCTTCATTACTGTGTTACTGATTAAGATATAGATTGACTAAACTCATCAAAGTAACATAATAAATCAAATGATGAGCCAATTGACATTTCAGTTTCCATTGCCGAGAAGCTTCAGAATAGTAGTTGAAAACAAACTACAGTGTTACCTCCTTTAACGGACACTCCGAATAGCGGACACCTCTAACTAGCGGACATTTTTGGAAGTCCCAGTCCCTTAAAGTAGGACATTCCATGTTATCCACTCCGAATAGCGGACAGTTATTTTAACTGCACACAATTTTTTTTTTTCCGATTAACATTTCGACAAACACATTATGGTTGTATTTACAATGCACGAATCTGAGGCTCTTTTTTTTCACTGCAGTTGCTTTGTAAATGTCAATACCTCATAAAGCTATCCTCTAAATGTGTTGATTAAATTTAGTGCGAATTAAAATGGCGTCAAAAAGAAAGAGATTGGCACTGAAAGAAAAAATTGATGTTCTTGAAGTTGCTGAAAAAGAAAAGCGAGTGTCCGTTGTCTTGCTGAACGTTTTAAAGTTGGAAAAACTCAGATAAGTGAACTTTTGAAGGACAAAGATGAAATTAGAAAAATGTGGATGGTGAATTCAAACGAAAATTCGAAGAATTTGAAGTTTCGTAAAACTGAAACAAGCAAAATAGACGAAGTGGTGTTAAAATGGTTGTGCTCTGCTCGTGCAAAGAACATTCCTATAAGCGGTGTTTTGCTTCAAGAAAAAGCCAGAGAAGTCGGTCAAACTTTAGGATTGGACACGTTTAAGGCAGCAAATGGATGCTAGAAAAATTCCGGACACGTCACAATATTTCTTTCAAATCTATTTGTGGTGAAGAGAAATCCATAGACCCAAATCATGTTACAGGTTGGGTTGAAAAAATGAATTAGTTTGCCAAGGATATGATGATAAAAACATATTCACTGCTAGCGAGACTGGTCTATTTTAACGCATCCTTCCAAACAAAACCTTGTGTTTCAAGGGAGAGAAATGTAGTGGCTGCAAAATTTCCAAAGAACGTCTTACCATTTTATTGTGTTGCAACATGCTGGGAGAGTTTGAAACTCCACTTGTCATCGGAAAAGCTAGAAAACCAAGATGTTTTAAAAGCATTGACGTACAAAAACTTAATGTTTCTTGGAATTTTAACAAGAAAACATACGAGCAGATGGCGACTGATATAATGAGTGATTGGTTAGTAGACTTGGACAAAAGAATAAAGAAGCAAGCAAGAAAAATACTTCTCTTCCTGGACAATGCTACTTCTCATCCTGAAGAAACAAAATTAAAAAATGTAAAGTTAGTCTTTTTCCCCACCTAACACCACTTCTATGCTACAGCCTCTTGATCAGGGTACTATTCGCAGCTTTAAAAGTAGGGTACAGAAAGCTTCTTCTCAGACATATTCTTTCACAGATTTCCTCCTGTAAATCTAGTGAAGAGCTAGTCCAATCAGTATTCGTTTTGGATGCAGTTTCTTGGATCACGTCCGCTCTTAAAAAGATGGAACCTGGGAGGGTCCTAAAATGTTTTAAAAAGGCAGGAATTGCAAGTACGAGCGAAGTGGTACCTGAGAGTACAACAGAAGAAAACAAAAAAGAGCTTAATTAATGAGCTACTGACACATTTGGATTCAAACGTTCGTGTTGAAGGTTACGTTGAAATTGACAAGGATTTGTGGATTGAGGAAGAGGACTTGAATGTTACAAATTTTATTTCTCAAAACACAACCGAACAATTTGCTTTTTCTGACGATGATGAGAATGACTTCCCTGTAAATGAAGACGATGTCTGTAAAATTAAAGACTTTTCGGAAGCACTGAGATACAGTGAAGAACTGAAAAAAAATTTCTGTGCAAAGGGAACTCTGAGGGCTTTGAAAAGATAAACGATTTAAATATTCATATTGCAAACATGTTTTCAATGCAAAAAAGAAAGGTCAAACTCTGTTAACTGATCACTTTAGTTAATAAAATTAATTTTCTATATACTGTAATTAATTTTGTCATTATTTTAAGTAAGACAAACGGATTAGCACTCATTTAAAAAGGAATATAGTAATTAGTTTGCATTGTTCATATTCTCTCATAGCAGAATGGTAATTGTAGAAATTTAATTAAGATTTATGTTTTCATTGATATCTATAAGCTAACAAAATGAAAAAAAAGATAAGTCCTCCCCAATAGCGGACACCTCCCAATAACGGGACGAAACTTCCGGTCCCGTGACTGTCCGTTATTCGGAGGTAACACTGTACCTTCTAAGCTGCTATTTCATTTGACAAGCAGTAGAATAAGACTTTGATTGTTGACTAGTTGTTGATAAGTTGGCTTACATGTTCTGAAAAATTTGAAGAAACAGAATGCATTATCTACATAGTTTGAAAGTGAATTAGACCTTTCAAGTTTTAGCATTGTCTGACCAATTTACAGTCTATGGAAATATTAATGCTCTTTTAGATTGAAGAGTAATAGATTGTACATAAAAAGAAAAGGTAAAAAAAAAGTATACAATTGCAGAGTCAGTCACTAGATAGTATCAGAAATTCTCATATTTATAAAGGATGTCAATCTAATTCTAGTTTCTGTTTTTTTGTTTTGTTTTTTCAGTATTTTGGAATATGGTGGACCCCTTAATTGTCACTAAAGACTGGAAAGATGTCCATTTTTGGTTGTGCTGTGATTTGGTCAAGTGTCTTCCTTGTATTTGCCAATCCTGTTTTAGCATCCACAGGCGACAGAGCTGCTATTCATGAGGA
Organism: Thereuonema tuberculata; assembly: GCA_023159025.1. Classification (NCBI taxonomy): domain Eukaryota; kingdom Metazoa; phylum Arthropoda; class Chilopoda; order Scutigeromorpha; family Scutigeridae; genus Thereuonema; species Thereuonema tuberculata. The sequence goes on along the minus strand of JAFIDM010002131.1, from coordinate 46,897,357 downwards.
TTGTTTGAGAAGCTGTTTCCAAGGCAATTGCTCATCTCTTTCTGCTGAACAGAACTTCCTGAATAAACAGTCTTTTTATCTGAGATTGTTGTTGTGGAATTGTGAATCAGAGTGTAAATATATTTGCATGTGGGAAACAGTAGATTGGTTTATAAAACAATACAATGAAGTTCCCCAGTTTTATGGGAAAGTGAGTATCTTTTCTATTTTTAATTATTTATTTATTAATCCTTGTATTCTATATTCCCCATTGTATGATAGGTTTTAATATTAAATGAGGAATTAATAGTCTCGGATATTTAAGGAACAGATGAAATACAAACGTTCATTAACAAGATTTTTCTTTCAGATTTTTAAGTCTTAATTAAGAAGTCTTCTTAAAAAGCTGTTTTATGCTGCAGTTCAATTACTAATTACATGCATATTCTCGTAACAATTAGTTGCCCAAAATTTTCTCTTGACATACTTAGCATGTATTTGTTTACAATGTTTTCCATGAACTTTCAGTCCATCAACATAATGGCCTAGTACTCACCAGCGCTGCCAACTATGAATGAAGTCGGGTTGAAAACTTGTGAACAAAAATAGATGACACAACTGATGTGAATTAGTCATGAGAAAAATATATGATTAATAACTTTTAAAGTATTTAGAAAAATGGGTGGAATATGTTTCCTAGACAGATTTTGAGTTTCTTGGGAATTTATTACTTTTAAAATTTGTAATTCTGATTTGTAATTTTATTTCCAATATAAAGCTTACCAGCAAAATTTTAACTGCAACGCTTCTTACAATACTCTTCAAGCATCATTTCTGGCTGTCTCAAATATATAATTGTTCAGTTTTCAATTGCAAATAATATATTCGCATATAGTTGTAAATTGTGTGTACTTTGCCACAAAATACGTCCCATTGCAATTTGCACATTGTTAAGATTACAGTCAGGATAATGCTGTTTAATTTCTATGTCTATGCATTGTTATTGTATAAGCCACAATTCACAGCAGTTGCATCCGGAACTGCTATCATGATAGTTTACAGGCAAAATGTTTTTGATTTCTCGAACAGCTTTTAGCACGAGTTAAGTTTCTTGTAAAAGCAACTTGTTTCAATAATTGAGCTTAGAAAAAGAAAGATCATCATTTTGTTGAAAATCCACAGTGAATAAAAGTGGATTAGAAAATCCACAGTGTATAAAAGTCAGATATGGATTAGAAATATGTTGATTTTATGATTTTTGATCTAATATAGAAAAACATGAATTTCATATGTTGATTCTATCCATATGTATATTCTGTATTTTTATTCATTTCCTATGCTAATTCTTTTCATGATTGAATGGCTAGTTAAACCTCATGATTAACATTTTTATTTTCATAAATGGAAAATTGTCAAATCAACTATATATAATATGCACATCATACATATTTTTACATACAAATAAATTTTATACAATTCAGTTTAAGAATACTTATTCATTTTGACATTGGATTCTTTTTCTTTCTCCTTTTTTTTTTTTAGTGGCCATTTATAAGGATTTTAGGTATTCAAGAACCTGCTTCCACTGTGTTTTCCATTTTTAATGGTTTGACACATTATTGTGCCCTACTGAGATTTAAAAAAGAAGTTCCAATCGAAGCTCCATTTTACAATTTTCATAAAGCATATGCATTTGTAAGTATTATATAATGTCTTAAAATTAAATTCAGTATAAATATCTGTTTTGAAATGAAGCTTAGAATATTAATGCGCCATCAACATAATATACAGGGTGATCAAAAGCACCTGTATCACTCTGTTTTTCTCGAAAACCCCAGGGTGAAGATTGTTGCGGGAAAATTTTCATTATCAAATAGTACTCAAAAATTCAAATGGTGACATTGTTAATTTAAGGTAAAAACCACAAGTAGGGCTAATCAGGGGTCAGCTTTGAAATTTCAAATTAGAAAATAGTGTGGGATAGTGTTGGATAGGTTTTTTGAAAAGAAACAACTTTTACTAAAAAAAATTTTCTCTATCTTTAATTGTTTATTCACAATTCAGGAAGAAGTAAAATGACGAGCTTGTTATCACTGTTGTCATCAGAACAATTGTAGATGTTGACAACAATGAAATTGACAATGGTCAGATCATTGTTCAAAACATGTAACACAGTAAATGTGGAAAGGAAACACAACAGGTCCTGAACTACAACACAGTGGCAGCGAACAGTTAGAATCAAGACTGTCGGCATGTGTTCCAGTTCAAGATACGTTTTTCCTTTCCATATTTACTGTCTGTTGCATATTTTGAACATTGATTTGACCATTGTCAATTTCATTGTTATCAACATCTGCAATTGTTCCAATGATTACCTTGATGACAAGTTCCATCATTTTACTTCTTCTTGAATTGTGAATAAACAAGAAACGATATCAAGGGAAAAAAGTTTTAGTTAAAGTTGTTTGTTTTTAAAAGACCTACCAACGATATCCCACATGACCTATGTTGTAATTTGAAGTTTCAAAGCTGACCCGATTATCACCATTTCCAGTTTCTACCTTACATTAACATTGCCACCATTTGATTCATTGGATACTATTTGATGATGAAAATGTTGCGGCGAACAACTGCACCATGTGATTTTCGAGAAAAACAGGTGATATGGGTGCTTTCCATCACCCTGTATATAAGCAAATTTAATGTGGGGCCCTAACCAGCTTCATTTTTATTATCTTAATATCAAAAGTTACCGTCATTTAATTGCAAAATTCCTTATAAAAAGAATTCAAAATGAAAAATTACGTATTTTATTACTTTGCTAAAATCTGGCTGCAATTACTGAAGAAAATCCGTCTGTTTTAAATTATAGTTCAAATTTTCACTTACCAGGAGAGAGAACACATCGTGTATTTTTCAAATTTCAGTGCCCTGTTGTGGGATGAAAGTACACATGAAGTACTTCAAAAATATATATTGGTTTAGAGGCCAACTCTCAAAAGACTTCGAGATATTTGACATTCTTTTCGTTGGATTTCCGCTATTAGTTTAAATATTAGAAATGTAATGAACCTACTACATTTGGTGGTGCTAGGCCCATGGCTAATATCATCAACTCATATATTGAGTTGATGGGTTCGAATCCACTCCATATATTTTGATTTTTTTTTCTTCTATCTTAAAATTTTTCTTACTTTCCTACCTCTTTTGTTTTTCTTTACTTTAATGAATTTTTATTTATTCCTTTTCTTTTATTTTCTGGCTTACTTTAGTAAATGATTAGAAATTGAAAGTAAAAATGTTAATAAAATAATAAAAATAAAAGTATTTATAAAATTATCAAATAAATCACTTTCATCTTATATTTAATTACTTATATTTGATTTGCTAAACTATTTTTTTTTCCATTTCTTATTTTAATATATTTATATTATATTATTGCGTTTATGTTTATATTTTATTTGGACTTAAATAAGAAAACATAAGAAATCTGATGATTACACATTTCTCATACGCAAAAAATAGATTTAAACAACATAGAGGTAGACTTTTCGAACTTTGCTGGGAACCCTTCACCCTTTTATACCAAGTTTAGCTTTCTCAATTAGTTCAAATTTTAAAGAAAAATAAAAATATATATGTAATTAAAGGAGATGTTATTTACAATTTCTAATAGTTGTACTAATGTAAGCCAGAAAAATATAAGAAAAATAATAAACAAAAAGACATTAAAAAGAAAAAGTTAGGAAAAATAAAATGGAAGAAAAAAGAAAAGAAAAAAAGGTAGAAAAAGGAGAGAGAAAACAGATTAAGGAAAAAAAAAAATGAAAGTATACGGAGCGGATTCGACTCAAGCATATGAGGCAGTGACTTCACCCATCGGTCTATCGCCGACAACTGTAGTATATTCGTTACATTTCTGACATTTAAACTAATAGCAGAAATGCAATGAAAACAATGTCAAATATCTCGAAATCTTTTGAGAGTAGGCACTAAACCCAAATGTATTTTTGAATTACTTCATCTGTACTTTCATCTCACAAAAGGGCATGGAAATTTGAAAGATACAGGGTGTGTTCTCTCCTTGTCAGTTGTCTTTGCTTACTTGGCAAATGTTCCCTTTACATCCTAGTTTTTGCAAAGCATTTTACTGCTGCCATCATTACAGTTAAAATCAGATTAAAGTGTTTGTCGATATTTAAATTAATTCATTTCTTAATGAAGTTTTTTTTCTATTTCATATTAAAAAAGATTTAAAATGCAGGAGGATAATCACAATTAAAAAAAAAGTTCCTTTATTTCCATGGACATATATGGAGACTGATGACAGGGATTCCATTCCTCCCACTGAAATTTTGATAATTTTGGGTTAATTGGTATTCAGTGGGTCATACAAGTCTTCTTCTTCTTCTTTTTTTTTTTTTTGAGAGGTTGGATGGTGGGAGCCATTCTGTTTAAGTGGCTCGGGACTTTTTGTATGTTGGTCCCATTCATCTCTCAAAATAAAAACCTGTGTCAGTGGCTTAATTTTTACGCCTAAAACTGAATTGTTAGTAAATTATTTTTTTCCTTATTTATTTATTTATTTATTTATTTATTATTATTTTTTTTTTTTTTTTTACAATAGCAGTTCATAAATTTTGATTTAAGTTTTTGTTGTAATTTCAGGAGTAGTAATTACTTCCTCCTTGGTTCTATCCATACATATTTCCTTTATTTACTTAATTTTATAGATTCAGAGCTATGATTGGAATTGTGTATATCTTAAACTCATTTGATTTAGTTATATCATAGTCATGATATAGTCAACCATTTTTAGGCAAATTTAATGGGAACATTTTTTTCTTTTTTTGTTGACAGTTAATTTGACCAATTTCCTAATTTTTCTTGAAGAGGGATGAGATCTATTTTTTTTTTTTTTAAATTTATTCACTTGCAATTATTTACTTATTTTTTATATTTTTTTTCTTTTTCAGATTTGTATAAATTCCTGGATTTGGTCTACAGTATTCCATGCTAGGGATTTTCAGTTTACAGAGGTAATTTCCAATTTTATTAATTTTAAATAATTACACCCCTTAACTAATAATAATAGCAATAATTATTAATTTAAGCACTTATTAGATTTAAGGATAAATATTTATATATATATATATATATATTTACATTTCTTGTAAGCTTCACTTCATTTGTGTATTTCCTTCATGGTGGTGCATTGAAATAAATGAATGAACAAACCTACATTCATTAAAATGTTAAAAATAGTTAGAAATTAATGATCAAAAGAGTATATAGTTAAGAATTTCATACTAAAGAAGAAAAAAAAAAGGAATTGAGAAATCTGAATTGGTTAATCAGTATTCGGTTTGCACACAGGTTAGAATCTATATATTACTAAAATCTTTTCCTTCAGTCTCCAGTTCAACAATGAATAAGAGTGTGCCTAATGTAATTGTTGTGAATGCAAAAGGCATGATTGTTGTGATTTCTAATATTCACAATGGTGGTGCAACAATGGAAAACTTGGGTGTTCAGTTTTCATTGTTGCGAGGAAGTGAATGCAAAATGAGCATTGTTGAACTTCAAAATGTTGAGTTCTCCAAAAATGGCACGCGCTATCAAATAATGAGTTCATTCAAAAAGGAATAACATATCACTATTTGCTCAACTATTCAACAAATCATAACCGCTTTCATTGGAAGCGATTCTTCTTGGATTCTCCATGCTTTTAAATAATAACCAATATAAATTCCTAACCTTATTTACTGAAAACTCAAAGAATCACCAAGCCAAAATGTTAACAGTAAATAAGGTTAGGAATGTATATTGGTTGTTATTTAAGAGCACGGGCTGATTGTATATTTTCATACATCACATATTATAAATGATATTGTGAAAGTTATTGAGAGGAAACGATTAGCTACCCACACACGGAGGTTTTTTTTTGCGAGTTTTGACCCTAAAAAGCTAATCCAAAGGATCAATCACTTACGTTAAGCTTAGTCGGGGAGGTGATATGTGGGGGTGGAGATTTCGCAGGTAGTTGGCAATTGACCTGTCAGAGTTCCTATGCTTGAAGCACGGCTTAACATAAAGATTTTCAATAATGATCAGTTTCTTTAAGGATTTCATTTCGAACTTGCCTAGACTAACTTTCGAACATGAAATGACAAATAATTGTAGTTTCTGACAAATTGATTATGTAATTGGCTTTATAGTGACAGTAGCACTAAATTTATAACTATATTTTGAACTTTGGTAGGCATTAGGCATTGATAATAGTAAACACAGTAACAAGAAATAGTAAAAAAAAGTCTTAATTGTGAAAAGTAAATTCTAGAATTATAAATCTAGTCAACCAGAGGTTTTATATTTATTATTAGGCAATTTATAATGAGATTTTTTTTTAAATTGATATTTTAGAAAATTTCAGTTATTTTTTAGATTTACTTTATTTATTACATCCGGTAGTAATTTATATGGGTGGCATAATTATTAAAAATGTTGGTTATAAAGTTACATATATCTCGAAGATTATAGTTGTATTCGAATTTGTATTGTTCATGTAATATAATTGAAAATAAGTCTTTATTATTAAATTATAAAAAATTCGAAGTAAGTATTTTATTATTCATAAAGAATTCCCTTGTTATTTTATTACTAGAAGTATTTTTAGATTATATTACTTCTGTTTATATTCAAATTACTAATTTTAAGATTTTTTTTTTGTTTCGTAAAATATTTATACTTTTTACATTTTCCATTATCTGTATTAGATCAGATAGCATTTTCATAATTAAATAAGAATCAAAAAAGGAAAACTAAGTTATTATTTTATATTTTATAGGTGTAATATTTTTATAATTTTTTTCAAGAAATTGTATTTAATTTTTAATACCCAAATATTAGTCTTTGAATGATATTATAATTAGTTCATTTTTTAAATTTGTTATGGAAACACAGTTAAACGGCTTAGAGCTCTGTGCCCGCGAAGAATAACTTTCAGGATTTTAGTCTGGTTGAAATTCCAAAATCCACTCTCACTTCGAAGGTCATCTCTGCTAAGGATTGAAGGGTTTCCTGCTTAACACAGAGTTGTGACATGTCGTGGAAATAAACCGCTAACCCTAGGGATAAAACATTTGCTCCTTAAGCCGCGGCAAAAGATTTGTTCCCCAAGGGGTAAGTATGTGAAGAAGAGACAAGTCTCCCTCAGAGAGCAACGATCTCTCGATCCGTAAGAGAAGACCCCTCCGTATGTGGGTAGCTATTGGAAAGAGCACGACAGACATATTTGGATTGAAAGAATGAAGCCAAATGTAAAAGACGGTCAAGAGCTAAGGAGACAACGGAAGAGACAAAAGAGAGACAGACGTTAGACGCCGAACAACATCAGGCAGAGAGAGAGAGAGACAGAGACTTTAGGTCCCTGAAGTCTACTTCATCTAACATCCATCTCAACATATCTCTTCTTCAAACATCAATATCGATCAATCTGTATATGGGGGCTTAGTAATATATAAACTTAAGATAAAAAAACGTGACAGAAGTACTCAAAATTAAATAAGGAAAAATTCAAAATTTACTTTCTATTCCCATATTAAGATACATGGATAGGAAAACTATGAAATGTAAAAAAAGAAAAAAGAAGAAAAATGTTACGGTAATACCAACCCACTGATGTCATTTTTCTGTTTTGTTGGAAGTATGAGAAGTAAATTCAAATTGGATAAAGCTTATGCTCATTGCTGTATTTAGAAAAAAAAAGATAAAATTAAGCTGGGCATTATTAATACTTTGAATCTCTTTAAATAAACAGCAGATTAAAGCAATATTAACAAATGTTAAAAGGTGTTAAATGTTAAAAGCATGTCGTCAAAACAGTCGATTGCTAACAATTTTTTCTTATTGTTTCAGATGATGGATTACTTTTGTGCCTTGATGCCTGTTATGTATTCGTTTTTTTTCTTAATTATTAGGTAAATCATCCTTAATATTCTTATAGATAAATTATAGAAAGTATTCAATCTTTAACATTAATTTGTGGAGTTTATTAATTGAGGCGTTGACATGGGAAAGGTAGTAAGTTAAAAAAAAATCATTTTTCAAATTTTTCATTCAAAAGGTAGTAAGACATAGTGCCCATGGCGTAGAAATGGCAGTAAGTCAAAATTTTGAGCTATGTAGTTCCTGCGAACGCTACAAACAAGATGGCAAATATAACTAGTTATTTAGTATTGTGAAAACTGTTTTTTTGCTTTCCCTGTAAAATTTTTCTTTTTTTGACTTACTACGTTTCCCATGTCAACGCCTCAATTGATCAGCTAAAGAATGATATCTTATGGCTTCTGAATCTTAGTGATCTTTTATTGCTGTGAGGGTTCTTAAAAAAAAAAAAAAAGAAAATACAGAAACCTATCATTTCTTACTACAGATAGGAAATGCCAAAATGCTCAAAATTTATAAGAATTCTTGTTTATTTTCCATTTAATAAATGAAACAGTTGAGCTATTTTTTTTTAATTTGGGCTTGTATTTCCTACTCACAAAAGTTTCTGTTCAAATGGGGGATGATTTTTTTTTTAACAGTACTGCTTTTGTGCATTGCCTCGAAAACAGACAATGCATTTCTGTTGAATTGTTAGAGAAGAGAAAATGTGGTTTATTCCACATAACTGAAATGAAATGAAAGTTTAGTTACCGAAAGAACATCTTGCAGGGAAACAAAATAATGAGTGATGATGATGTAAAGATTGTTAAATTTAATAAATGGACGGAAGAGCTTCTAGGCCCGTCTTAGAAAAATTGATCCTCTTTTTGACAATTACTTTTTAGGCTTCTGATACCTTGAAGCCTTATATCCCCAGTTTGTCTTGTCTGTCTGTGGATAAGTATCAACTCAGCAACCACAAGGGCTAGACTTGATTAGGCTGTAGTTGAAAAGGTCTTGCCAAGAGTAGTTCAGAGCCTAAGAGTTTGTGTCTCTAGCTGGTTAAGTTCCAAGGTACTATAGCGATTAGTAAACCAATCACAAGGCTTCTGATACGTGAATGAAGAAAATTATTCAAAAGTTATTGAATTCAGTCTATTAACAAGGTTTGAGCTAAGAATGACGATTATTCCATATAGATAGTGAGTACAGATTGAGTCAACTTTGTTAGAATAGACTGCATCGAGACACGTTCCATACCCTGGTGGTGCATCTTGAAGGCGAGACGAGCTTGAGATTAAATTCTTGTAGAAGTGGTTCTAATTTAGTCGAAGATGTTAAAATGTCTTCTTTAAAATATATTTTTAATTTGCATGCAACCGACTTTTCACTCCACTTATCTTCAGTTATTTAAAGGATTATTTCTATGCATCTCCTCTCAAACACCTTGACTGCTTTAAATATCTAATAACAGCTGCTTTATAATGTTGCTGTTTGTCAACTAAGAAGTCCAACTTTTATTTAGTCAATTTGAACAAAACTGTTACTTCCTGTGATTCATATCTTTGAAATGTTTGTAATAATACAACTTAATATCAGACTTACGATCCCGAGCTTGCAATTTTTCAAAGAATTATTTTGATGTATCATCATTTAGTATATTGTAGTCTCATCAAAGACATAAGAACTGCAACTGTTCTGCTAATGATACATTGTTATTAATTGCTGATTCAGTTTAAGAGAAATATAATATATTTTCTATAACTTTATATTCAGAATCTTTACTATTCAGATTTATTCTTTTTTTTTATTCAATATTGAATTTTGTTTATCTCAGCTACATTTATATGTTAAGTTTGAATAATACTTAAATGAATTATTAATAAGGAAATACCTTATAATTGTTATAATCTTTTTTATTATTATTTTTATTACAGAGCCCTTTCTATCACAAAAGGATGGAAACTTTTTACCATATCTTCCATTTTTCTTTTTGTATATATAAGACATATTACGTTTTTGGCATTTGTTAGATTTGATTATGCTTATAATATGGCAGTTGCAGTATCTATTGGTAAGTACATTGCAAATATTTCTTTCACAATTAGTTATTAATTCTGTTATAACTTTTTTCATTTTCCAAATAAGTTATTCTTATTTGGAATTTGGGGAAAAAAAAAAAAAAAAGTTAGTTTATATGCATGCATAAATGCTATATGTTTACTATCAAAATATTTAGAACATTAGTATAATATAAACAAGATTTTCATGTTTTCATTGATAATGGAGAAACACTGATTCAAACAAAAGAAATTTTAGTAAAAGTTGACTCTGGGTAATTCTTGGACAGTGAATTGCAGCGTCAGAGTTACTTGCTCCATAAAACTTACCATTTAACCAGAAGTAACCTATAACCCTCAAAAATTAAAATACCACAAATGGCCAGTTTTAGATTGCTAGCAATAATGATAATCATTAAAATAAAAATATCTGCTTGTGATAAGGTTATAATGCAGAATGGAGTCTCAGGTCTTTTAATGTCTTTACTTGGAATTCCTCAAGACAAAATACTTTTGTGATGGCCCATAAATTAAAAAAAAAAATAAGGGAAGGACATTTGATGTGAAACTTTCATTCAAACCATCGGAGAAAAACTATTTTATACGATTTCAGTTATCAGTTGCTATTCTTTGGGCAATAATTTTTCCATCATTGCAAAACTTGAGACCCACATGATTAATTTCGCTCTTGAAATGCAAGTTTTATTTGGTAATTTTCCAGCCATTATGGAAATAGCAATGCTCGTCACTTCCAGCTTCACAGTTTAGGGATTTTATGTCAAATCAACTGTGCTTGGTTTCCTTTCATTGCAGCAAAGGCCACAAAAGAAACAGTTTTAAACGGTGAGTCACTAGGATTGTCTTTTGTGCACCATTCAAAAAGAATACTTAATGTTTGAATGACTTCAACAACGAGAATTGTCCAAAAAAAAACACCTTTTATCCAAATTTCCTATGTTTAAGGCTGTGAACCTTCGTAAGTACAATGTGGTTACAATTTGTATTGATAGTTGGGTCTTTTTATGTGCATGATTTCTGTTTTGATGTTTCTCTTCTAGTAGCTTAGTATTTATTAATGTTCAAATAGAGTTGATGGCGTTGATTTCACTGTGAGAATTGTATATTTTCTCACAGGTTAAAAAAAGTAATTCTAGAAGGGAAAATAAAAAAAACAAATCCATAAGGAAGTTTTGATATTTCAATTCAGAGAACTACTTTTTTTTTAATTCTTTTGAAGTATAAATTATAATGACTTAACATTATTTAAAAGCTCAAGTAATTCAGAATAAAAGACTGCTTAGTTGAGAATGAAATAGCATAAACCACTGCTTCTTGGGCTTTGTCCTCAAATAATTTTAAGATAAAGAAGAAAAGAAAAAAATGCTATTATAATGTTGGCTCTTATCACATATGAATTGACAAATTTTGTAAATTTCTTAGGTTGACTTATCATGGAATGAGTTGATTTTAAAAGGACCAATAAGAATTTTTTAATTAATACATAGAAAAATAAACTGAAAAAAAATTTTTTTTTTTTTTAATTAATACATCATATTAGGTTTGTTAAGTAAAAAAAGTTATATAATATTTTGTTTGAATAACTGTAAAAACTAAATGTATATATTTTACAGAACCTACAAATAGATCGTATAGGTATTTTGTAGGACTGAATTTGTAATTTATTATTATTAAATAAAATAAATAAATAAAAATAAAAAAATAAGTTATATTAAGAAATTGCTCGGCTTTTGTTTTCCAGGTTTAGCGACTACTTTTGGATGGTTGGTTTGGTGTGCAATGCGATGGGTTCTTCAACCATATGTGTGGAGATGTGCAGCAACAGTTGTAACTGTAACCCTTTTAGTACTCTTGGAAGTAAAGGATTTTCCTCCCTTATGGTATACGTTTGATGCTCATTCCCTCTGGCATATGTGTACTATACCAATGCCATTTTTATGGTGTCAGTAAGTATAGGAATTTTACTTTTAACTTTTTTTAGTTATGCATATAAACAAAATATGTAATGCCTTATTAAGCGAGAAATGGCAAAAAAAATAAATAAATAAATAATTACCCCCTTTCAATTTTGGATTTCAAACATACTGCTCACTGCCTTCATCTGGCCTGTGAACTTAGTCAATTGGGTTTTTCTGATGTTGAATATTCATGTGCAGTATTTGTTAAGTTGTACAAGTAAAGTATTTATTACACAATTCTATTTACAGCATTGGGCTTTAATTTAAACACTGTCAAAAAGTTTAAATTTTCTTTCATCATTTGACATTGCTGTTATGTGTTAATCAGATCGAATGATTTAACAAAGTGAAAAGATTTATTTATTTAAGAAGCTTTAAACATATAACAAATATTGAAGTTAAAATCATGCCTCTTTAAATGAGCTCCTGTTAAATTTGTATGAAGATAAACATTATTTTCTCAAACTATTATAAATACTCTTATTATGTTTTAAAACTATAGCAATTCCTAAGTTTGTTTGTTTTTAAATAGCCTCTAACAAATGTAAAACTAATATGAGCTTTTGTATTTTTTTTTAATGCCATTATTATTAGGCATTTACTTATAAAATTGGTTTCTGTTAATATTGATGATTCTGATGAAGTTAGAATAAACATAGTTTATAAGTAAAATAAAGCAAATGCAGGAATGACAACATTTCAACATTTACTGTAAACTGTTTATACTGGGAAAAATAAAGAATATAACACACACACATCCTGAAGAATGCCTGTGATATGTGCAGCGAAGTGTTGTAATTTTTGTTATTGAAAAATCAGAATGCTATTGATATCCTTTTGAGAAATGATGTAACCCCCCATATAGCATAGCTCTACAGCATTGATAGGTGCAGCTAGTTCATTTATGGGTAATGAATTTGGAATGTGATCCCAGTATCGCCGATTTTGATGGAGTGGTACCTCTAATGATATGACAATTCATCTGGAATTTCCTATTGCAGTGTTTGGCATCATGCAGGATTTCTTAGGTCATTGGTTAGCAATGCTATTTATGGATGGATGGGGGACAGAGGACATTTAAAGAATGTCTTGATAACTTGGAACATACTGGAATTAAGGTGATGCTTCCTGGACCATGCTAAGATGAGAGACAAGTCTTAGATCTTTCACACGAAGCGACCGTGGTTGCACCACCAACGCCACCAGTTGAAGCTCCTTAAGCAAAATGGATCTTCAAGAAGCAGCTGTTGATATTATGCCATTATCTCAGTTACGAAAATGGCAAAAACGATCATGCTTTCGTCTCTTTGACAGATGTCAGTAAATAAATATTACAATATACTGCATAATACATAAATAATAAATCATCATATTTCAACTATCTATAAGTTTGATATAGATACCGTGGCATCTTCTTTGTTTATAAATATTCTCTGAACTTCTAATAAGAATGTTTCAGTGTCAAAGTCCCCATTCTCTAAAGTCGTTTTGTTTTAATCATGTTTTTCAACACTTCTCCAAATGAAAATAAACAGAAATGACCTTCTGGCTGCGTTTTGTGTGAAAGGATTCACTGAAATCTATAGAACAACATCGTATGAAAAGGGTCTTAGTCTTCCATTTCATACATAAAAAGACAAGAGCTCTTAACAATAATAATAAGCTCTGATATGGTGCAGTAAGATATTAGAAAGAATAATTTACTAAAGTAGTTATTTAATAATTTCTTCACTAATTTACCACACTGTGATAAACCTTCTTTATCCACATTAATCTGATTTTGAAATGTGTCACTTTATTATAACATCAGTTGTTTTTATAATTACAATTGTATTCATAATTATTACATTAAAAATTCAACTAACATTTATTTTTTTTTCAATTACTAATAGGTTTGTAATTGATGACTGTTTATATTTACTGCAAAGCAAGAAAGGACAAGAGAAGATTAGCTGAGGAATCTTTTCCGTTTCATGGTCGACAAAGACTGTGTGACTTTTTTTAAAAGAGAACCAATTTTAGAATTGTGTACAGTTTTAAAGAGTGTTAATTCATAGAGGCAATTTTATAAAAGTTTTTCATAAAATCATTAATTTTTTATATGAAAGAAAGTTATAAATGTTGATGTTTCTTGGATTGAAAATATCCAAATATATCCAATATATATTTTATCCTGAGTTTTTATCTTATTCAAAATAAAAGGTACAAAAAGAAAAAATATATACATATATATATAAAAATTACTTGTAGCCAAAAAAAGATAAGTACATTTTTGTTGTTATCTAAGCAAAAGCTGTTCTTCCTAACTTTTTTTTTAGTGTATTTTTTTTTTAATTTAAATGGAAATTATAGCAAGAAAGTATTGTAACCCATTGAAATATGTAACACAGTGAGAGAGAGGTTGAGTTTACCATTACGACACACTACAATAGGACATAGGGAAGTGTGTTCCAGAGTGACTGTCATGTTATATTTTAATTAAATTTGAAACATTTGAAAATAAAACCTGAAATGGAAATATTGAAAACTATAAAATTAGGCATTTAACTTGGCCTGCAATTTATAGTGATTTTAAAAATGGATACAAAATGAAAGGTATTATATGAAGACGATGATGATGAACAATAAATAGAACAAATACCTTAGCACATAAAGATCTATTCACATATTTCTCATCGGAGTTGGCTCATAGTGTGGACTTTTCCATGATTTTAACATTCACACGTTTTTCTCTATTGTATTGATTCCCACATGTGTTCCTTGTCTCTCGTGTCACATCATCCAAGTGGTCAATTTACACCACATTTTTTATACAACATTCAGGACAAGAAAAGGTGATTTGAATTCTAGAGCTAATAAGTATCTTAGATGAAAATGTATTCAAAACTAAATGTCATGAAATTTACGTGGAAGGAGTTTTCATGTAAAGAAAGGTCTTCAAACTTAGAAAGCTTTTGAAGCTTAGAAACTAGGAATAAATAGGATTGATCTGATCTGACCTGACCTATTTTTTTTTTCTTAATTTTTTTCAGTACATTCAATCCTTTATGAAAATTCCTGTGAAGCATTTTTGATTTCGAAGCCATATGTTGTACAACTCAGTACAATGTAATGTCAACGAGAATTTGGAGCACAACTACCCCGGATTTTTTATTTTTTAAAACTCAACAAGTTACTACGATCAGTTTGTTTCAGTAAACAAATGCAGAAATGAAAGTTCTTGAAGAATCTATGAACTCTAAGGAACTCATGACTCTTCTTGGCCAACCCGTTGAGAACAAAAGTCATCTTCGATTCAAAACCTCAAATACATTGGACGTAAAAAAACCAGGTCAGGAATTGCAATGCAATGCATTTTGTGCAACGGAATCAACAAAAAGAACAAGAAGCAGAAACTGAAGATTCAGCAAGAAATTGATGCAAAAATTAACAAAACAGTTCAACATGAAACTGCAACTTGAAGAACTTTCTAAGCTTCAAAAGCGTTCTAAGCTTGAAGACCTTTCTTTACATGAAAACCCCACCCACATAAATTTCAGACAAAAATGTTAACTAACGTCATAAAAAAGACAGAACAATATTCGCTGGTGTTACAATATAAAAGAAATAGTACACAAGGTTGAAATCTGAAGCATTTCCAGGCCAGAACAGTGCATGTTTCCAGATTATTACCTCTTTTCAACTGGAGTTATCAATAGCTCATTGATTAGATTTGATTGACAAGTGTGAAACAGCATGATTTTTCAAAAACAAACATCGAAATTAAGAATAAAAGAAACTATTTCTTTTATGTTATAAATGTTGTCCTTTTGTATATATTAAACATTTTTTTTTTTTTACACAAATAATTTTTATTGTATCCTTGACAATGACCTGCAGGTGAAAACTTATTTCTTTTTTGTATTTTTTGGAAACGACACTTTGTTTGCTGTCTTTTGGTAAGCTAATCTGATCGATGGTCTGATGAGAGATATTGATGTTCTCGAAACAGCACTGTCCTGCATTTCACGAAGGAGAAAAGGTTTCAGTTTTGGCATTTTATGCTGTATTCTTTTTTATTCTAATATCTGTCATGCTCATCAAATTAAAAAAATAAATAAAAAAATAATATTTATACCCAAAGAAATGTTCCCTAGAATGGACCTTTTTGTAATTTTTACGTAGTTATTAACATGTTTTTTTAAAATATGTTAAAGGCAACATAAAGTAACTGTGTAATACTTAGCCAAATCTATTTCTCATAAGAAATAGATATATGGTTCGAAAAATATTATTTTTAATTTACTAGACAAATTATTATGTTAACAGAAGTGATATTTTTTTCAATAAAGGTTTTATTTTTATAAACCATATATTTATTGATATTTCAAATAAGATTTAATAATTTTATCAATAACCTACTAATTGAATATATAGCAAAATAAATTCATAATTTGAAAAATCATATAATTTTATTAAAAAAATCGTTAGAAAATACTACAAGATGTTATTTTTATTTGATAGGGGAGATGTTTTATTTCCATTACTAGTTGCAATAATAAAAGTAAAGGCGAATAAAAAAAAGTGTGTGTGTATGGGGTGGGGGTGGTGGGCAAAATGGCAGCATTGTAAAATTTACGAATGAAAGGAATACACAACTCAATATGAACTGATCTAATACAAACTGAATTTATGCTTAGTTTTGCAGTTGGGTTTATTCTCTCTGCCTTTCCTTCCAGTTTTTTTGAATTGAAACGATTGTTTTTTTAGCACTATTTTGAAAAGGCGATTCTTTTGTTACTGTTTACTAAAAATGAAGCAAAGGAGTGGACATTGCTTATAATTAAAACTGCTTATTACTTATAGGTTCTGTTAAAAATCTTGCAGGATTGTTTTTATAGTTGTGTTGCTGTTATTTTAATAATGCAGTAAATTAAGATTTATCTTTCATGATGGTAGCCATTAAAGATAAAATTGCATATTGGATTTAAGTTATCTATTCAAAAGGGATTTATGAATGGATTATCAGAATGCCTCCAATTTATCCATGTCTTTTGTTCTCATTGAAGGTCGATTGCCTTTTGCATAGGGTTAGTTTCATTTTCAACAATCCTTTGACAGATTTCAATAAATGAGTAACTATTTCAAAATCACAGACCATTCGAAAAGCAGATTTTGACTTCATTTTACAATTACTTTAAAAAAATAAAGTTTAAAGCATTAATTTCTCTAACCCACTTAACAATTAAATGATGTAAATTTCTTTTTAGCATTTATATCCAAAATATAAACCAATTAAATTACATGCAAATTTTTTTAAAAAAAGTAATAAGTTCCTGAAACATACATTAGGCTTCAGTCATGGAAAGAATATAACTATTGCCCAAATACAGTCACTTCTAAAATTACATTGTTATTGATATCCTTAGCTTGACCTAAGTTACAAGGCCACCTTAATTCACATTCCTAACAGTGCCAAGAAAAACATGACTGCTCCTTCATCCACTTACGTTGCAATTCAAAAGGGAAAATTTAATAGCACTTACTCGTCTTTAGGCAAACTCAAAAATGTAAGGTTCACTAGTGGTGCCTTTCATGACATTATTTCTGTTCCTTTGTTTGTCACTCACAAAACCTTTCACCTAATTTTAAAATATCCTATTTTTTTAGTAAAATGGTCCATCCCTTTCTAAAAAAAATTTTAAACAAGCAATTTTTTAATCATCCTGTTATTTTCAAGTACGTTTTAATCCATTTTTTATAATTCGTTTCTAGATTTTGTTTTTTCTTGGGTGCTTTGTTCATTATTTATTGAAAATGGTAATTGAATGGGGTTTTGGTATTGGAATATTTCATTCATTCTTCAGCATTTGTCTAAATATTAATATGAGATTTTGCTATATATATATATATAATAGGCAGTCACACTTAATTTCCAAATTTAGCAAGTTAATCATTGGAGATGCTAGAAGATACGCTCAAGTGTGTATGAAACACTTTTAATAAAGTAAGTATTACTTATACTTACAAGTTTGTATGACTTTTTAATGGAAGAAGTTGTAGAAAAAAATTGAAAATATATATGTATTTAAGTCAAATGTTTTGGAGTGATCGTTATTGGAAAACGATCAGATTTTTTAAGTTATTAAGGAATTTATTTTATTTTTAAATACTCATGTTATTGTTTAAAAAAAATACGTATTGTGGGGTAAATAATTTGTAAAATGGCTTCCACCTTATTTTGAATGACAAATTGAATTGTTTCAGAAATTTTCTGAAAAATGTTTTTTATTGTTAGATTAATAATTTGTTGACTTTTTCTCATTTGTTAAAAAAAAATGCACTTTTTATGAAATATCCTTTATTCCAAATTACAAAATAATCAATGTTTCATTTTAGGATTTTCCTGTAATTCACTCTTTAACCAAGAGTATTGATTGTTGTTGTTTAATTAAGTTATGCAAGATGAAAGTTTAAATATTCACTATTTGCAGATACTAATTACAGAAGCCCAGACTTCAAAACTTTTAAAGATATTAAAAAAAAAAAAAGAAAAATACTTCTACTTCAAAATAGCATTTTGACTTATAAATTCATCAATTTACAGTACAGTTAAAAAATGAAAAACCAAGGTAATATTTGTCACCACAAAGTTTTGAAGCTAATTCTTTCAATATCCCTTCGTACATAAGGAGACGAGCAACAAACTAAATAATTTGATGATTTTTGTGCAAAAGTGTGTCAATTCTGTATCATGTTGTCTGTATCTTTGAAAGAATTGTTATTGCAGTCTGACTCAATGTCTGTGGATATTGTTAGGTGGCTATCATCTTTTGCCACCTTATGGTCCACAGAGGAGACTGACTTAAAAGCTATCTTGATCTATTTCTTCAAGATATCTTGATTAAGGGGGAGATGAACTGTAGGTGGATCAGATGATGACGCTTAACATAAACAGTTTTCAAATAAAGATTATAATGTTATGCATAAATTTAAAATATATATATATTTCAGTGAAGTTTTAAATTTTGTTGTGGAATCTTATATTGAAATTTTAAAGGTTTTCTGATTTTATTTGTAACATTAATGATTTTTAGCATTCGAAATAGTTTTAAGCTACACAATGTTATAATAAAAACTGTTTGTAAAGAATTAATAGAAATGGAAAGTTATTTTTAGTTTTTAAAATTTTAATAAAAATATTGAAATGTTTTCAAAGAAATAGTTTGCTGAATTTTTTTTTCCTGTACATTTTGTCACCACTTTGTGATTACTCTATATTTTATTATTATTATTATAAATATACCATGTCCAGAACATAAGCTTCAGTTTGTAAAAATATATCAGTCAAAAGGCTTTTTATACATTGCTAAGGATTAATGAAAAATTCATTAGTGAATGCATAGTTATATAGCAAGCACACAAGTCATAATTCCTAGACAATTCATCCTTTGAAAACAGAGCTGTCTCTAGCATTTGTGAGGTATCAGCCACATGTAAATATTCAGGACTATGTATTACAAATCTTCTAAATAGAGAAACTATAAAATGTTGCTTTAATTATCTAAAAATGAAAATTATCTAATTTCCTCAGTCTTTGCCTGGGAATTTATTTTTATCTGTGACTTAAATCCAGCCCTGTTTGGGAAAGACAACATCAATACAAACAATGATTATATAGAAATATGTGAATAGAGAAAACTTACAATTGGAGACGGCTTCCTCTCATCATTAATAGTACTACAAGCCTCCTTCCAGATAAATAAATATTTTGAGTTGTAAATGTTTGTATAGCATTGAATTTGAGTCCTTTGCCTCTTTTAAATAAACTTTTTGTTTTACAGGAATGGATGGATGACTTCATGTTGAATACAGTGCTTAAAATATGACTCGTCAGTTTTACTTAAGTATCTGGACAGGTACTGGGAATATGAAATCCCTTAGTTTTTTGACATAATAAGGAAATGGTTTTGGTGATATAATTTTTATCTAAATATTTTGGCTTGAGATTGTAGTGAATTCATCTAGAACTGTCTTTTTTTTTTGTGTGTGTGTGTGTAAACATAGTTTGGAAATTTATGCAAGGAAAGGGAATGTGGGGAAAGCACGTTTATAAAATCAATTGTGGGTATTCAGGACGGATAGGATTTGTTAGATTCCAAATAATCATTTATTCAATTAGCATGTGTGTGCACGTGCTCTCAAAGACAGTTTGTAAAATTACACAACTTGGCTTTTATGGCAAACAAAGAAAAGAAAATAGAATAAAATGCACTTTGCAAAATTGGAGAAAAGGAAAGTTATTCAATAGTTGCAGAACACATCTTCAGGGGACGACACAAACATGTGGTGATGGTACAGGAGGCATTAACACTCATTACTGTTAGTCCTTTCTGTACTATCACCATGTGTTTTTATCCTATGTTTGTGCTATCCCTGAAGATGGAAGACTATGTTTTGAAAGCATCGGATAACTCAGAAAACTTTTTTATTATGATTTTGCAAATTAAGCACATTTTATTCAATTTTCTTTTCTTTATTTCATGAACACATGTTAAGCCTTCTCATTCATTTAGGGCAAACCTTACCTTAAAAGCCTTACAGCATACACTGAACCATGGATATGGAATGGGGGTGGGGAAGGAATTAACTACAACTATTAGTAATTTATTAAATATCACTCAAGACTTCAGGACCGTGGTCTGAATGTTGGACATATCTAGAATGATGCATTACATTAATCATTTATGGAATGGAATGGTTGTGGAATACTCTCAAATGGTGCTGTATATTGATATTTTGGACAAAGCTGTGCTACCTACATTTTGGCAAGTCTACGAAAATGGCCTTTCTATTTCCATAATACATCTATTTTGTAATAATATGATCTACCTATAAGGAATTCAAAAGCTGGTCTAGCTCTAGAATCCCACAAAAGATTGGCTGAAAAATGTCAGAGAGAGAGAGACTTATAAGTCATTAGAACTTAGATGTCCCTCTTCTAATTTTGTGCTAAAACACTATCCTTCGATCTTCTGAAAACAAAAGTGAAAAGTTGAACGATGCATCTTTTTAGGAGAATCTGTTTGTTGTTTTAACCATTCTATTTTATAAGGTTGTCTTAAGTCACTTGAGCTTCAGTTATTACCTTCATAACTCATGAGCATTAATCTTTCCTAGAACTTTCCATTCCATGTTTTTTTTTTTCCTATTCAACATGAAGATGAGCAATAAATAGGTCATTTATATTCCAGCTATTCTGTAAATGAAATGTTTAATTTGAGCAAAAAGTGTAAATCTGAGACACACTAGGAGGTATAATTTTCCATGATAATTCTTGGGAATTGCCTACCTTATTTCACAGACAACACAATTTTACTTCTCAGTCATTGTCATCTTTTATTTATGTATTTGAAAGATTTGTGGTATTTCTCACTAATATTACACCTACTACGCCTATTTCAAAGACCTTAACAATAATAAGAGAGAGAGAGAGAGAGAAGAGGAAAAAAAAAGGCAAAATTAGGAAAGAAAGCAAACATTCAATATTTCAAACCAGATTCAAGCCTATCAGCCAAGTTTGCTCATGTTTTCTAGTGAATTGCCGTTTTATTAATTGGCATTAAATATAATATTGCTACATTCGTTTTAATAAAACTTTGAGCATTAAGAAATAACAAAATGTTAGGACTTGCCAAATCACCTTTCCAGTAATTCAGTAAAATTGCTAGCAGGAAATTCTCTTAAGGTTGCAGCTATTAACTGCTGCACAAAATTTCTCCACAACACTTGTTAGCAGTTTGTTGAAGTATTGATGCCAGTAAAAAAAGGACATTAATTAGTATTAGTTTTTGGCGAAACCCTCATTTGGAAGAAAATATTTATCTTTTTACTGTTTCTGGAATGTACATCCACATTGTACAAAATCACAATGAAATTGTTTAATGTCGGTACTTACAGTGCTAGAATTCTAGCAGTAAGTTACTGTGTACAGTATTACTTCTAATGCTGACTTTCATTATAATATAATTATCAAGATATCGTTGTTTATTCTGTAAGCCAATGGAAATAGTTTTGATAGGAGATTAAAAAAAGACTTTTTTTATTTTTTTTTCTATCAGAACAACATCAACATCCAGCATTCCTCATGTCTAGTTTGGGAACCACTGCCCTATATGAATGCCCAGCTGCTGAATAATCAACTATGCTTTCTGTTGTTGCTAAGCTTTGAAATAGTGTAATGAGTGATTGTTAACTTGTATGAACTATAAAATCATGGTACAATAATAAGTATTAAAAAGACAAATGTGAATGGCAATTATAAGTGAATGGTCAAGTTATTATGACCTCTCCTGACTTTGTGAATATTCTATACTCAATGATATGAACAGTTAACAATGACGACTATACATATGAAGTGCATCAGATACTGCCGTATTAAGGAACTGTGTGAAAAAAGGGAGAAGCTGGCAATATAACAGTTTTCCAATGTGAGATGATCATAGGCTGCTGCCTGAAAGGTGCTAGTATTTCAAAAACAGCATGACTGTTGAACGGTTCCTGTGCTGCTGTTGCTAAGGTGGCCAACATCTGGCAGTATGGCAAATACATGGGAAATGCGCAAGCCAATAGTGGCCCACAAAGCACCATTGAGGGCAGTGGTGTGTCACAAATGATGTCCACCATCAGCAATATGTCATACAGTTAACCTTAAAATACAACCAGGGGACTACCCCTAGTGTCTTGTAGGTCACAGTGCACAGAACTCCTCTCCATTGGCTTTTGGAGCAGAAGCCTACACCCAATATGTATGTTTAATGGCAAAAACATCTGTAATTTACCCAGAAATACAGTGATTGGACAGTGGAAGATAAACTGAAAATTCCCATCTCTGATGAGTCATGATTTCTTCTGATGCAGGATTAAATGGAGACTATAGGAGTATCCAGGAATTGAAGGGGTTATGATCATCGTCGTAGTCATTCAATGGAAAATAAAATCAATATTGCATCCTTTCTCAGGGCACTCCGAATGAACTTTCCAATAAAAAAAAAAAAAAAGGTCCAAAATCCTATATTTCTTCCATTTTCTGATAATACTAAAATTTTTAATCAAAAAGGTAAAACAACCCCACTATAATTTCCAAACACCAACCAAGATAACAATCCTCTTATAAAAATCCCTCCTATTAATAAATTTAATAAAAGCAATCCGATTAATATATTTACATCTCCTTAAATTTTCAATCCTCACTAACAACATAACCAACTAACCAAAAGGTGTATCTTGCAGTCAATATATGTTTAGAGGAACCTGTCCTGTAATCGATAGTTCCTGTAAATTTGATCTAGACTTGAAATTCAGCTTGTATATCACTGTCATAAGATTATTTTATGAGAAATTTTTCAACAATAAGTTTTTATTTAAAGCAAGTCAAGGTGCAGTAAATGTCTAGGGTTGAGATGGGTTACAATATTAGAATGTATACAAAGACAGATTTGTAATAGTTATTGAAGGTGGATTTAAATGCAATTTGGGATTAAGTTATCTTATATGGAGAAGTACTTATATATGCACACATCGCCCATCACTCTCTTTATAATTGAGAAAAGTCATAACAACTCCTACCAACCCTCCTCTCCCTTCATATACCAGTGAGATGGACCATCACACAAGGCTTTCGTCCTGACATCACAGTACTATACAGACAAGTTGGTCTGGGAGATGTTGTAGGACAAGTTTAGGACTTCTAATTTTTGGGAGAAAAATAGAAAACTGTCCACTGTTGCAGATTAAGTGCAGTC
The DNA here is from genome assembly GCA_023159025.1 of Thereuonema tuberculata. Taxonomy (NCBI): domain Eukaryota; kingdom Metazoa; phylum Arthropoda; class Chilopoda; order Scutigeromorpha; family Scutigeridae; genus Thereuonema; species Thereuonema tuberculata. The sequence goes on along the minus strand of JAFIDM010002131.1, from coordinate 46,873,630 downwards.
CTTTATAGCTTCAGTATTTCAAAGAAGGCAGCACTGTATTCTAATAGGATAATGCATGAAGTCGTGTTGCATGAGTTGTGCATGAAACAGTGTGTCAAACACAAGGATGAATTCTAGCTCATCAATTAGCCTTCTTGTTCAACTGATTTGAATCCCATCAAGCAAATCAAATGGACAGAGGAATTTGTGATTTGGATGCACCACCAAGGACTGAAGCTTAGCTATTTCAGGCACCATCGACAAACTGGTATGACATAACTCCAGATATCTTCCGAAATCTCATCGAGTCTATGCCTATTGGTGCCTCTATTGGCTGTGAAAGGGAACAAAACCACTATTAGGATGGTAGTTATAATACATTTGATCACGCAATGAAGAAAAGGTAATAAATAAAAGAGGTTCTGATAAAGTTCCAACAATCTTAACTTGCATTCTTTAAGCTAGTAGCATTAAAAGCTTAGAATAAATTGTACTTATAAAACATTTTTATCCAGATTTCTCCAGTGTTTTATGTTAAGTTTATAAAAAAAAAAAATGAAAAAAAGCTTCAAAAAAATAACAAACTAACCCTTTTTTTAATTATAGTGCAAATTTAATAATCATGTGTATTTATACATCAAAATTTCTTTTTTAAAATACTACTCAATCACTGATTTTGATCAAATTGTGTTGGCCACACAAAACCCAAATTTTTATAACTTGAAGAATGAAATCGATTTTCAAAAGACTCTGATGGTGGAGGCTCTGGGAATAACTTAAGCCTTCCTCGCACATTGTAAAATGGATCATTATCCCTCTTGGCCACCAGATGCGTTGCTTTTTTCAAAGGAAGTGAAGGCCATTCTTTCTCTTTGGCTGTCTGAATTAACTCCTCACCGTACTTGGCAACTTCCTCGTCTCGATATGCCTCAATATCGCTTAAATATTTCTGGTGGTTCACAAGGTCTTGTTTCTCTTCAATTTTTTTCTGTGCATTCTCTTTCTGAAATGTTTAAATTTAGATTAATGATGTTAATAATAAAAATCATTAAAATTGTGTTAATTAAATAATTCAAGATCTGGAATAAAGTTCATGCAGAAAAGCAAGAAAATATTTGCAACATGTCTGAAAATCTGCTGACAAAGACAGCGCATAACACTTCAATGTCTTAAGTAGTTTTAGTTAGAAGAATCAAAAATTGTTAATAACATAAAATCTTGGTTTTCATAATTATTTCCTGAGGCATTCATTTCTGAAGTCTTTTGTGACTTTCTTATGATGGTTAATACTTAATTTCTCGTAAGAGCTTTAAATAGATTGTTTATTATAAAAAAAATCTGATAAAGTCTATGGATAAAGGCCTTTTTTTTATAAAAAGAGAAGAAAATTTTTTTGTTTACCATTTGTTTTTTATGGAAATCTTCCAGTTCTAAGAAGAACGAATGCTTATCTTGCTCTTTTTTCTTTTTATGTTCTAGATAAAGCTTATAATCTTTTTCTTTTCTATTTCTATCTGCTATTACATCTTGTTCAAGTTGTTGTTTATATTGTTCATGTTCTTCTATCTGTAAAAAAAGAGAAAAAAGAAATTCAATTATTATAATTGCAATAAAATATGAACTAAAAACAAAGACTTGTTACAAAATGTTTAATAATTACATTTGTGTAGGAGTGGATATATTTCATTTTCATCTATAGCCAATGTTTTGTTGAAGTATGCTCAAGTTCTTTCTGCAACTTAATTTCTAATTAACACAGAAATTATTAAGACTACGATGATCTTGGACCACAATCATCCTAAGGTTTATGAAAATATTTTGTTGAACGTAAACATTAGGTACCGGCATTCAATAATTAAAGAATGAGCGATTTTTGTTGTGGACACAATAGGATAGAATAAAGCTAATGGAGGTTTTGTTCAAAGAGGCAGTGGTTCAAAAGTTAAACCTAATATAATGCACAATATCAATCAGACTGGTGTCCAAGACAACCATAAAAGGTTAAAAATGAAAATATGCAAAATAGAAATTTTTGCAAAGGAAGATCAAAAACATCGAAGATTTTGGAAATCAAATAAAATGAACAAGAAATTAATCATATCAAGGCCTAAACCAAAGTCTATACAAGGGACATTTTCTAGTGTGAATCAATAGAATGAAAGTTTAACCTTGATTAAAGGAGGTTATGTAGTTGGATCAAAGATGAACATTTATAGCAGTGAGGAGAACTATTTGCATCTAATAATAGAACTAGTTTTTGCCAATAAAAACCATGAATAAACTAGATACTACTTTTCATTTGTTGATCAATAATGTTCATCAATAGTTGATCCTTTATTGCTTTGTGTAATTGCAAACAACTGAAACTTCATATTTATGTAATAATGAAAACAATGTCATTACAGAAGATCATTTCAGTGCAACAAAGACAAAACTAAGTTATTTTTAATAACTAGTTTACAATATTTCATTTGCCTTTACAAATTAATTTCTTTACTGTTGTATATAAATTCCTTATTTTAGTGAGATTGTTTCATTTATTATGCAAGATGGAGAAGGCAGAACTAAATTGTGTTTTGAAAGATTGTAACTGTAGTTTAGGACCAAAAATTTAAGTAATGTTTATCAACTATCAACCTTTTGTGAAAATTGTTTCTATACACTAACTTTTAATAAACTTTACATAAAAAAGAATTTAAAAACATTAATAGCTAGAGTATGCTACTATAACTTTTCTGTCAAGAAAACCAAACCAAACAAAATTAGTATCAGCTATATCCCATATTACAAGAGATAAGAAATGTAATACAAATGCAGACATCTGTTTTATTCAGTGCGTTTGTATTTATGATGCTTGGTCTTAAAGTTAATGTAATCATTTGAATAAATAAATGCTGTATATAAAAAGATCTAAATTTGCTTACAGTGTCTGAATGTACTCATTTTGAAACAGGCCTTGACTCTAAGCCATGAATGAATGCAACTGAAATACGTATATTATATCTCACTGTTTATAACATGGAATTTTCTTTGCTTTTGTAAGTATTGGATAGATAAAATTTATATCATGTTTAATGCTGTTTTTTTTTAACTAGTTTTCTTTTTTTAACTTATTCTGAAATAAGTCGAACTTTGCATTTCTAGATCAAGGAAAAAAAAAGCAATTATTTCAATTATTAAAAGTGGAATACAATTTATAAAATACACTCTATGACAAAAAAAAAAAAAAAATACATCACAGAATGTGGTCGAACAACTGCAAAACTTAATATACAAACACCTCATGAGTAGATGCAAATTGTAAAAAAATTGTAGTCAATGAATGCAGAGGGCAGCACCATGATAATTTTGAACCATGAATTCTGAATTGCTTATAAGTAGCATTTCTCGCTTGCTTCGATACTTCTGAACATTTTATAGTTGCATGTCATTCTGCAGGCACTGAAGATTGCACGACACACCACCGGACAATCGTATCAGCAACTGAGTGAATTTGACAGAGGGCGTATTGTGGACTTAAGAGAGTAAGGTTGGATATATTGTTCTATTGTCCTTCACTTGGGTCGTGGTGATGCCAAGATAAGACATTGTTTGTAGCAATGGGTCCAGCAACACACACACATCCGTCAGGTGGGCAGTGGTCGGCTGAGAGTAATCACTACCAGGCAGGAATGTAGGATTGTGAGAGCGGCCCTGAGGACGCCAACAGTTTCACTAAATGGCAGAGGCTGGATTACGATGCCGGCGTCCGTTACAAAGACTACCACCGGCCTCGCAGCATCGCCATCACTGCTTGCAGTGGTGTCATGCCAAAGCAGCGTGGAATTGTAACTGATTGGGGTCGTATAGTGTTTATTGAAGAACCTAAGTTCTCACTTGGAGCCGATGACTGCCTAATACGTATGTGGAGACAACCAGGCCAGTGTGCCTCATCTCACCTAATTTTGGAGCATCACACCTTGTGTCCTCGTTTATGGATCCATTGCATATGACATCCGGTCACCATCAATGCCACACCATTTATCTGCATGTATCGCCACAAGAGGTGGCCCCATAACATGCTAACATATACCGATTCTGGACCTGCTGTTCCGAAATAAGCAGCTGCATTGCTCTCAGACTGTTCTGGTGTCATTTTCTTTCCATCCACTTTGTACATATAATGTTCCATCATGATTACACTATTTTTCCAAATGCGTCATTTTTTTTTTGTCATAAGAGTTTATAATAGAACATTGATTATTCAAAATTGGTTGGTTCATGTGATCAAATAGTTCATATAATCAAATATATATGAGAATATCCAGTTTATACAAAACACTTACACATACAAACAATTGTAATTGCATACAATTATATTATTGTGCACAAGGTTATTACTACTGAACTTTTAAAATATGCAGTATGATAAAAAATAATTGTTTCAGAAATTATTTTAACTCCTATAATGACAGGACTATTTTTATGCTATAATACTTATATCTTCTAATTTCGCTTTGGTTCAGATAATTAACATTTAACTGTAACTAGAATGAAATGACACTTTGTATTTCTTACCTGAGCTTTTATGAATTGCTTTGTCAAATTCAACTCTTCTTTCATTTTTTCTGTCTCCTGTTTCATTTTCTCAGCCTCTATTGCCTGTCTTTCAGCGATAACCTTCTGACGTTTCTCCTCCTCTTCGCATAGTTTTTGCTGTTTGGTTTCAAGCAAGCGAGCTTCATTTTTCACTTTTTCTAAATGTTCTGTCCTGGCTCTTATCAATAAATAGATTAAAAAATAAATAAATTAGAAACGGATAAAAATAATAATTTTGGAAATTTCAGTTATATTGTGTGACAAAGTGAATTTTGGTCACAGATGATTCTTACAAAAGTTTTGTATATATTTGAAAATGTTAAGGATAACTGAAAGAAATTATAGTTTTTTTTTTTAACAATTTTAAGTTCAAGTTTATTTTAAATACATTTGGAATGTTAATCTTGTGTTCCGAGAATTTGCAAATGGAAGAAAGGGTGTTGAGAGAGAGGGCGGGGTCGCCCAAGGCCTAGTAACACTGTTGTCAACTGCAGGTCAACCTTTGTTTTTGGCTGCAGGTCATCGTTCACAGATGGGATTAAAATGTAAAATTATGACCAATGAGAGAAATGGTTATTGTGCGACCGAGGTGTTGTATATAATAGAAGAAAAAAAAAGATTTTTCTTAAGCAGCGGAGATCAAGGAAGACGGATGGCACTAGGATGTAAAGGAAACCTAAGACACTCAATTTCTTGGCGAGTCCTCATTTTGGGAATGCAATTAGTTTCTTTAGTTTTCTATTGGGAAGACAAAGATAGCAGTACTGAACCCTTACATTAGATTAGCTTGTGTGTATATTTGGTTATTTTCCGAACGGGATACAGGTATAAATTCCTACTGTCATGGAACTTTCGAGAAATCCATGTATCCTTATGGCAAAATGAACCGGCAACACTTATAAGAAAAATCATAGCTAATCAGAAGGAGCACTTAAAGGAACTTTGAGTGATCTAAGTAGAAACAACCAAAGTAAAACTTGTTATACTAGTTTCTTATCTTGTATTCATTAATGAATTATTCCTCTCCATCACAGTAATGTTTTTTTTATTATTATTATTTCTTTTTGGAGGGGCTTTTCTATTAAAGGAAATATATATATGATTAAAATAAATTCCTTCAGTGAACTTAACAGAATTATCATTATTACACCCAGTATTTAATTTACTTTAAGTTGTCAATTTACTTGAATGTTGTTGTTTTAATTTTTTTTTTTCATTGTTAACTTTGTTTAATTAATAAAGGAAAACATTAGATCCGAAATTCAGTTGGTCTACATTCAATTAATATATCTTAATATCCTGAGAAAATAAAATTTAATACTAATTCCTGAGATAAATTAATTAAATATTACTTTTAATTTTGAACACTCCATTTATCTTAGAGAAGAATTTTAAACAGAAATTAGAGAGATCCCAATTGTGAAAATAATACATACTCCGCAACTTCAATCTTATTTTGTTTTGATGAATTTTTATTACAGAATTTGCTTTATAGTTTCTGGTCATTCTAAACTTTCAATGAGTCACTTTTTATGTCCAGAATTCATTTCATGTTTTTGAAACTCAATTTGTCCACTTTCTTAAAAGATTTAATAGAAGAGATTTATCTTGTCTGTATATTTCACTGTTAAGATGTTTAATAACCTTTGAAGAAATAAAATATTCTTAGTTGAAGTGAAACTTGGATTAAAACTATTCTTCACTATTTTTAAAAAGAAGCTTCTGAGTTCTGTTGGCTTTAGCTTAATTTACTGTAGTTCTCTAAGTTCTAAGTAGAAAAACAACTGCATGTGAGAACAAGAACTTCCTCTACAGTCGAAAACAGAAGGTTTTTGTGAACACTAGGTTGTGTGCTTTGTAATTGTCCAACTGCCTTTTTTCCGCCCACTGTATAAAAGTAACACCATCACCTCAGCAACACTTTACCTCACCGTTGGACTGGACATATGTGATGGCATAAGTTCAAATGAAAAAGTGGAGGAGATTTGTCCTGTTGCAAAATGAAATTGTCGCTATCCTCATGTAACTGGGGCAATAGCCATTGCTGGTAACTAATCTAAGTAAATAAAAACACTTTTCTCGGCAAAGAAAAATGGTCTGTACACTTTCCGAAATGAAATTGCACAAAACACATTAACCTTGGGGGAATTACGAATAGGTTCCACTGTTGCACGAGGATTTCACAACCTCATCTGCCTCCTCCTCTAGATGTTCTTGAAATTGCAGACAGAACTCACGACCAGAGATTGTTATTTTCAGGAGTGAGAGCCTGAAGCAGCTGCAAACGGTATGGTTTGAAGGCAAGTCTTTTGCATAGGATGCACCAAACAGTCACGTAAGACATTTGTAATTTTCGGCTTGCGTAATGTGTTGATTTTTGAGGACTCCTGGTAACGAATTCTCATACGCAGTCTACAGTCATAGGCGATGGCCCAGACCTGCCTGTTTGTTTTGTGGCACACAAACAGCCTGTTTCCTCAAATTCCCTTTACCACTCTCTTATTGTTTTGTTCGTCTGTGTTTCTTGGTTCTAAAACAACGTTGAACTCTTACAATTGACTTGGTTTTAGCAAGTTGTAAAACACAAAATGATTTCTGTTCACCTGAAAACACAGTGTTTCCACACTACTGCCTCCTAGTGGAGAAACGGGTAAGTAAGGCACGGCATGTGACAAAAGAAAACTTGATTATGTAATCTTTTCATTACCATGCTCTCATCCCTGTGGGAGAGTTTGTATGTGATGTTCAGACCTCCTAAAACCCGGAGGGAATTCTGAAACACCCTTATAATGAGAATCAAATGGACAGACAATCTAAGTTAAGATATATCAAGTTGATCTTCAAAATACAAGCACAAGCAGGGCTATGCTGAAAATCTGCTGATTCAAAAAGGATACAATATTTGGAAACTCACAAACATTTTTGAATTCAGAACAAATTTTGGGATTTACTTATATCAACTGGTAAGTTATAAAAAGATTTACTGTACAATGATAATAGATTTTTAACTAGTTGCATGAGCTATCTAATAATTGAGAACCATAATAATCCAAAAGTAGAACTAATAATGGTTAACATTATTAGTTAATATCTGAATATATTTTTGTGGTATATTTCATCCTTTTATTATGTCTTGCTTTTCCTTCAAGTTGGATGGAAGTAAATTTTTAATGCTGAAATCACTGGGCTTTTGTTATATTTGTTAAGTGCATTACTTTCTGATAAATTTTAATGCTTCATGACTGAAAACAGAGAAACAGCTTTCATAATATTAATTTCAATTCTGTATAAGCACAATATAATACCTCTGCATGAATATAGAATAGAAGTCAATAGTATAAATGTCGATAAAATTTAAATCACAATACTTCTAGTATTTTAAAAAGTATGACTTCACTTCCTCTAAAAATAACACTGAAAACAACAAACTGAAAACATGTACAAAACAAACTATTATGCTAATTTGGAAGCCATAAATCAAGAATAATTACTTTTTAGCCTTTTGCGCTTCTTCTTGTAATTGTTTTCTTAATTTCTGCCGGCCTTCTACATAAGCATGGATTCTTTTATCCTCTAACTAAAAGGAAAAAGATTTATGATATTAGCATAAGATTTCTTATGTTAACAAAATGAAAGCCTAAGATTTAACAACAGAATAATCAGCAATTTTAGTAATCAGTGTATGTGGTAAATAGGATAAGCTTCTGCAGTTACCATTCTTATTAATACACCAGCCTATAGTTGAATTCTTTCTTCTTTGGTAAAAAATGTTAATTAATTTCATTCAGTTTCTTAAAACATATGGTTTGAAGGACTAGAAATTATGGTAAATAAAATGTTAAAATCAGGATGAATTGTAATGAACTGATGGGAAGACATTTACAGTAAACTCTTACAAAGATGTTCCTGCATTATGCAAATGAAGATGTAATCATTAGATACAGCTTTACTGTTAGATCAGAAGGGATAATCTTAGACAGGAATCTCAAATGCTCAAGAACTGCTCAAATCTGATAAAAGAAGTTGAGCAGTTGTGGTCAAACGGTGACGCAAGGATTTGTTTGAGATTGTTCCTTTTTTTGTTGCTAAAAATATTTTAAATGATTTACATCATTCTTTTAAAATGGATGGAGTTGAAAATAAGTACCAAAGAGTGAGAAAGCAAAGACCTTCTCAACTAAATACAATAGGCAGATTGGTGGAGTGTGAATCCAAACTTGTAAATATGTCTCCTGAAAGTTTACAGCATTTGTCTAATCAATGGATAAATTGCAAGGTTTCAATTCTGATGTGAATTTGAATCATCTCTATCTTAAAAGATGTCGAGAAAAAAAAAGCCCTGCTAGAAAAGCAAAATACAAGAAGGTGCATAGTTCTTAATCTCACTGTGTTGTAGAAGAGAATCGGTTATTACAAGCATAGGTGTATTATTTCTCTTCACAACTGTTCTTGATAATGCAAATGAGGAGAGATGTAATCATTGTATTCTACGTGTATATCAAAAGCAAAGTGAATGTGAAGGCTATTTCAAATATCACCAAAATACTAACCCACAGTTTGGATGTAATGAAACTAGCAGTTCCCTGTCTTCCCATTAGGTTAATGACATCAAGATGGTATAACTGATGACAGATTTACAAAGGAGATAACTTGATGAAATGATATAGAACCAATTTACCAAGGAAGAATATTGTGTATTGGAAGTAATCAAAATACACAATACAGATATGGTCTATAGAAGCCTGCATTAAGATAGGTCTTGAAAGTACCTCTGCAACAATGCCCTTCTACTATTTAATGCAGTGCTAGCATTGTCAACTCTGATAAATAACATAAGGATGAGCAAATGGAGGAAACTCTGACATTCTTTCTTTTATCACATGTCAGCGTGTAATTTTAAGTGCTCCTTTACCAGGCACAAGAAATCATATCAAGATGGGTTATAGAAAACCAGATAAATACACACCACTGGAGAGAGAAAGAAATGTCCAAGCAAACTTCAGGATTTCAATTTCAGGTTAGGAAATATCAGCAGGTCTAACACTTTGACTATTCCTAATTGGTAACAAGATCAAATAAAACCCAGTCTAGTTTGACAGAATGGTAATGTAAGCTTGAATAAAACTAAATGTGAGAACGATGTTAAAAAAAAACAAAAAAAACATGCAGAACAGATTGACAGATATAGTGCTAAACAGAAACTGTGCTTTTTGTGAATCACCCTTGAAAAGCTTTAGAAGATTTTTGAAAACCATTTTCTTTTCTAACGGTTATACAAATAGTCTTTAGAAACTATGTTGAACAAAGAACTATGAGAGTGCTTATTTTATGAAGGATTAATATCATTTGTATTATTGGACAAAACCTAACATCTCCCATAGTTATCAGGAATAGAAACTAGAATGCGTGAATCTGAGAATACACAAATCTAGACAACTGCCTGTAAATTTCAAAGTAAACAGGCACCTTGAAATAATTACAACTAGATATTTGTTCACTAACCAGTTTCATGACTGAGAATGCCGTTAACATTAACATTTGCAAAGTTTCTTCCTTAAGTTGTTATAAAGCTTTTAAATCAAATTATATCTAATTTTTCACAGAGGGACTTACCTTTAATATTAAAGCAAAAATCAGTTCTTAAGCATTCTTAAGATGTAAATGTAACATTGCAGAAATACATTGCCTTTGACTTCAAAATTTAAGCATGTTTAAGAGTGGCAATATTATCCTATATTTATATATATCACATCATTTGTTCTGAAAGCTACTTGAAACATTTAACTCAGCATCAAAAGCAATAATTTAATTTAACATTATAAGTATTTATGCGTTTTTTTTTATTTGTTTAATTTTTTTAAGGTAGCCATAAACAATGATTTTAGGAAGTACCAAGAAATTTGGCACTGCTAGTTCAGCAAAATGGTGGGCCCAGTAGCCAAGTGGTAAGGCACTTGACAGTGGCCTGGAGGAGGAGGTTTCAATCACTGATCCCAGAGGATGTCCGGAACTTTTCCATGATGAATGCTCCTCCAGTTAGATCCTAGGGTCTACCCAGCCTTCTGAACAATAATACTTACTCAGTGGGTTGAAGGCAGGCAGCATCGAACTGAACACCCAATCTCAACTCAGTCCTGATGGTCAAGAAATGCCAGGGCCCTTACCTCCTGCAACCCCAAGGGCCTACAATACGTCTGTAGTGGAATACTTTAACTTTAGTTCAGCAAAATAAGGCTTTTTCTAAAAGGGATTTTCAAAAGGTGGGATTAAGGCCAAAATAATGATAATCATATTTTAAGGGAACTCATAAAAAAAAATGGGCTTGTTGATGAGGTCACGACAACAAAAATCAGAACGATATATAATTCATGCCATTTTGACATAGCCTTATGGTCTAGATGGCAACCTCTCATGAGGCTGTATCGGAACCTGGGTTCAAATCCTGGCACTGGCATGGATGTTTATTTCCTTTCCTTTCCTGTGTTTGTCAATGTCTTCTTCACTTTCTCTTCCGATTTGAAGCCATTCCACAATGGTTTCCTGAGGAAGGTCTGGAAAACTCCCTCAGTATCTGTTCCAAAACACCTGGCAGTAGGTGTAAAATATATCTCCCAACAGACCAATGGTGGGAGATTAGACCAATACCCCCAGGGGGTTATGGCTATAAAAAGGCTGAAGAAGAAGATGATAGAATTCATATCAGGGTAGCTATATGTGGAATACTATCGGTTTCAAAAGTTAATGCAATGGATACGTAACTAAAAGTAAATTATATGGGTAGCAAAAAATGAAGAGATAAATATCTATCTGATAAAAACAAAAGAATATTTTTGCAGAAACAAATAAGATATGGAACAGTTTATGAAAACAGAGTCACTGATCTATTAAACTAATTCTTTAACTTAAAATAAAGTCTCTGAGAAGTAAATTGAAGTTTTCAAACCTTATCCATTTCTTGCTCATATTTTAAGAATGATTTTCTCAGCTTCATTTCTGTTAATAAATCATCATGTAATTTTTGTTTAACTTGTTGTTTTCTTAAGTTTTCAGCTTTTTTCATTTCATCTTCATACATTTTAACTTTATCTAATTCCTCTTTTTCAAGTAAACTATGCGCTCGTTCTTCTAAAACTTTCTGTTCCTTTTCTTGAACCCTATCAAAGAACATAAAAAAGAACAAAAGCTAAGTTTCCAAAAGTATACCTTAATTAGTGTTTCATATTATTATGTTTTTTTAAACTAAAACGATTATTTAAAAAAAAAAGATTACTCAAGTAATTTGGCTTATTTACAATAATTGACTAGAATTAAAACTTTTCTCTATTTATGCATTTTATAACCATTTGTAAATTTCGAATGTTTGCTTTTGGTATTTTGAGAAATTTTCCATTAAAGTCAATTCTCAACTAATCATGGATTATAGAGACTGGGAAATATTAATAATTACAATGATGGATGTTTAGTTAAAAATAAATTACATAATATATATTTTCTGAAAGAGTAGTTGCATAATTTTTGAATTTGCCACCCAATAAAATTTTAAAAAGATGTCAACTTTATGTATTTTAAAATGAATTATAACAAAATTAACAGTAAAAAGAAGGAAAAACAAACAATAAATTCAGATCACTAATTGGGAATTCCTTATCAAAAGGGTTGGAAAAAAAACCAGAACATATACAAAAAAACGCTGCTTTTCTGAATCTAAATTTTGAATCTATATTAAGATGCTAAGATGATATTGTTACCGATCGATTTGTCCACCCTCCCTTCTAGATAATCGGCTTATCCTACCAAGCATCCCTTGGAGAAGTTGATCATTCCAGGGATGAAATCGAGGCAGCCTTCGGCCTAGTATGGGGATGCAGAACCTTGCTAGGCAGATCGTTTATAGCAGTCAGCCACGAGAGGACTTTCTCCACCTGGAGAAAGTAAGAGAAGTTTGGCGGTAGCCAACCGCAAGAGAAGATCTCCAGGCAGGAAACAAGGTGTTCGTATTTGGGCAGGAGCCCAGAGAGGAGGCAGCAGCAGCTGAGTTGGTGTGTGGCAGCCAGCCACAGGAAGATCTCCTATTCGGAGAAAAGCAATTCGTACCGGGGCAGGAGCCCAGGGAAGTGGCAGCCGAGTTAGTTTGGTAGCCCAAAAACTATGAGGAGTTCCCAGCCCAGGAGATAGCAGTTTGTTTACGGGACGACTTCGGAGAAGACATCCTAAGCCATTACCGACAAACCAAGGACTGCAGAAGCAAGAGGCGTTCGTACGTTCCAGAACAACTTCAGAGAAGACATCCTAAGCCGTTACTGACAAACCAGGGACCGCTGAAGCAAAAGGCGTTCGTATGTTCCGGGACTACTTCGGAGAAGACATCCTAAGTTGTTGCCGACGAGCCTATAGCCGCAGAAGTCATAGTCGTGCGTTAGTCAAGGAGCAACAATGGGAAGAAGCTTCGGAGAAGTGACGTTAAGCCATGAAGCCCTGTTGATTCCTGTGGGATACCGAGTGAACACAGTTCTGCATTCATGGACTTTTAGTTTTTGCACTTCAGCAATTAGTTTAATAAAGATCAAAGTTAATCCTTAGCTTTATAAAGATTCAAGAAGGTGAAGAAGTACTCTCCCGTATCGAACTTAAATCAAACCCCAACTCCCGGCCACCGGAGTTCAGTGGATAAACGTCCCATTGCCACTTTCACCGGTAGCAATATTCTAACTAATTCAGGAGTTGAAAGTTTGAAGCAGGGTCGGAATAGTATAAAAGAACCTTGCATCCAGGGCAGTGCCAAGCGGGGGTGCAAGGGGTGCAAGGCACCTGGACGGCATGTCTTGCGGGGTGGCGGGCGGCAAATAAATTAGCTTATTATGGGGACAACTTTTGGCTGAATCCCAGCGCCAACACACCTTGGCGCGGCCCTGTTTGCATTCTTCAATGGTTTTTGTCTAAACAACAGTGCCTTCTAACTGAATCTTAGCTGTTCTTCTAACTGTCTATATTCAAAACTGGTTCTTTTTCCATTCAGCCCAATTCAAGATTGATATAGAAGAAGGAATTGATCTATTCAAAAAGTTAGGACTACGGAAATAATCAAATTTAATTTACAAAAAGATAGATTTTCTGATTGCCAGTGGGGCACTGCTTACAATAGTACACAACAGCAGACCTAGAATAAATTTCTTTATAATCTATGAAATAAAAACTAAATCAATATTTCATTTATGCAATATTTAGCAATAACTTAACATAATTCTAAAGCCTAGGCTGTATTTGTAACTGAGTGTCTGTAGAACTGGCATTACATTCAGTTTGATTAAATACAAGAAACCTTAGTCAAGAAAGAAAGTCTGAAACATGTTTATAAAGATAATACTGATAGTAGCATTAACTAATGCCTATGAAGGGTCAACTTTTTATTAAATGATCCATTTAAAGATGTATGAAATTTAAAAATAAAAACTTAGTTAACTTCAAGTTTCAGGGAATCAGAAAATTTACTGGACCAAGTTTATGGACGAAAGCAAAAATTTCTTGCCATTACTCTGAATGATTGAAATGAATTCCATTTTAAGCAAGAAATTAACAGATACAACAAAAAATCCCATCAAAAAAAAAAGATAAAAGCAGAACAGCATTAAGAACATAGTGTTGCGTGATTTTGCTCAATCATTCAACACTGATCTCTTGCTTGGACTTGACTAACAAAAAGATTATTTTGCATGGGATGGAACCAGATGTCTCTACGAGTTCTACACATTCATCACAGACAGTATAAAATCAGTTTTTAGATTTCAGAGATGAACCAGCCTTTATAAATTCTGTATGACTTTAAATTTTTGCAGCCAACACTGTCATCTACATTATGTAATCTTAAAGTGGCAATTAATATTTGATTATGGTAAATATTAATATTAATGCAATCTGAAGACTTAATTGGATCCAAATAGCACAGGGACCAGAATCCATTAGACTTAACAACCATTATCTTTTTGTATAAATTCATCAACAAATGAAGAAATACTTTTTTCCAGAGAATTTTGTTGATAGGCATCAAATGATAGGCATCAAAAGCAAAAACAAAAGAAGATCAACTACATGATACTTCTTTTTTTGCAAGGATCCTTTTAAAAAGCAACTGTCTTCATGTAAATGCAATATCAAATCCCAGATAATAACAGAACCAAAAGTTGCATTGTCACATAATTAAAACTAACATGTAAAGAGAATAGAGGGGGCTAATTTTGAACCAGCTTGGTCAATTAGTAGATAGGGACCTCTCACAGTCCAAGTTGTATTTTGTGTATCAAAACATTAAGTTTTCTCAAGAGGTAGAAATACTTTTCAAAAGGTAGAAACTATTGTCATTCAGATATATGATTAATACATGAACTTCCTGACTCCTTAAATGATGTAAAGTGTAGCAAGTTTACAATCTGCAATATACTAAATAACAAATAAGTTTCCCTAATTTTTATTAGCCCTCACAATCAATAAATTCAATCTTGACACTCAACGACAGATCTATCTATAAGTGTCATTACCTGAAAAAATAAAATTCAATTGCTGATGATAGACCAAGTTGAAATTAAATATGAAACAAATATGCAGGGTTTCCCAAGTATTTTAGCTCTGAGTTACCAGTATTTTCAATTTTTTTTTTTTTTGAGGTCTGACTTCTCACATGGATATATATCTAGATATTATTTACTGATTTAGTTTTTGATTGGGAAAGGGGATCACAGAGCTTTTCAAGCCAAACAAAAACAAACATAAAATAGTTCCAACTTAAATTAAAAATCAATATTAAAAGAACAAAAAAAAAAAAGGATATTTCAAAACAAATTTAAGGCTCACCATTTTGTATATTAATATTGAATTTGTCTGTATACAAGATTTTGGTAAACTTTTTTTGTACAGGGTGTCCATCCTGGAGGAAAGATCAATATTGTGGGAGGTCATAGTATAAGTCGCCATACAAAAAAAAAAACAAACAAAAAAAACAAAAAAAAAAAAAACCAATTTATATGGACAGTATCCTATTTGGAACATTTCCAAGACAGAGCTATTTCAATGTGTAGTATTTTGAATTTGCAGAAAATACTGCCCTTCCCTTCCACCATAATGTCTGAAGCAAAAGAATTAAGTGTGGACAATCAGTTTGCTGTTTGTCTGTTGATAGAGACATTATAGAAGAGTCAAGTGTACAGAAGAAATTGATACACAAGGCAAACTGCTTTATTGCAAGACAGATGTTAAAGGTCTGCATAAAAGAATGTCAAGATGCACTCAGATGAGCAACATGCCATGTTTTAACATGAGATGAAAGTGCATTGATATAGGTGGTGGAATTTTTGAAAATTTATTATAAACTGTAACAAATTTGTCACTCAAATAATAAGTGTTCAAAATAGTTAGTAATATCTCTTCCTTATTAATACTTTTTTCTCTGCATTCAAATCGTTCTATCTCTGAAATCTTTTAGACTAGGACAAAACTTTTTTTCTTAGATTGACCGATACTTTGATCTTCCAGAACATTGACCTTTCTTCCTGGAACATCGTGTTTATGTAAAATTTTGCCGAACAAAAACAAAGGGCCAAAAACTTAAGATGTAAAAGTGTGACTGAAGACTTTTTACTAAGTCATCTCAATTAGTCAATGTTCTCATTGATTGAAAAGAAGACATCAAAAGTGCCTGCGGTTCTCCACTTTCAAGGATGAGCATGAGTAAGAAAATCAGCATTATGTCTCAGAACATTCACTAGTCTTTTCTTTATATTATTAAGTATTATTAATAATTATACACATTATACTACTAATCGTAGAATCTAGCAATAAATAAATTTGTACTACACAAAAAAACGTTACTTACTGAGCTGCTAAAGCTTCAGACAATTCCATCATTTTCTTTCTTTCATTTGCCTTTTCTTGTTGTATTTGTTTTTTCATTTGTTCATCATTTTCAAAGCATTCTTTAAAATGATTCTGTAATATTTTCTTTTCAGTTTCCTTTTTGTAAGCCTGAAATTCAGTCTCCAGCTTATTTTCCTTAGAACACTGGCAGTACACATAAACTCCCTACGACAAAAAGATATTGGCTTAAAAAATAAAACAAGATTTTCCTTAATTATATTTTAAATTATATTTTAAATTACAATTCAAACACTTTAGATCAATATAACAATGATCAACTTTTTTAAAGATTTTAATAGGGTATCATTTATTACTATTGATATCATTAATGTAATAAAAAATATTGTAAAATCCGAGATATATCTCTCTATATTTATAATAATAAAAAGAAATATTTTATAATGTTACAAATCATTAGAGAAAATCAGTTTAGAGATATTGAGGAGAGGGGTAGAACTGGGGTTGTACTCTTACTGAAAATCTTAGTGATGTGCTATGGTATATTTCTTAATTAATGCTTTATTTTAATAATTTTAAAGCTAATTAATACTAATTAGTAATACTAATAGCTAATTAGTACAGGTCACTTTATACTCATTTGTCACAATAGGCACTATTATGACAGTTTTTGAATACACTTTAAACTTCCTGAAACAGTATTTGATTTCTTGATATTCATATACATTTCACCTTGGTACAATAATAAATAATGGTCCCTTTTTCTCATTGAATTTTTCTTGCCTTGGTTGAATCTCAATCATTGTAACCACTGGTTACAAAAGAACAAAAAAGTGTCTGGATGTTTTCAACCAAAGATGTATTCATGAGGTTATAATTAATGTAACATATATTAAGAAACAGAATGACTGAAATAGGATTGTGGAGTCAGAAAAAGAGTTTCTGATTGACTGCGACTCCAATAATTAGTACATATGACTTCTAATCATTAAATAATTATCATATTACACATGATCATATCTTTCAGGTACTCGTATACATTTACAAAATGTCGTACAAAAAACTTTCAAAAAAAAATTAACACTTCCTTTCTTTGATTTTACAGAAAAAAAGAGGTCAGAGCTGGGATTTTATCTGATCCAACTTGAACTTGGACTCCGTAAACGAAACTACTGATTCACAGTCGATTCCACAGTCCCGAAGAGAAGAGAATTTCTGATGAATGTCAATTTTTTTTCTTCCTTGGGAGGGCAATGAGACTCAATTATTTACTTCATCCAAGTCACTTGATGTTTCATCCAAAATGACATTTTTGATTATTAGTGAATCTGATTCCATGTACTGCTATACCTCAATTCAAAATCCTAGCTTTGATGCTTATCACTTTCTGAAACTGGGTTGTCAACTTTAAGGGTCCCTATTTTTTCACAATCCCTCTAACTATTCTCTGTTTAGCTTGACTATGAATTAATCTTTCATCATGACTAATCATTTTTTCTGAATTGTTCAATTAAAGATCAAAAACAATTTTGTTATTCTGTTCCTGTGAAAAAAAAGGCAAACAGTCTGTTTATGTCATATTAAATTCCATTAATATCAATGAAAAATTTTGTGATGATTATTAATCACCGTTCAGCTGCATCCTTCTATGAATCATGCTCAATGTTTAAAGCATGATCACTGTAATTCCTTGCATTGAGTTGTCACATCCTTGTGGCGTTACATATTTATTAATTTTACATATCTTAGTTCTTTTGCTGGCCTATCAATTGATTGAAGTTTGCACACACTTTAGACAAAAAGCAATGCTCTCTTATTTAATCCTTATTATTAATACTACCGGATTGTCCGGCATATAAGACGACTTTTTAAACCAGGAAAATCTTCTCAAAAGTCGGAGGTTGTCTTATACGCCGGGTGCTGAAACTTATACGGCGAGTATATCCCAAACTCTATATTTTAATTGGAAAAATTGGGGATCGTCTTATATGCCGAGTCGTCTTATACGCCGGACAATACGGTAAATTAGTTTTCAATAAAAAGTTTAAATTTTTTATTTAAACACATTTTTTATTTCTAAATCTTCAACTTGATTATTTCCGTATCTATGCACATTTATTAGCTTTTCAACATGTATATATGTAGGACCAGAGGCGGATTTACACTTTTGCGGTCTAGGGCTATGCCAGATTTGCCGCCCTTCTTCTTGACCCTCCTGTCTGAATATATCACCAGTAAACTATACTGATGTTTATGTTTAGTTTAGAGCTAAGTAACTGATAATTTACAACTCGTCTATTCGTTAGAATTTACTTACTCAAGAGTATGAAAAAAAAATATATATAAATATATAGGCCCATAACGATGCATTCCTTTCCATAAGTACACATTCTAAAAATATGCTGTAATAAGTTGTTTAACAAAAAATTAAACATCAAAGTTAATTTAAATAATTGAAATGAAAATTATGATAGTTTTGAAATTTGTGTTCTAAATTTTAAATTTAGTCAAAAGATATTGAACAATTTTAAAATATTATTTTGAAAAGATTGTGGAAATATTTGTTTTCATACTAACTCACTAACTGTGAAATTCCACGAAATTACAATGCAATATCTATCCCCTTCCACTTCAAATCTACGGCCACAGTCATCACTCACCCGATTTCCCAGGATATAAAGCCAAAAATACACTCTGTTCGCATATACTGTACAGACACATCAAAAAGCCAGGAAATGTCTGTTTCTTTTTATGTTTCCCTCATTTTCTGCTTGTAATACGACACTTTATATTTTTGAATATTAATATTATTGAATAGAACAGAATTTTTGTTTTTTTCCTATTTTTTTGCCGCTCCCTAAAGTTGCTGCCCTGGGCTATAGCCCTTTTAGCCCTCATGTATATATGCCTCTGTGTAGGACCAAACACTCTTGTAAATTTGTTGAAAATGAGCTCCGTGAAGGCAGTTCGAAAGCTCCAGAATATGTATGTATGTTTTTTTTAATAATAATTTGTTATATTTTTTAAATTTATTTGTGTGTTGGCTGATAGTTATTTCTTCACTATGAATTAATGAGCACACGTAAAAACTTTCTTCTTTGCTAAATCGTCAACTTAAACTCACTTTCAATGGCAGATGCAGTCATAGTAAGTAAGGTATATTTCAGATCTTGTGTAATCAGTCAACTATGAAATTTATTTCACCAGACAAGTCTTAAAGGAATAACAATCTGAATAACAATAAACAAAGGTGAACAATCTGAAGAGTTCACAACACTGTTTTGACGATGATGTAAAAAATTAAATTTAAATTTGCTACTTCATAATTTGGAAGCATCTACTCAGCATTTTTGTTTTTGCTGAAAGAGTGAATTAAATGTCTATTTATGAAATAAGAAAACTAAAAGGAATAATAATATATAAAATCATTCCCAATTGAGCAATGTCAAATAGAGATTTTCTGTACTTAAGTTTTCTCAGTACTTCTATAGATATAATTACTGTAAGGTCCTGTGAAAAAAAAAATTGGAGGAAATGTTTCCATTATCTATTAGTACGGACATTACACTTGTATTAAAACACCAATATCTAATAATTATTAATTTACTGAAATTACACTTAAAGTTCTAAAATCTATATCATAGATGTTTGTTGGCTTACATTTAAGTAGTTAACTTTTTCACTTTTATTGAATAACAGGTTTCTGGCTCTTTCTATGATAGCTTCATTGTATTGTTTTCTGTAATCAGCTTCTTCTTTGTCTAATTCCTTCTGTAATTCTTCTCTTTTTCTTATCCTTTCTTCTCTATCTTTTAAACGCTTTTTACGGACATTCTAAGTAAATGACAAAAATAAATCTTATTAAAAAAAATTGATAATAACAGAGCTATATGTTTCTTTCTCTGAAAAAAAACTAAAAATATTCGTAATAAATTATTTTTCCTGACAACGTCAATTCTTAATACCAGATCTAGAAAAAAAAAATATCCTTAGTAAGGAAAGAACAGGTAGAAAGAATATTCAAAGAGTGATTGATAGAAAGATCTGGGATTTTAAAATATTATGCGTGTTACAATCTAAAGAAAAGACTTGTATACAAATAACTTCATATCCTTTCCTCAATGGTGTTAGTAGGGATTTCATTAAAGATAGGAGTTGTAGATTGCTTCGAATAAATCAAATTGTTTTAAGAAAATTTATTAGAAGTGGGTGAGTTTTGTTGATTGAAGATTACTAGTGGTTTAATGCAAGTTAATATGCATATTAAGATATGAGATATTAAGTCATTCAGTGCTTATTCTTCTGTTGTTCATGTAGTAGTAGTTTTAAGAGTGATTGTAACTTGTTCTGTTTGGGGGTTTATTGGAAGATTAATGACAATAGTAGCACATGTATTATGTTCAGCTGAAATATTATGAATGTTATGTATTATATATCTATGTCACGATTTTCTTTCTTAATCTTTCGTTATTATTTCTAATGGAAGTTAAGCCTTTGCTAGTAAGATTAAACATATACTTACAGATATCAAATCACTCCAATCCTTTGTTAATTCCCAGGATTTGTTATAATACTTCTTCCTTTCTGCAATCCTCGCTTTTCTTTCTCTTTCTTCTCTTTCAGTTTTATTGACTCGTTTCGTCATTCGATCCCATTCATTTTTGGAAATACAAACTGGATCAAGGTATGGCTTGCTTTGGCTTTTATCTGTATAAAGCAATTTGGGCAGGACTTGGCCTAAAAACAAAGAACATACAATAAGTTATGAAATCTCTCGAAGAACTGAGGGATTTATATTAAGAAGAAAAAAAAGAAAGGGAGAAATAAACAAAAGAAATATTAATATTCATTCTTTAAAGATATCGATAGAAATCCAATGTTTCCAATGTTTCTAGGAGAATTTTTTGTCATTTTCTTGCACTTATTTATAGACAAAGACCTATCTGGAAAAATTTTCAAATAAAAAAGTTACATCACATCTTGCCTTTAATTATGCATGCCAAGTTCAAGAAGATCCATACAGTGGTTCAAAAGCTTTTAGGCAGAGGTGGGGACTGAGATACACATACATACAGACTGAGTAAGTTGATGAGCCTCACTTTCCTAGGAAAGTAGGCTTAATAGACTAAACCACAAATTTTAGAATGGAAGTTGGGATTGGGTCACTGCCAAAAAATACTTAATAGTTTACAATACAGTAACTTTTCAGTAAGTTAAATTGTAATCATATTGTCATAAGGATTTCCATTTTTCTTCTGAAAATTTGATCACCCATTGTTACAATTCACGCAAACGGTAGAATGAACTTAATATTTCACAGTAGTCGCAATAAAACTAGGTCTGCCGACTAAATCCAGGATTATTTATTATAACAATATAATTAAACAGTAAAGGAGTTTATGAAAAGGAATAATATTTAGTTTATTAATTAAGTATTTAAGTTACATAATATGTATATTAATTGATTCCTTAATAAGTAATGGCTCAATATATGGGTGTGTTCTATTAAATCTGAAAAGAAACAGTGAAATACTAATTATTAAAACTAATTTTCAAAAAACAACAAGGGGACAAATAATTCAAATGCGCAGTTTTAATTTTTATGCTTTAAAAAAATTCATTGAGACCTGCGAACAGCTGGCACATGAATTTTCTCACTAATTTTTCATTAGGGAGTTTTTTTATTGTTCATTTTTTCTCTTGAGGCACCATTGCACTTCCGACGATTAATTTTCAAGAACTTCAACATTAGGTTTTTCTATGAAATGATAAATAATTTCAACAATAAAATAAATATATCTACAACACATAAAACAATAAAAACAAAAACAAAACTTTTACAATTCAATCATAAGAAATTATTCCCAAATAGTTGAGGAAAACAATAACCATACTATGACCTATAAAATGAGCCGAGACTTGATAACTGTTCTTTAATGGGCCAAACAATTGTGTTCTATGGGCAAAAGATAGATTACTGACAAAAATCTTACACCCAAATTCAAAGAAATACTTGAATTCAAAAATATGCAATGGAAACTCTAGCTATAATGTACGTCTAGAACCTTTCTTACATTATACATTTTATTATTATAATGTATACATAAAATAATAATGTTTTATTTCTATTCTTTTCTTACTATTTATGGATTTTACAGATTTTCATAATTTATGGATAAAATTTCCAGTATTTATTTTGAAAATTTTTCGGAATATAACTTCTTTTAAGAATATTCTAATAACAATATTTGATAGTTCAAAACGCATTCAAAAAATTTGTAATAATATAATTTTGAAATAATATATGCATTTTTTAAGATAAAAATAAAAGTTTCTGAATTTTCTTCTTTTATTTTCTATTTATAAACATGATTACTAAATTACACCAGTAAATTGTAGCACTTGATTTATTTTTATTTATTTATTTATTTATTTTTATATATTCATTATATAAAAATGATCTTTTTTAATGATTTTATTTTGAAATTATAAGATAGTAATTGATGAAGCTACATTTAGTCTAACAACTTCCAAAGAAACTACTTAAATTTTCTCTTTTAATTTAAAAAAGTCTTAAATTTAAATTTACCAACGCTGAATAGAAACTAACGTTTTTCTTGGGTGAGAATAACCTCACAAACATCTACTGGAGGAGACATTATCTTTAAAAATACATCAACTAATCATTTCAAAAGGTCCAATCTCAACAGAGAAAAATTGAAGAGCGTCCATTTTGTTCCCATGGCAACAGTAATCACAGTAGTCCCGCATTTTTGAGAAAGTGGAGTGTGAAGGCGCATTGGATTGGTTAATTTTTCCAATCCAGAAAAACAGAAATAATTGTTGTCAAAAGAAAACATATGCATAAGTTGTAATTAAAATGAAGAAGAGTTGCCATATCATTTCATCTGAAAATGCCAATGTTTTGAAAAGAAATATCAGAACTTCCTAAAAAATTTAACTTTACTAACAATAATTTCTAGAGGAAGAATTTCTAAACCATATATAGACTGTCGTCGAAGACGACACGACCTATGTGACATATGACCGCGGTGTCTGGCAAAGGCGTAAATGGTATTGTTCAGCTAAAGTAAGATAATAAAAAGGTTGTAAAAATAGCTAACTAAGAAAATATTGAATATTTATACGATATGTAAAGAGATGATAAAATAGGTATAAAAATAATGTGAAGAAAACTGCAAGAATATATAAAAAAAATAAAGAATATCCGACTTACGTCCAAATCAATCTACGAGCGGTCGGCCGGAACGTAACGTGGTCGTAAGTCGACAACTGTCTGAATTGGGTTTCAGATGTTATGGAAAAAAAAATTAATGAAAAACTCCTTCAAGCTTATTCGGATTAAGAGAAGCAAGAACTTCTTAAAGAACTTAAAGTCTCCTTTCTTAAAATGTTGTTGAAAACTTGTTATTTTTAAGTCATAAAACTACAAAGAAAATTGTATGATTACTTTTTAAATTACGATATCTGCTAAATATAAATAGCAGAAATTTTTCATTAAAAAAAAAAATTAAACCATATTACTTAATTAAGTTGTTTAAATCCGATTAATTTGAATCGTAGCAAAGAGCGTTTAAAAAAAAAAAAAAAAGCAAAATACAAAAAGTATTGACTTTTTTTTAATTGAAATTTGCTTATTATTATATTTTTGCTTGCAAAACATTTCTTTACGAAAATCTATAATGAAACATGTTATAAGTTTTGAAGAATCATTTTCATCTGCTTACTCCCATTTAATACCATTTTTACATGTAAATTAACGTAAACTATTAAGAATCCTCCCCTCGTTTTTTTTCTTCATAAAATTCCTAGAATTGAATTTTAGCTGTAGGTTAAAAAGTTAAAAAAAAAAAAAAAAAAGTAGGTACTAGGTCAGATGTTTGGAGAATTCAGAATACTGTTTCTTAATGAGCAACTACCAAAAATTATAACTTTATTTATTAGAATTCCTAAGACTTTCAATTTATTTCGAAAAATTAAAAAATTAAATATACAATATTTTTAATAAATAACCTTAAAACAATGTTTCAAAATACATAGGATTATTTAATAAAATTTATTAAAGAATAAAGCGGAAAAAAAAAGAAAACTTGTACTAAAAGTATACATTTTTCCCATCGTGAATACTAGAATAACGATGTCACTGCCCCAATGAAATGTTCTGCTTCACCAAATAAGCTCCAGAAATTGAGGGCGCCACTGTCTCCTGTTCTACGTTCAACCAAAGAACGTTTAAAAATTAACCTTTCTTTAACGTGCGGAGTGAACTATCTAGGAACACAATTGACACGCACAATTTACGCAAAGGATTCGCACCCCGAGCTGTCATCGTGAAGAGACTGGGACGGACCGTTTCCCAATTTTTATTTGTATTTCTTTGGGGAGTGGTCCCGCTCTTGGGAGCAAGAGCCGGGCTAGCTAAAGTTTCGCACCTTCTGAGCATGTTATCGGTGGAGTTTGGCTGGCTGATGAGCACTAATAAGTGCGAAACGGTCCGTCCCAGTCTCTTCACGATGACAGCACGGGGTGCGAATCCTTTGCGTAAATTGTGCGTGTCAATTGTGTTCCTAGAACGTTTAAAAATCTTTACACGTATTTTTACGTTATTTGATTCAACCTATAGGAAGTGCTTCTATTTCGTTTCACGGCACACTTATACAGTACAGCCGAAAACAAACGACACTGAACAATTTAACCACTTGAAAGGTGGCACTGCGAGATGAACACGTAGGCGATTTTTGTATTCGGAACAGGAATGATTGTGGCCGTGGCAATGGACCTAGCCTGCTACACGTACCTTCGGAAATCACGTGATATCCCGAGGAGCAAACATTCCATATCCCTCACATTCCCCTGATTTAACTCCACCCGATGCTTACGTTTGATTGATTGCAGAAGGAAAGGCTTTTTCAAGGACAACCCCCGGCAAACATTGCTCATCTGTGGCAAAAGATTGTGACAACTCTTAGGGGAATGTAACAACCTCTCTTCCGGGACATGGTGGACAACCTATACAACCGCTACTAGTACTGCTTAGAGAGTCAAGACCTTACTATATAACTTTAGGCCTTACTGTATATTTAGTAAAATTCGCCAGCACACAAAATGTTGTTCTGATATCCTAGTCTCACAAAACATTTTCATTGCTTTTTAATAATAATAAGCTTTTCCTTTGAAAAACCTCAGCATTTTTTTACAGATGAATAAAAATCACATTGAAATATTGAGTATTTCCTGGAATATTTTTGAAGTCGATTTGAATGTGAGTTAACCCTTTATTAACCATCACTGTTAGTACGAAGCAGAATTATTATTATTATTATATATTATAATTATATATTATAAAAGCGTTATTTTGTCTGTCATAAGACTTTACGTTTTTCCAATTTTGTGACCAAACTTTAAGAGATAGAGTGGTCATGTAATTGGATAAAATGTAGATCTTTTTAAGACAAACAAAATGCTACAAAAATCTTTCGAAAAAAGTTTTTGGTTTCCAAGATGTCGCCTTTTAAAGGATCAAATTTTGACTTTTTCTCAATTTAAACGAAAATTATAAAAGATAGAAGAGAACATTATATTGAGAAAATGTTGGTATTTGAAAGTTCTATCGAACGATGTATCACTTATTCACAAACGCTTCAGCGTTTGCAAGATATTTGCAAAAATGTGAATTTTCGGTGCGTGACGCCGACCCGCAATACATCCGAGTTATTCGGAGAAGCCACAACGGGCTGGAAAGTTATATATTCTCCGACGATCGCAACATTAATTTGCTAAATAAATAAAGTTTTTTTTTTGAATGCTATATATGCAAGGGTTCCGGAGCGAAGCGACGATACCCGGCTATTATTATTTTAGATTATAAAAACGTTATTCTGTCTGTCATTCTGTAAGCAAAATTTTAAATTACAAATTACTAAAATATTACTAAAATAGACAATCTATTAATAAGAAATGAAAAGATATTAAACAACTTTCCAACTATACTGTTTGGCGACGTAAATATAGATATTTTCAAAATGAATAAAAACAATGCAGTACAGAAATGCGTTAAACTTATGTGCAATAATGGTTTCAAAAATCATCTTTACGGAACAACAAGAAACAACTGTACAATTCATGGAAATACGAAAACAAATATAGATCATATTTTCATAAATAAACATGATATCAAAACACCAGGAATAATATGTAAAGAACGAATCGGATAAGAGTTGAAAATGAGAAAATAACAGATCCAAATATAATCTATAAAGAACTAATCAATGATGTTAAAAAAACAAAATTCATGAAAATCTACATATATAAAAAGAAAAGTCCTGA
>JAFIDM010002131.1:46809016-46841864 GCA_023159025.1 Thereuonema tuberculata | reverse complement strand
TTTTTTTTTCCTTCATTGAGGCCGACTGACTGCTGGCACATGATTTTTTTCACTTATAGTTTTATTAGTGAGTTTTTAATTGTGGTTTTGTGCTTTGAAGGCGCCTCAATAGCCTCAGTATCAAGACCTTGCTGTTTACTGGTGACTGCTCCTAGCTGATGATCGCCAAAGAGCATAACAGCTGTTCTAGGATGTCACTTAATATTAACGTTTGTGAATAATATTAATAGAATTAAATTTTTAATTCTATTAATTAAGTAGCTATTATCTCCATGCAGTTGTTTAGTAGAAAGCTTATTCAACTAGAAACTGCTACGGCAACATAAAATAGAAATTCAGCTAGGAAAAAAAACAATCTTTTGAAGTTTCAGAAGGAAGTAGAATTCTAACTTCTATTTAATTTACTATTAAGTTTACATGTAATTGCAATTCTCAGTGACACCATTTAAAACCTTATGGTTTTCAATTTCCGCAGATTTTCTACAAACTTGAAGAACTGCTAGAAAGCCGCTTTAAGTATAGTTACAAACAATAATCAATAGAAATACAATTGTTACAATAAACTTAATTTCATACTAAAAACAACTATTATCCTTTCGAAGTATGAATTCTGTTCTTAAATTCAGTGATTTACTTAACAAAAGAATTTACTATAGTCCGTCTTTGATTTCTGTGGGACCATAGTTCTGCTAATAATGACGATATGGATGCTCTTTTTGATTAGGGCACCGCAAATGGGTAGTTATAATTGAATTCATTGTTACGGTGATCTATTATAAATAAAGCGTGCATGAGTGTCAATGTTATCCATTTAAAAAGGTTCACTGTTCATCTGAGATGGACTGTGGCAAAGTTATTACACGTATTGCAGGATAAATCTTCAGAATATTGGTCAGTCAATTTCTTTTGCGAAAAAGACAAAACATTCTTAGATTAAATCGAGTCTTAGTGGGCTCGTAGTAGTGGGTTCCTACTCATCCCACTTAGACCAACAAATCACTCCTTATCTTCTCAGATTTGAAAGATGTGATTCTATTGCGTGTGCTGTGAACGCGTTTTTGATGTATTGCTGGAAAGTTCCAGATGGACAGTCAATTCTAAATGCATTATATAAGTTTTTTTAGCTTGGAATTTGACAATAAATTTTACAAAACAACAGCAAAATATATAGAATACATAAATTAATATGCATAAAGTGTAAAGAATTCATATATTTCATATATGAAACAGTGTTTTTGTAAAATTTAACTAGCGCTCAAAATTCAACCTCGCGTTCTTGCCGTAGATAAATATCCTGAGGCTTGTTTAAGATCGTTGGATGATGCTTTGATTCCGAATCCATGTGGGAGTCACTGCGCCGAAGGCATTGGCACTCAAGAGAAAATGAGTAAACGATATCTGGAATAAAAGGCGACTTTCCCCGCCCCTTTCAAAACAATAGTTCCGGCAAAGCTGATTTGACAGAAACAATTACGAAAGCCGAATCAAAACTTCCATTATTTCACCTTGTGTTTTGAAGTCTTTCTCCTCTTTCAGCTGATTTTCTTTTCCGATGTCAACAACAAGAATCTGATTATCGCAATCCGATGTTGCTATATTATATGATGAAGAGTTTTTAAAATTATTGAAGAATCAATGTATGAAACTAATCGTTAATTATAATTTGAGAAACAATAAAAAAATAGGAAATACAGTATAAAGAAATTAGGAAATAACGTGGAAATTATAAATAATGTTCATTTACCAGTAAAATATACAGTACTTACTCAAAAGAATCAACAGTGATTGTAAATTATTTTGGATTTGCTTTGTCATAAATTCTTTTACAATACTTATTGTTAATATTTGTGGATATGAAAATTAACAGGAAAAAAAGGAAAACTGTAATCAGGTATAACTGTATTTCTAAATTTGTTTAGTAAACATTTCATTTAATTGCATTTTATTTAAAAGTCATTTGGTAAGTAATATTGAAAAAAGAAAGTTTTATTAATGAATTAAAGAAATGTTATTTCATTTTCAGAGCAAAATGATTCTCTTTCGTACCGAATTGTTGGCCCTGAAAAGGGCTATGTATTGAATAGCTTCAAACAACACCTCCTAAAAGACAGGAAGTGTCGCTTCAAAACGGCATCTAATCATCAGCGGAGCAGTTCGATTCGTCTCCTACACTGAATTGTAGACATTCAACTGCATCCGTCTATTTTCCACATATACTGTCCTTCTTTAACTACATGCTCAATGTAATTTCTCCATTGCTCCAAAGTTGCCCTGCGAATTGCTTCCTTTGTAAGTGTCTCCACTTCCGGTCCCTTAAAAGTACGTTTTTCTCTGGCCATAAATCCTTTTATCTGACTCTAAACCATTTCAAATGGATTCAAGGTGCAATGGTAGGGAGGAAGTCGAAGAACTGAATGTCAATGCTGAGCAGTCAATTCGGTAGGCCTCGTACCAGGGGCGAGCGGAGGCCATTAGCGTCAGCTGATCTCTCCATGAAATTTTTTTTTCCCTCAGCCAGTCTTGAATGTCCTGTTTCTTTGTTGCCTGACTTGGAATTATTTCCAGACGGACGCTATGATAGGGCGCATTAACCTGGACAATTACGCTATTTCGAATATT
This sequence comes from Thereuonema tuberculata, assembly GCA_023159025.1. Taxonomy (NCBI): domain Eukaryota; kingdom Metazoa; phylum Arthropoda; class Chilopoda; order Scutigeromorpha; family Scutigeridae; genus Thereuonema; species Thereuonema tuberculata. Next base: position 46,839,245 of record JAFIDM010002131.1, on the reverse strand, counting down.
TGGGAGGAGTTGATAGAGAAACCACTTCTCGTAAAAAGAGCGTTCATTTCTCCAGGGTAATCCCTGTAATTTCGCTGAGCCCTGAATAACTGACATCCTCCATTCACAAATCTCTCGATACTATCTGCATGGAGAAATATCAGCCCTGAACCTCTCCCAGACGGTGGCTTGACAACTCATGTGGAAATGCGTCTCTGCTGGAGGTAGCCGTTTTTGCAACATTGCTCGCTTTGAGTGTAAAATCGTCGTATATTTGCAGCCTGGGTTGAGTGTTAACTTTTGCAGGACGTTTTTTTCCCGGGGCTAATAACTTTCCCGTCGATTTGACTTCGTTTTCATCCGAATGATGCTTGTTGCTAAAACACCTGTCAATTCTGCAACTATATCTCTTACTTCGCTGTCGGGTTGCTATAAGTGCTTTTTCCTAAATTTACAATACATAATGAAAACTATAATTTTCGCCGAGCTCCTTAAAAACTTTCATTGTTGATGAGGTTGAAATATAACAGAGTTCGGAGTGTTGAAAAACTGACGAATTGTCACGTGATTCCATAATTAACTACGACATTTGAAAGTCTACTATTTTTGAACAAATATCATGTCCAATGTATTACTAAGCATTTACAACCTATCATTTCATTTCATTACTGTTGACTTTTGACAATATTATAACTTTAACAAGTGGACTACTTCGCTTCGCGAAAGCATACATTCCTAAACTGTGAATAATCAAGTAAGCTTTGCCGGGACTACAGTCATCCCGACATCTCGTAATTGTCAGAAGACTTCCCAGTTCTTGTTGAACATATTCAGTACTGTCCAAAAGTATTAGAACAAGATCATTTTTAGCAACCCATTTGACAGTTATTGTGATAGCTATTGCGTTTGTTCTGTCCTTCCATCCGTTTCTGTCCTCCCCTAACAACTCCCGAAAGGAAGGTCGGATCGGCAAACGAACTTCACCATCGTGTTTAGAGGCCCAAACACTTAGGAATAGGGTATTTTCAGGGTCCAAAGCATCTTCCCGCCCCCCATGTTTGAGATAGTTGGCATTATTTTTATTGGTTTTCTGCTATTCGCTTAAATGTTAGAAATGCAACCATCTTATTTAAGTTGTCAGCTATAGCTTAATGGGTAAGGTCTCGAACTCATATGATGGATGTTATCGGTTCGAATCCGTATAAGTTTTGTTTTTCTTATTTTCCTACCTATTATTATTATTTTTTTTTTACTATACTTCTTATTTTTTTCTATTATTTTGGATTGCCCTTAAATTTTTGCTTTAGTACAGAATTATAACTTGCTTTCATTTTTTGTGATGACTTAAAGAATAATAAGGGCCGTTCCGGCGTGGTCTTGTGCGCTAAGTGGCGGCCTCTCACGAGGCATATGCGTCGGAACCTGTATTCAAATCCCGGCATGGGCATGGCTGTTACCTTTCTTTGCTATGTTTATCTGTTTCTTCGTCTGTCTGTCTGTCCTTTCGCCGTGTATGGCATCTTTGGGTTCGCCCTCTAATATGGGTTGGCGACAGGAAGGGCATCCGATCGTAAAACCCTTGCCAAAACCAAATATTGAGCAAGCGAGGCTTGATTAGCGACCCCACACCGAAAAGTGGGAAAAGCTGAAGAAGAAGTAAAGAGTAATAAGGAAAGTATACCATCAAATAAAGGGATTTCTTTATTTATTTCATTTAAACAACAGCAGCACTAATTTTAGCTGAATTATCAACACAAAATAGTGCAATACTGCATCACAAAAAATGAAAAAAAAATTGACCTTATCCTAATACTTTTGCAGGCGGGCGGGCGTCGGGCTGACCATTCCATTCCAATTAGTCCCGTTGGTTGAGAATCACTGGGAGCCTAGACCTCTCGCGCATCCCAGGACCTGCATGATCTGTTGCGGTACAGTTTAATCTTTTTAACCTAATACTTTCGCACATCATTGCATATGAACCAAGAACAAAATACAAATTTCCCTTTGACAGAGGACACACAAAGGTACTCGAATAGTAATAAATCTAAATGAACCTCAATAAATCACGTTTGAAGTAAACGTATAGGAGCCAAGAAACAACGGACACAATCTTCTGAGACAGCTCTTTCTGGCAGAAACTCTTAGTAAGTACTACATGAAGTTGTTTCGAGCTTCCAGAGGTTAAACCTGGATAAGAAGAAATTGTCTGGGAGTTACTGCAGGAAATAAAAGAAACAACGATTACTGGACACTAGAATCTGTAACTCAAAACTTTTGGAATCATTGTCATCAGCTATCTACTCACAGCTATCAGGAGTGAATACGAAAAGGCTTATCTTAGAGGAAAGCAATCCTTGTCCACAAAGGAAACCTGACATAACACAGAGTCTTGAAACGCTAAGATCTAAGGGAGAAATAGGATCTGGAATGAAGCCGTTACAGTCTCTTGAGGAAGAAGTCACACCTATTATGTTAAGCCAGAGGGATCCTTTAGACCACTTAGTCTAAACTATTTTCTTTTAAAACCTTTGGGAAAGGAGAAATTTTTACCCAATTCATCGAAACCAATATGCTTATCAAGCTGGAAGATAAAAAAAAGCTACTTTATACAACTTAATTTCTATCATTGAAGCCAAGCTTAGTAGTAAAGAAATAGCTTTAGGACTCTTTTTTGAACTTGATTTGATAAAAGGGACATTTGATAAAAACCTCCTTTAAATCTGTTCAAGATTCTGCTAAGACACATGGTCTTGATCCACTCTCTTGTAGATTGTAGAGATTCTGCTATCTATGGAGCAGAATAATTAACAGCCCTAATTTTGAGATATATATTGAAAGTTGCTAAGATTAGATCATGAGGGAGAAATGACTTTTCTTTTCTTATGGAGTCTTATGTTGATGACTATTGCTATTCACCCACTACTATTTCAAGGCTGATGCAAACAAAACAATAAAATGGTTTAGGATTATAATAGTATTGTTCTTATAACTTTACCAGGAAAATTTAACTATTACGGACCTAAAAAGAATTGTTTTATTTATTTATTTATTTGGGAAGAAAATAGAAAATATCTTCAACATCTACCCAGATTCCAGACAAACATCGTGAGGATAATGTGATAGAAAAACTACGAAACGCATACGTGACCCTTTGCATATAAAGAGCTTGATTTCGAATAAACATGGAATCTTTATATTGTTAAAAAGATACGCATATGTTGTTATCTAAGTAATTATTTAAGTTTCAAATTTAACGAATTTGTAGTAGGTTCAGATGCTTGGACATATAGTGTAGTAATATTTATATTAATATATTATTTATTAACTGCAGAAGAAGAAATGTTTAATAAAAGTTATTATAATATTTGATATGTGTCTCCATATCAAATATTAATTTCTTTTAATCGTTTCGTTTTGTCCTTCTGGTAGATTAGAAAGAATCCAAAAACTTCAAATTCTTGTAGATATTCATTCTATCTCAGAAAAAAAAGGTTTAAATAAAAGAAGAATAGGTGAGGCTGTTCCAATATTGAAATATATGGGATTGAAGTAGTTTATTACAATACTTCTGTAACTCTTCAAAGCGAAGCACCCTTCTAATTTGAATGAAAACTCGTGATAATATTGATAATTTTGAGCCATTAATTCCTTCATGTTGTCATTTTAAAATAAACGACGATATTTTTGTTTCCGATTCTATTAGAGTTGAAATTTAAAAAATATTGAAATGAAATATGCTTGATATTTAAATAAAGAATTAAAGGCAATTCAACTTAAATTTAAATAATTTATTTAAAAAATATTGAAATTAAAGAATATTCAAATTTAAGTTGAATTGTCTTTTAATTCTTTCTATAAATATCAAACATGTTGAGGGTGCAGTAACATTAAAACCTTAAGTGGAATTCACGCATTCAGAAAAAAAAGTAATTAAATTGTAAACAAGTTAGAAGTTAGTAGACTAATACTGTTCGTTTTAGAAAGCGAGAACCACAACTCGCCGACGATTCTACTCCGCAAAGGGGTGATACGCTGAGATGGGCACTTTCCTAAGACCTGTTTTTCTTTTAGTACCTGTTATTTTTGCAATAGTATTTATTCTTTCCATAATTCTTTCCCGAACAGCGCAAATAGAACGCAGCTACTAGTAAACTAACACTGATAAAAAGTAAACGTCCCCTCTTTGTTTCTCCTATTTTGATGAAATCGAAGGAGACCTGACGCATGTGCAAAAGCGTTGAAGGCTCTCGTAAACAAAACCGAACAGTATATGACGAGAAATTGCATTCGGCGATGTTGATATTTCGATTTTTTGAAAAAAGCTTTTATTTTAAAACTTGTTTGCATTAGATTAATTGTTTCGAATACTTTTATGGTGTCTTTTTATTGATTGGTTCTTTCTTCTGTTATTGATATAGTCATATATCAGCGACATGAAAAGTTTTTTTCAAGAATATAATGGTCAAAGAAATTTCCACAAGCTTCATTCAAGGAAAAATGTGGCTTAGAATGATGGAACACAATTAAAACAAAATCTACTTTAAACACGTTGACTAACATTTATCTCAATCATGAACCGGGGTTTGTGGAGTGATTGTTTTTTTTTTTGGGATGATTCTGAAATTTGCTGACGTCTTGACCTGGCAAACAACCATTTTCTTAGACTCAGAAAATCATAAGTATCCAATCGGACCCTTAAGGATTTCTCTTTTAAAAATGTAAAAAGGAAGTCAATTCAGTCTTTGTTCAAATACTACTCCTTTCAGTTATGTATTCCTTGGGTGAAACACCAACTCTTTGTTTATTTTTGCAGATATTAAACCAGATAAATAACTAACCAGCAAAACCTAAGTAAAAACTAATGAAATAGGGTTCTTTAAAGATATCTCGACTGGGAAGAGTAAATACAAAACAATTTTCTCTTACAAGTTTCCAATCCTTTATCTATCATTTCTTTCATTATTCCTTGCAGCATGCTGTCAGTCACCTCCTGAAAACAATATTCAGAGGACAGAAGTCAGTGCGAGGAGGAATCAGCACAGATCCATTAAGTTTTGTGATCAGCAATTGTAACAATCCTACGATGCAACTGTAACTCTCACTCGAAGAAGATCCCAATACGTCATTGGGCCGAAATATTGATTTTGATTCAAGGAAGAAGGATAATTGTATTTATTCTGTTCTACTCCTCCACGATTTTTTTTTTTTAATCTAGTGTTTTTAATTTTTTTTTTAATATTTACTTTAAAACCTGCAGATAATGATTTCCTTTTTTTATTTCAAAATTACTCTTTGGCATTTTAAAATCTGGAAATTTCGAATAAATATCTTAATAAAAACTTAATTATTTTTCTTATGCTGAAAATGAAAACTCCAACTGACAAGATAAAATTGAATTTTTTTAATATTTTAAAGCTATTTTTAAATATTACAAAATTTGTGTAGAGTGATTAATCTGTTAATTAATTGAATTTCCTTTGTTTGAAGACTCAAAAAAAAGGTTCATTTGTTCTATTTCATACTAACATCATCCATATTCAGTTTTTCACTTTGCTAATTTAATTTCTCACTTAACTTTCACTTTCCAAAATAATTTACTACACTCACTCTAATAGTAATTTTTAAAGTTGAATTTAAACTTGGAACCATGAATTTCATTCAAACCATGCTAACTACAATTGCTGTACAAGTTGTCGTTCATATTAATTTCAGCTGTAACTTTTAATTTTTTTCCATTATTAACCAGCTTCTATTTTTCGTTATTTACATTTTCTGCTTTCGTGTAAAACGGAAGTTTTTTAAGAACAAACACGAAAAATCTTGAATTTAATGATTCAAAATTTTAACTTGTATTTTTGTTTTTGTATTACATTTAACAGATTAAAAGAACATTAAAAAGATAATTACTTGAAATTCGTTATTAAAATTTTTAAAACAGCTGAAAATTCTAAGTTTAAAAATGAAAAGAAAAGTAAATAACTGAGAAATCGGACATGTTAAACCACATTTAGAGGTAGAAATGTAGAGTTAAAAACAATTAAATGTCTGAAGAAAAAAATACTTGTAAGAAAGTTCATTTTCCTTTATTTTGATTTCCAACATTCTCGAGTTTTCGTTTAATTCAAGGTTTTTTTTAAACAATTAATACACTCTTTCTCAATACTGAGAGAATGTGGTTTGGTATTAAATTGCCCAGAATCCCTTAATGGAGAAGTCGTAAAAGATTGAAATGAACATATACAAAAAGAGAAAAGTGTTTTAAAGCAGGTTTTTTTTATTAACTGTTCGGATTGGCTTCCATCTCGTATTTAGTACTCCTCGCCCTCCCCTTCTGCTCCTCCTTCGACAGAATCGACACCAACCTCTTCGTAATCTTTCTCAAGAGCAGCCAAATCCTCACGCGCTTCGGAGAACTCTCCTTCTTCCATTCCCTCGCCTACATACCAGTGCACAAAAGCACGCTTTGCATACATGAGATCGAACTTGTGATCGAGTCGAGCCCAAGCCTCTGCGATGGCAGTAGTGTTGGACAGCATGCACACAGCTCTTTGTACCTTCGCCAGATCACCGCCGGGCACGACGGTTGGGGGTTGGTAGTTGATGCCCACTTTGAAGCCGGTGGGACACCAGTCGACGAACTGGATGGTACGTTTGGTCTTGATAGCTGCAATGGCGGCATTCACGTCCTTAGGGACCACGTCCCCTCGGTACAGAAGGCAGCAGGCCATGTATTTGCCGTGACGAGGGTCACATTTCACCATCTGATTGGCTGGTTCGAAACAGGCATTGGTGATTTCAGAAACGGTCAGCTGCTCGTGGTAGGCTTTCTCGGCAGAGATGACAGGTGCGTAAGTGGCCAGAGGGAAATGGATGCGTGGGTAAGGGACCAAATTGGTCTGGAACTCTGTGAGATCAACGTTGAGAGCTCCGTCGAAGCGGAGAGAGGCTGTGATCGAAGAAACAATCTGGCCTATAAGTCGGTTCAGATTGGTGTAGGTGGGTCGTTCAATGTCTAAGTTTCGGCGGCAGATGTCATAGATGGCTTCATTGTCAACCATGAACGCGCAGTCGGAATGTTCGAGAGTCGTGTGGGTGGTCAGGATGGAGTTGTACGGCTCGACGACGGCAGTGGACACCTGAGGGGCAGGGTAGATCGAAAATTCCAATTTAGATTTCTTGCCATAGTCCACAGAGAGGCGCTCCATCAGCAGGGACGTGAAACCGGACCCAGTGCCCCCACCGAAGCTGTGGAAGATGAGGAAACCCTGGAGACCAGTGCATTGGTCTGCCAGTTTACGGATACGATCCAGTACAAGGTCCACGATCTCCTTACCGATCGTGTAGTGTCCACGGGCGTAGTTGTTAGCTGCGTCCTCCTTGCCTGTGATCAACTGTTCAGGGTGAAACAATTGTCGATAAGTACCAGTTCGAACCTCATCTGAAAAAATACAAATAAAAACGCTTTTAATATTAGAGATTCAAAAAGAAAAGGAAGAAAGGTTTATGAAAAAAAAAAAGTTAATTTTCTAAACTATAACATTTCATGTGGAAATGAAATAGTCATCAAATCCCAAACGAGAGCTTCGTAGATTAAATTAATTTGTTATGTTGAAAAGTGTTTAAAGTAAGGTTTTTAAAAACAATTACACGGATTTTGAAACTTTCTGATTTTCTGGTCACAAAGCTTTGATATTTTCACACTAATTGCACACTAACAGTAAGTATTGTAGATTGTTTTGCTCTAAGGAGACCAGAGAAGGCACTCTACTTTTTATCCGAGATTGAACTTATTCCTTTTTTTTTAAATCTAGTTAACTAAGCCAGCTCCGGAAACCTAATCATAACTAGTTGAGTTGTTAGACCTCCCAGCTAGACAAAATGTATAATCCTAACTGCTGTTATAAAACCGAAAATTTATAAGTTTGTTTGTTTGTCACTCAATCGCGCCTCAACGGCGCAACGGAATGAAATTTTGCATGCAGATTGACATGGAGTACGACATTGGCTACTTTTCATTCCAATCGATCAAATAGTTCCCGTGGGATGAATTAAAAGCTTCCCAAAACTGCCCAAAATGAAAAAGTTCCCAAATCTGACGATAGATGGCGCTCACGCCGTTTTAAATGTATTGTTTTAAATTTAAACTTTAATTTATTCAGTTCTACGTTTGGTTTTTACTTTATTTGATGTAATTTGGTTTTTCGAATAATTAAAGCAAAGATTCCGAAGCGAAGCGACGCGACGGTAGCCGGCTAATATATAATAAATGAAATCCGTTAAGGCACTTTTAAAAACAGATAGTTAAAATTACGTTTGGTTAAGCTGTTTCATTATCCTTTATTAATAATCATAATCCTATCAACAATTGTACTAAAAAAAAAGGAGGTATCAGACGAGACTTCTTTGCACTGTTCTTTTAAATTCTTTAAGTGCCACCGCATCTTTAATTTGAACAGAAGTTTATTGTTCAGGTCACAGGTAGAATGATTGTAAATTTAGATTAAGTTCAGAATGAAACAAGTATATCAAAATGTTTGTTCAGATTTATAAAGTATACAATCGATGAATGTGACGATTCTGCATTAACATTACCTCACAAAAGCGTTCTGAAATAATTCCAATGAAGCTACTTTGAACTGAATAGAAATTAGGAAGACTGACTTAATAACTAACACCACTGCAAGAGAACCTCTTTAACGACGTTTATGAAGCTTTTGCTCATTATTAGACACTGTAAGAGTCCGGGCATATTGTTACTACATTACATATTCAATATTTCAAGACAGCATTTAGTAAATTAAAGCTAAAGATTACTTTTTAAGCCTAATTTAACATTAAGGATTAAAGACAAAAAAAAAGATTTTTTTTTTAAATTAAAGATAAATTTTTAAACTAATTTAAAAAAAAAAATGTTTATCTTTAATCTTTAATATTTTGTTGTTCCCTTTTTTTCCTTAGCAAATTATTGCGTTAAAATTTAAACCAAGCATTATTAAGGTTAAAACATACAATCTGCTTTATATATTAAAAGAGCACATTAGAACTTGAATGTTAAACAGTTTTGCATCGTAAGACCTTATAGCCAGTAGCTTGTGCTTTATATATATATATATACATATATATATAATTTAACGTGTATATATATATATGTTTAGTAATATAAGTTAATTCTATTCTTATATTCTAAATTTCTAAATTTCAAAATTGCAAATGATTAATTGAAATCTTTGCATCGCTAAACTCGAAATTATGCATCATTCGAGTTTGGCCTTTCGATATTTATACAATTTTATTCAAGATCCCCAAAAAATAAAAATAAAAGTGTTTAGTAAGTGACATCCCAGGGCAGCTGTTTCTCCGCTCTTTGGCGGTCATCAGCCGGGAGTAGTCACCAGTAAACAGAGAGATCTCAATACGGAGATCAAGAGGAATAAACATCACAAAGAGTGTGGTACCTCCAAAACTTAAAAAGAAAGAATAAATAAACAATAAAAAATGAATTGGGAAATTGACTAATTAACGAATCTTAATTTAGTTGGTTTACAAAAAGTAAAATAAGAAAATAAAAATGTTTGCTTGTCTTCATTGAAAATGTTTAGAAAAGATATTCTCTAGGAGAATTTTACTATGAAAAAAGGAATTGCATTCGTTATCACGTGATAATATCATCTAGAGAAAAAAAAGATCAGCGGAAAAATCGAGTAATGCCTATTGGAATCAGTAAATCTTATTTCAATCGAATATTTAAAAATTATAATATGATTTTTTTAGTATGAGTTTTTTTTCTTTATTTTTTTGTATTGAATAATTATTATATATTTATTTTATTGACTCAATTGCTAAATTTTGTATTATTTGGAATCTCATATTCACCTACTACTGTAGGCTCCAGGTCAACGAACACTGCTCTTGGCACGTGCTTGCCGGCGCCGGTCTCACTGAAGAATGTGTTATAAGAATCATCGCCACCGCCTATCGTCTTGTCGCTGGGCATTTGGCCGTCGGGCTGAATCCCGTGCTCCAAACAGTAGAGCTCCCAACAAGCATTGCCGATCTGCACGCCTGCTTGGCCGATGTGGATGCTGATACACTCACGCTGAAAAAGAAACAAGACATCACTTACTACCAGGAAACAGTCATCAAACAAATCACACTCAGATATCTTAATTTATAAGAGAAAAAAAAAAAAAAAAGCTGCTTTATTTTGAAGTGCGAAGACTTCATATACGGTGAAATCTGTTTTCGGAACCATACTCCGCGTTGAAATTCATATTAAATAATGAATAATACCTTTACTGTTAATGTTTACAAAGGAATTATAATTACATATTTAATTTACAAAAAAATTATTTAGTTATTTTGTCTCTCTAGTCTCTAGAGATGCTGGAATTAAATGCTGGAATTAAATATTGGTGAAGCGGAGATTGAGGGAGCAAGTTCAACTATTGAAAAAAATACTCATAATATTTAACTTAAAGTTGTTGTTGTTTTTTTTCTTTTTACTATTTATGATTATGAATTACTCGCAAAGCAGTTTGTTCCATTATCTACTCAATTTAATATCATGCATAGTAGGGTTTACGCCATTTTACTTGAAATGAAAACTTAAAAAGTTGGCTTCCTTCCAACACACAGGTCTTTCTGGCTGTATGCGATTCGCTTAAGAAAAGCGACAATTGTAGACTATTTCAACGAATAAATAGCTACCACATCTTACATCATAAGAGGAAGTCTACATTCTTAGAAGAGACAAACACAGAAGAAAGTGAAACATTCGCGCTCAGGGAATCCGATTCCTGAACGGCGCTACATTTTATGTTAATTTCGAATTATAAATAAAATAAAAAAATGTTATTTAAAAAACTTAATTTTAATTTTGAATAAGTCAGTTTTTCTTTTTTATTTAAGAATTATGTAATTCTTAATTTAAGAATTTCCGGAAAATTTATGATGCAATTAAAAGCATTAAAAAAAAATTTTGAATTTTAAATTTCAAATACTATCAAACAAATACCAAAGCAAATTTTTGAACTTTTATTCTTCATTTTAATATTAGTTATAAAAATATAGACTATTAAAACGCATTCTCAATAATATTCCTGCTGACGAAGATAATTCATTCTTTTCTGACGAAGATAATTGTAATTTTCTAAATTATTTAAATGAAATTAAATAAAAAAACTCAAAATTTTTCAATTTCTCCTTCGGAATATTACAAAGAAAAATATGAAGAATTAGTGAAATTTATCTACTAAATTATTTTAATTAACGTTAATTTTGCTCAATTATTTTATAGAAATATTTTATTAACTAATTTAATTTTGTTAAGCAATATATTGTTAAAATTAAGCAAAACTGTTTTTCTAGTTAATAAAAGGAAAATAAAACACAACTTATAAATAAATTATAAAAATAAAAGATATTAAAGTATTAAAAATTATCCCTAAAATTAAAATAAAACAAAACAACTTTTGTCTACGAATTATCATCCGCTTTTCTGATATTTTTGATATCGAATCAAAATTGTGCTTTCTTTTTTTATTAGAAAAAAATTGTTAGCAATTTTTCTTAAGCTATTTTAATAATATTAATAACATTGATTAAAATATTCCAGTACTCCTACATTTAAAAAAAAATTAATGTTAAAAATCACCAAAAAAGACTTTTTTATTAATTTTTTTTCTTAATTACTTAGCGAAAAATATAAAGCGAATCAAATGTAATTTAATGATGGAGATTCAGTGATGTGCAAACTTAAAATTTGTTCGTTACGCTTTGTAATTAGATAAAAAAAAATAGTTTTATTGATTGATTTAATAATAATTTTGAATTCATTGTTGAAATTGAATAATGATAATTATAATTAACTAAGAATTTTAATTATTATAAATTAGTAGAACTTAACAACTAATAATAATAAAATATTCCGAATATGCATTTAAAAGCTATAGCATGAAAAATCCATATTGATATATTTGGATATTAATGTTAACCATAGCCAAGTGTAAATCAATTAAAGACTTTATTTTAAAATCGTTTTTTCATCATTTTTACAGCTAATTTGATTTCGATATTTTTTACTTATTTTGATTGTAATTTTTCGGTAAAAATTCGAATTAATTTTTTAGATTATGAGAAATTTTTGTTGGCCGGTGGGGTGGGGGGGCCAAAGCTCTGAGAAAAAATTATCAATTTCGGATCATTAATTTTTTTAATATCGGAGATTTCATCAGTCAAATGTTTATTGCTGAGGGTAGTCCAATCGTTCTCATCAGTGAATCAAATGAGTTATTAATTGACAGATGACAAATGAAGCCAGGAGGATGACGTCATCTTCTCCATCGCCAAGAAATGGCAGCCATTCAGAGGTCATGTGATACACACGAGCGGTGATGCATGGATGTCTCGGATCGATAAGCGAGTCGGATCCACAGCAGCTTTTGTAAGATAATTAATATTTCATCTAAAGCTAAATTACATCTTTTTCTTTGATTAAATAAAAAAAATAAGAATATTTAGAAAAATGACTTTTAAAAATTTTTTTAAGCAAATATTGAAATAAGGAAGAGATAGACAAAATCTCTCTGCAGTAAAGTTAAAGTCAGCTTTTAATAGAAAATCTTCAGTCAGTGTTAGGGAATAGTGACGTAAGCAACGCATAAAACTATACCACTGCGTATACTGCAATATGGAGATTAAAATCTTTAAAATAAAATTAATTTAATAAAATATAGAAATTAAAAAATTGTGGACAGCCAACACACAAGACTACTTAAAAACATTCTATATAATTAAAAAGTTAACATTCACAACCGGTTTCGCCTCCAATACGAGGCTATTTAATTTAAATGAAAGAAGCAAGCACAGATCGCCCTCATCCTTGTTATTCTTTTTTACTGAGGAGGAGCATCACTATTTTATAAGGGCAAAGATAAGTGCTTGCAAAAAGCGATAGAATTTGATTGAGAGAGAAACATCTTCTTTAATATTTTTTCCTCCATTTTCTTCCCGGAATTCCTTTTGGTTGATTTTTTAACTTTATTTGTTTCGCAAACGATGTAAAGATAGTTCTGCACTTAACGCCACAGAAGATGAACGGGACTGACCCTGAAGTCTCGCGCTCTCTTCCACGCGCTCGGATGAGACGAATCCACGAAGACGTGATTTATCACTTAGGAGAATTCATTACTCCTCGGTCTATATTTGCGAATCCATTACTAAAGGAAATTAAAATGATTTCCCAATTGCAAAAAGACAGTGAATTAGTGATGCACTTAAGAGTAGACAAACAAAATTTGATCCTCGAAGATCAAGTTAACTGCAGAGATGGAACTCACAGGAAGGGGAGGAAAAAATTTCCCATTTTTAAACATGAGAAACGATTTAGGAAAAAGCGTTGATTAGATGTAAAAATATTTTAAAGCAAATATTTTATATTTCGCATTAATTATATGTTAATAAAGAGTAACTGGAAATATAGAATTAAAACTAACATTATAAAAAGCTTTCTTTTTTTTACGTGCGCATTGAAAATAAAATAATTGTAAAAAGCCGACGCACATATAAAAGAAAAGAATAAAATTTAAAAAGTTAAAAACTACATTTAAAACAACGTTTCAGTTCAGATGAACCTTTTTCAAGTTTGAAGTGAAGATTAAAATCAAAAATTATTTTACAATTATTATAAAAAGCTTTTACTTAAAAAGACAAGACCCATCGTTAGTAAAAAGTACAGAAAAAGATGTAAAACTATTATTTCTTGCAGACGAAAATCTGAATGAATGGAGTTTTTCAAATTGATGGAGTGAATGCTATGACTGGGATACGGCTTTTGAATAAAGATTTTCATGCAACAAAACTTTGAGAAATATATTCCATACATCGTAGAAATGAAATATTTTTCCTTTTTTTATTTTACATTTTCAATTAAGCAATTTTCTCTCAAATGATTTCGTAATAATTATGGAATGGAAAAATGATGAGTTTTTCCCAAGTAAAAACTAAAATGAAGCTTAATTTGCTGAAGGAAAAGAAAATAACCCTTACTTAGCTTCGATTTTTTTTTTCTACTTTGATCGTGAATTTTTTAGAAATAGGTAGCATCAGGTTTCTTTTTTATTATTTTATTTAATCTTGCGGGCGACACAAGATGGCGATACAGCTTTGCCGACATTCCGACAGGAGACGGTGCCGCTTCAAGGTTAGCAGAGACCGCATGCTTTTGAGATAGATTAAAAAAAATAAGAAAAAATAAATGATTTGTCGTACTTACCATGATGAAAGGATGGATATAGTTGACTAAGAAAAGGGCGAGGAGAAGATGTTAGTGTGCGGAGTAATGTAGGCTCACACCAGACAGTAAAGCGTACACGGTGAGTCAAATGCGTATGCCGACGGTCGCCACTGCCTTTTATACCAGGGTTTGTTTGGCGCAGTGAGGGAGGGTGTGCCTGTCTCTGATTGGCTGGGAACACTCGCCTTTTCTATTGTACACGGCCAACGCCTCGGCCATCGATTAGATGATCATTGAACACCTGCTCCGGACTCAATCCTCTGTTTTCAAAAACTGATATTTCAGCCGTTATACTAAAAAAAAAAAAAAAAAAATGCTATTAATACGTTTCTCTGCTTAGACAGGCCTTTGTTTTTATTTGATATCGATTATTTTCTCTTAATGCAGAACCCAAAAACTCTCTTTTTCTAACCTTTGATATAAAGTAATTCTCATATTTTTATTTTATATATTTATTTATTAATTTCTTTTATTTCATTGCAATGTTTGCTTTCCTACCAGACTGAAAAAAAAAAATCTATTTCAATAAAAATCAATTTTATCTTTTTTGGTTGTTTTTATTTTTTTTTTTTAACTTCCAAAGTTAATACACTTAAAATAAATAAGTTACTTTCTGTTTAAATAAATAATAAACCATTAAATTTATAAGTTAATAAATAGCAACAGAAAATATAGGCATACTGCACTTTGATTGAATAAAATATACATTTAATAACTGAGTCCATTTGAACTCTCATCTGAATAAAACTAACATATTCGGATTAAAGTTGTTTACATATTGTTTATCAAAGACAAATTAATTATTAATAAGTTTATCCACTTCAAAAACAAAAAAAACAAAAACAAAATAAAAGTAATGGAAGTATTTATTACAAGCGACCTTCCCACGAGCGCACGCTATCCATTATTTTGAATATAGAACTGGGATAGACCCGTCTGCTACTAGGACTCCGTGTGCTCCCAAGTTGAGTGAGAAATTATGGAAAGTTTCCATATTTAGATACTAACTATTCTGTTATTTTTAGTTTGTAATTACACTATACTTATAACAGAATTGGTCCTGAAAATAAAAATTAATTACTTTTATAAATTTATAAAAAAGCTTAATTTTAATTAGCATTTTGTTTGAAACTAGAGATAGTTACCAGCAGCGTTGAGAGGGATATAGATCGGTGTAAGAATGGAATTTTTGCTTTTAAAAATAACCTCATTCTTAGGCTGTTAAAGTCTCAAGTATACAATTTAAATCATTTTAAAATGGGAATTTTTGTAACGCATTGCATCATTGAAGTTATTTTCTCATATTTTTCTGCTGGGGAAAGATGGGATTAAAACGATCCTCTTAATTAAGAATCAAATAAGTAAATAAACAAACAAATAAATAAATAAATAAATAAATACACATAATATGAAGTTTCCCTTAATATGCATGCTACTCTATTGAAATTGAATTATAGAAATTTTTAATTCATAATTTTTAAACTGCATCTCATCACTGCACTTGATATAAGTAAATTAAAAGAAAATATAAAATAATCTTACGTTAGAGATATACAAGCTAATTTTCCAAGTCCAAATACAATTTACGGGAATATCGATTACACGACAGGTTTCTCTGTAGAGATTAATATGTCGCCAAACTCTTGAATTAAACCATCCAACCATATGATTTAAAACAAACGCTAATAAAAAAAAAATAACCTTCATTAGTTAATAATAGGAGTTAGAATTAATAAAAAGATTTTAATTAGAAAAAGAATTGCAAAATTTGGAAGTACCGGTAATTTACGAATTTCCAATGAGTTTTACATTTCTATTGAAATCTAGCGATACGACCAAAGTTTATGGAAGAGACTGTCAAGTAAAACCAATTGTTAAAAGTAATGCTTAAACTACATTTCTTATAGAATTTTGTAAAAGATTTTGTAAAATCTTTATATAAAGACAAAACCACTGACTGACGGACTCATTCATCAACGTACAGCTAAAACCACTGAACCTAGGAACCTCAAATGGGATGGGTTTCCTTTATGACGTTAGGCGCTCACTAAGAAAGGATTTTTGAAAATACCCCCCCCCCCCCCCAAAGGGGGTAAAAGGGGGGGGGGGGCAACTCTCTTGAAGGGTATTCACATTTCGGAAACCGTTTGAGTTGGAAACACGAATTTGACATGAGTATTCTTTGTCAAAATCAAAAAGATTTGTATTCGGAGAATTTTCGATATTGGCATTCTAAAGGGTGTAAAAGGGGTGGGGTGACGGGTCAACTTTCTTCAACGATACGCATGTCTCGGTAACCGTTTGAGTTGGAAATACGAAATTTGACAGGAGTTGTCAAAATCTAAAAGACATGAATTTTCGGTATTGGAGTCCTAAGGGGTCCTAAGGGGGTCAGATTTCTTCAAATATTAGTAATATCTTGGAAACCGTTTGAATTGGAAATACGAAATTTGACGTGAGTGTTCTTTGTCAAAATCGTGAAGACACGTATTCATCAAATTTTCGATATTTACGACCTAAGTGGTGTAAACGGGAGGGACAAACTTTCTTGAAGATTACGTCTATCTCGGTAACTGCTTAAGCTGGATACATAAAACTAAAGAAAACCAATCTTCCAAAAAAAAAAAAAAAAATTAAAAGACACATGTTTAACGGTTTAAAAAAAAACAAACAACAAAATACAAAAGCTGATGGGTAAACGGAAAGAGGAAACGGGAATGGAAAACAAATATCTCAGAAACCGTCTAAGCTAGAAACGTTAAGTTCGGGAAAAATACTGTTTTTAAAAAAATAAAGAAATACATGTTCAATGGTTTACCTAAAATAAAAAATGCCCGAAGGATGAACAGAGAGGGAACTAGGGAACTACCCTTGAAGAGTACATGTAATCTGGAAACTGCTTAAGCTATAAACGTGAAACTCGGGAAACATAGTTTTCTTATAAAATGAAGAAAAACATAGTTTGGTTCTGAAGGAGGAGGGGGACAGCATACTGGATAGATTCTTGTTTGAGGGATTTTCCCTTGAGACACGGATAAAGCGGAAGTAGCAAAATCTATATAATTCTCATCATCCCTGTGGAAGGCTCAAGGAACCGAGCCGAAATATTGAGAAAACCTCACCTCGGAGTAAGAAAATCCCTCAACCAAGAATCTATCCAGAAGAAATACATGTTTAAATATTTTCCCAAAAAAAAATACCCGAAGGTTGAACAGAGGAGATGGGTTTCTCTAATAAGTATCATCAACGCACAGCTGAAACTAATAAAATAAATTATAAGTTTCTTTTAGAATTGAGGTAAACGTTTTCTCAGGGTTGGACAATTTTTTCCCTACGGGTTAAAGGGCAGAAAGGGCAGGAAGTCTTATGTCCTCTGGTCTCGATGAGGTTTAATATCTACAGAGTTTTCGGGTTACAAAATACGAATAGAACATTCATTTTTACCAACTGGGAAAGTTTGGAAGTGATCTCACAATTACAATGTCTCCGCATCAGAACAACTCTTTTTTTTAACCCGCGCGAAACCACGAATATTTTTGCTAGTAATACAGTAAGCTAAATAAGTAACAGCTGGTTTTCTTAGATCGAAATTTTGTAAATTAGAAAGCAATAGTGATTCAATAGTTATAATTTTTGTAGAATTTTAATTTGTTACGTTTGTAAGTACGTACCGTTAGCCTACATAGGAGGAGGGGGGGGATTGAAAGGGGCTTGTCTCCCCCCTCCCCCCATTCCCGAATCTCAATGAACAAAAAAAAAAAAAGAAAAAAAAAAATTCGGTGAATCGGCATAAAACGAAGCAATGGAAACTGTGACAACTAACAAGGATTTTGGCGTATGCTTTGTTTCTATTAGGTCATCGCTAATAGTGTTACTTAAAATTCTTTGCTTGCGATGATCTAACCGAAAGAAAACGTGAATCAAAGGCTTTATTAACTACTTATCAATGATCGAAACGACTCTAAGACCAACTTCAGTAATTCGACTTAGAGATTCGTTTATAAAACCTCTTAAAACTTAAAAACGAAAAAAAAGAAGAAATTCTGATTGATTGCTGCTTAACATTTATGACAACCTGTCTATTAGAATTTATTAGTTTCTGCTTTTTCAGCCTTTGAGAGGTTTTTCTTTTTTTCAGTTTCTTTTCTCTTTGATGTTTCAAGGTTGTAAAATATATAGAAAAAATCTTCGTAACTTCAAAATCAGGTTTAAAGAAAAAAAAATAGCTGAACTGCTTACAAATTATCTATTAAAAGCTTTCGAATGAAAAAAAAAATGTTTTACTTTCGAGTTTTTAAGAGATTAATTTTTAATTGTTTCAGGTATTTTTTTTTTCTTTCTTTCTTTAAACCTGATAGGGAAAAAGAAAAGTTACTATTAAGATTACGATAATGTAAATACAAATCAAAGTACAAAGAAATTTTTTTGTAGTTATCTAAAATAATAAGAATAATAATAATAATAATAATTATAATAATAATAACTGCAGACTCTGGGAAGAAAAAGATAATACAGACGATCACATTTTAAATTGTTGCATCAAGATTCCCCAGACAGGTTATAGGATAACAAAGTGACTGCGATGATCCATTAGAATTTATGGAAAAATTATGGATAACATTACTGGAAAATGATTGGAAGACGTTCCTGAGAAGATCATAGAACGTGAGATTCAAAACTTATGTGATTCAGTGCATGCGAGCGACACTTGCCGCTGCGACACCGTTGCGATGCCACTGCGGTGAAGAAAATGAAGCAGTTCACACGAGCGCCAGAATGTGGTCACGACGGTACTGACCTAGTCAGTTATAGAAGTATACGAGAAGGAAGGATTGTGTTTGCCTATTTGGTCTACAAAGAAATAATGAAGAAAAACAAAGAAGATATTGGGTGCATTCTTTCAATAGTTCACCAGTGCAGGTGCCTTTACTGCACTGTTAATGTATTTATGCAACGATGAAGGGAAATTTTGGAATTATTTCCACATTAGCATCAATTCCTTCGATGAACTTGATACTATAAGAGAAGTGAAGATCTTCGGCCTCTATTGGTGGCTGTCGCAGCGGCTGTCGTCGCCCGTGTGAATTGGCCAACGGTTGACTATAACTGCTTCACTACCTACAGCAAGTGTCGCCTCAGCGGCGAAGCAGTTGTCGCATGGCAAGAATTGGTGACTGGACTGCCACTGGTGATCGCGGGACAAGTGTCGCTCGTGTGCACCGAGCCTAAAACTTTAAATTTCAGACAAAGAAGACAGAACTTTGGGATAATATTGGAGTTAACAGAATAACAATTGAAAAATTACAATTCGCTGCACTGTTAGGAACTTTGCAATATCTCACTAGTTCCAAGGTTTCTGGTTAGAAGCTAAACTGTAAATTAACAAAATAACCAGTCGTTACATCTATTTGGCTGCTAAAAAAGATAGCAGTAGTGGTAGTAATAATAGAAATAAACGAGAAATGTCGACTAAGGATAAAAAGTAATTAATGCCTTTTACATTTGAATCCCGGAATCCAAGAAGGACCACGTCCATGAAACAAAACTTTTGGGAAATTTAAAAAACGTTTGCTGTTACTACAAAAATACTTCTGATCATCTGATTTTTTTTTTATCTTAAGTACATCTTCATACTGTCTTATCATGGCATTTACCACAAGATTCTATTAATTATATTTCACCAGTAATAAATTTCAAAGTGGTTAAATATTGCACCTCTATTGTAATCCACAGATATCAGATACAACTTTGTATAGTACAATACCATACTGGGTAGCTTTAAATGTTTTCTTGTCTTTGTTTTCAAACAAAAATGCAAATTACATTATAATGTTCCAAACTAACATAGTGATAATATTACATTTGCTATAAATTAACATCTTCAGAACCCTCAGAATCAGACAAGATTTCTCCTGACTGCAGTGATACTATATAAGAGATTACATCCTGTCTCAAGTGCCGTTTTATTGTATTTAAATCTTTAATTTTAGCAGGCTTCAGTGGACCGTTTTGTGTACAAAGGTACTTTAGGAAAATCTGGCTTACCATTTCGTTAAATCAACCTAAAATATTGATGTATAGTATTTGTCATGATTTGTGAAACTGCAATCTCATTTTCATGAGTTAATTTGTACTGAAATACTTTATAATCTGAAATTTTGAACTTTTGTCCATTCTTTATTACAGACTTCTTAAAGTATTGAAGAAAGTGATTCTTATAATCTTTTATATCCTTTCCTGACATGGCTCTAACATCAAACTTTTCACGGACCATGTCCACCCATTCTGTAAAATGTTGAACTTCCTCCTTCTTTCTTTTCATCCTTTCTATGACACCAAACTGCCTGTCACAGGGAAGGATGCTGTGCCCTCTTATAGGGAAGAAATAAACAATCTTTTTAAAATGCCCTAACTTGATCAGTGTAGTCCAAAATGCTACCATGCTATGATTTTTATTTTGTCCTGCAGCCCCATCACTAAATATATACAGGTTTTTTAACTTCTGCATCTACCTTTGCACTCAAATGGTCATTCAGGCAACTTAGCACTTCATTAGCTCCTCGTTTGGTCTCTGTTTCAGGCCACATGTACATAGTGGATTTACCAGTCTTTCCACTATAAATATAAAAGTTACGTAGCTGCAACTGCCTTAAATAAAAGATCTCCCCAATAGGGAGATGTAGATATGGTATATTTTGCGTAAAATCAAAACATAACATTTCAGTATCAGAGTTTTCCCTAGCCTAAAACAGAAAAACTACCTTCCGGATTACAATAGAGACCCAAGCGCCAGGAGTTGGGTCTCCTTTAGAATTCGCATCACTTTCTGTGATTTTCCGTATCACTTTACTGAGGTTAATTATTAGAGTAGCGCCTCTCTTTTTGGTACATAGATGCGCAATAACGGCAACAATGGCACCATAACTTAATTTCACAAAAAAAATGGATCTCTCTGGGATTCCGGGATTCATTTATACATGATGGTAATGTAAAATTGCACTTTCGGTAAGCAGTGGAATTTCTATCTATTTCATGAATTGAATCAAAATAAACAAATGGAAAGTTGCTGCCTTTCAGAGTTTGCTTAATGGAAAACATAAATGCATTATGCATTAGCAAGAACAGCTTGGAACAGTTTCATTCACTCGAACTTTCTGGACAGGAAATAGCTCTTGAGATCGCTTTGTACTTACTTGTTAGTAAAGATTTTGAAATTTCAAACATTTTAAGTGTTCAGAAAGGCAGTGGAATTTTTAGCAAAACTACTTAGAATATTATTAAACATTATCCACCAGAAAATAAATGTCATAAACTACTTAGAATAATTTACGTCGCTTTGTCTTGTTTTAAAGTTGATCAGTAGACGGCCTCGTTCTTCCCTAGGTCTGAGCAAATTACAGAAGTTTGTGAATTGTTTAATCCAAAGAATTTCTATTCAACTGCCGTTGGATTATAGAAGACTTATTATTTGTCGAAAGCCAGCTTACCCAATGAAAATTGGGCAATTTTTTAATCATTTAATTTGAAAATTTGCTATTTTCCTTCAACAATACTACTACCTATTTTAATTTAGTTAAAAAAGATTAGGAAAAATTCGAGTTTTGAAGTTCAATTCAAATTCAATGAATAAGGATCTAAAACATTAGAACCCTAACGTCTTTCTGAATAGAAGCGGCAGAACTTAAAGTTAAATGTTAATTTTCCATTTATTTGAATGAACTTTAATGATAAACTTTTATTTCTGCTAGATAAGACTTTAATTCAAGGCTTCTCAAATCCTAGGAGACCAAATTTCGGAAGACCTGATGAAGTAACATAACCATTGAAAGATTTCCTTCTGGTGTCTACTGGAGTTAATATTATACAGCGACTTTTATACAATGAATCAACTTAATTACAGCCATTCTTTCGCCCAGGTCTCCTAAGACGCTCATCACATCAAGATGACGATAGTCTGTTTGTAGTTATGCATATGTCTTATATAACTTGTGAACCACTGGATGAATCTCCGTGAAATTTGACATACTCATTTAAGGACAGGCGGTGAAGTAACTTTTATATTTTAAAATTTTCCCATATGAAACTTTGTCGAGAAATTAGCACGATAAGATAATAAAAATTCTTAGCTTTTGAACCGAAACAGATGTTATAAAGAAAAGATATTAACCTGCATATAAATCTTCTTAATGTCTGAGCGAGCTTTAGTATCAAAACTGGATTCAGACAATAAATATTGGTGGGATTTAATGATTTTTTTTTTTAAAAAAAAGAAGAATTTTGTATATTATTTTTTTCACGATTTTTAAATAAAAAATGAAAAATGAAATTCAAAGTTTCATGGAAAATAAACTTTTAAGTTCAATGAAAAGCAAAAAACTAGCATCCGTAACAATTCATAAATCAAGAAAAAAAAACCACCACTGGACAGTAAATACGCTTTGGCACATTGAGCCAACATCAAATTCTGAACAGCTGTTTCATCCTTATTAGGAATCATCAGCTGAATCTACCCTTGATGTGTCTCACTGAAAGGCACTAAGGAATTTAATTATAAGTAAGAAACATCATGGATGGGAAATGCCCTTAGCTTTCGCGCAGTCTGAGCCTAATATCAAGGGTAAATTGTGCTGATGATTCCTAATAAGGATGAAACACCTGTTCAGGATTCGCGTTGAAATTGGCTCAATGTGCGAAGGCATATTTACTGTTCAATTGTGTTTTTTTTTTTCTTTAAGTTGTTTCAGTAACTTCTTTTTTCTTTTAGTGTAAAATAGATTTTTTTGTAACAATCCTGGAAAAATTAAAATGGTATTAAAGAAAAGATGTGAAAATGAAAAATCATTAGATCTTAGAATTTTTTTCAATAATGAATCTGCCAACTACGTACTTCTTCAAATATAGAAATGTATATGAGAAACAGTGAGAAAAAAAATGAAGAAGAGATAGCGATCAGTAGAAGATAGGCTTCGTTAGATGAAGATACGTCAGAAATACTGAAGCTGCCAGCTTCACAGCGGCGTGTGTCAATGAGTGTACAAGATTATAAGGGAAGAACGCGATAAGTGTGTTAACCAACGTTCAATCAAATAAAAGCTGAAAACAAGAAAGTTCTAGAATGATATCGTATATAAAGAAAGTGAAATGTATTTGAAAATACCTTTCTACTTCTTTATTTCAAATTCAATCCAATATTTCAAATTACTATCTGGAATTCTTTGTACAGCAAATGTTTAGAATGAAACAGAGTATGTAGTATTATTAAAAACAATAAATAACAAATTACATAGCTTATATTTCTTTTATAAACACAATATAATGCTGCATATTTATTGTTAAATAAAACATATTACTTTAAATGCACTTTCAAGTGTTTTTGTTAAATACTTTTTAGTTAAATTCACTGTCAAATTAAAAGTATTTATCCCTTATTTTGATTGGTACATGGAAAATTTTAAGTGACCGGTATTTTATTACTTTGCTCATTTTTTATTGTTTTCCATCGTAATAATAATCAGAGGTAGAATAGTGTTTACAAAGGCTCAAAAGTTGTAGGAAAAAACTGACATCTTACAAGTTAAAAATTTTTGAAGTAATGTAAATGTTTCAGTAGGCTACAAGCAGAGCCTGAAATTTAGATTCAACATGAAATCTATATAAATAAAAATGTAAATGTTCGTTTGTTCAAAATCTTAAATCTCCGAAAGTTCTTCACCGATTGCTTTGAAATTTTGACACAACGTTGCATTTGAATACGCGCATGTTTTTATATACCTATTATATAGATGTCACACCTGTGACAGGTAAAAACATGCTTTTTTTGACAACCCCAGGTGTTTGGCACCAACCCGCAATACACATGAGTTAAGCGGAGAAGAACAACGGGCTGGGAAGTCGTACATTCTCCGATCTCGATATTAATTTGCTAAATAAATAAAGTTTTTGTTTTTAATGCTACATATGCAAGGGTTCCGGAGCGAAGCGACGGTTCCCGGCTAGTTGATAATTAAGTAGATATTGAAAAATGAAATGGAATAAAACAGTGGCTCTAAAACTTTTTATACTAGTCTCAGAATTATTTTCTTCCTTAAATTAAAATATATTCTCAATCTTAACTCACATATACAAGTTGTTTTTTTACATTTTTTGTCCAACGTTTAAAAATTTCCGTTAACTTTTTACTAAAATAATTTACTAAAATAAAAAGAGAAAGAATGAGGAGTTGACTTAAGTTTTAATGATTTTTCTGATTTGAATCAGGATTATTTCTCAACTCTTTGAAGGACGGATCCAACACTTTGAGAACCTCTAGCTTATTAGAGAACAGGAAATATAAAGGATAGGTTTTCTTGCTGTGAATATCAATTACGATTGACCCAGAGTTTAAAATATATTTTTAAGAGGTGTGAATTATTAAGAGATATCGGTATAGACAATTCTCGGTTTACGAACATTCGTTACAACGAACATCACAATTCATACAAATTTTGTTAAAGGCACCAATAGATAAAGTTGCTTATAAAGAGAAATGCCAAATGTATAGTGAGTATAATTAAATTATACTGAATATATTATGTTAAATATTCATTTTCTTTATTTCTAATTTTATATCTCTTTGTGTTTTTAATAAGATTAACAAGTATGATATCTTGTTTTTCATCCTTTTGGTATTTTATTTTACGTTTTCTATGTCATATATGATAAACCATAACGCTTACATACATTATAATATTGTCCGAACAGGGATATGAGATCTCTACTTGGCAGTAACCGTCAATTTGTGTTAAAGGGGAGTAAGGATTAAGAGATTACAATATCTTATTTATTTAATTATAAGTAAAATTTTCAAAAGTTCAGCAAAATAGTTACAATTTTAAAACTATAATGTTCATAAAATAAAAGGTAATTTTCCGATGTTTAATAATAAACAAACAAGACAGATCAAGCTTCCCGCGAGACGGATTGACCACCCTATTTAGGAAATGGATTCGCCTTCTCTGATGCGCAGAAGTGTCGAGGGATCTCATATCCGTGGTCGGACAGTAAACGTATTGTACAGCCATTCGATGTTTACTATATAATTTTAATGCTTTAAAATGGCTGCTAACGTGTACGATACCTGATGTAGAAACTCAGGAATGCCAGATATAGGTGCATAAAGAAACAATGTCTTGAACCGAACTCGTTCATAAACACAGTTGCCTGGATTTGAAAACTAAATACATTTGGATCACGCCACTTTGGTTCTCCTGAGAAATGTTGAGAATATGCAAAATAAAAAGAATATTGATTTCTCTTGTGAAAATAATTCATTTTGAGAACTGCATATTAATGGGTTCTTTAACATTTTGACCTTAGAAATTTTTTCTGTAATTTTCTATAATTCATGACTAGAGTCAAAAATCTCATTACTTATTCAATTTCATGAAATGAAAAAAAAAAAGTTAGTAAGGGCATTTAACTAACGAAATGAACAATTAATACTCAATTAGTAATTAATAAATATCAAATGAGCTTTTTAATTTAAATTTTAACTTCAAATTGAAATAATAAATAACTTAACAAACCCATTTTTAATAAAGATGAATTTGGACAATTAAATATAATTCGTTGCTAACGTAGATATTGAATTATATAGAATTCGTTGTTTTTAAAAAGAAATTAGCGTTTAAGCAAAATTAAATAAGACTTATTGAAATATAATTTGACATACATTTTATAAATATAAGAGTCATTAATTTTATTTGCTTATTACTTTTTTTTATTGCTATAATAACAAAAAATCACTTTAATTGATTTTATTAAATTGAAATTGATTGTTTTATTAATTTTCGTATCCATTAAATAATTATAAAGTAGAAAATTATAATTTAATTACGCTGATCATTGATTATTAAGGGAATTGCTGATAAACCAAATTAATCTAATGTAATTACTTCCTGGATCGTCGTATCTTTTTTTTTACCTTCGTATTTCTGATGCTTTAATTATTTTACCACGGATTAACCCTTGCTTTCCATTTTTGAAGTCGATCAAGGTTTTGGGAGCTCCGCCCTTGAACAAATTATGCATGGATATGTTTGTTCGTTTGAATTTTTATTGTAGTAACAGACCAATTAAAGCCTCCAGCAACGATAAAGTAATTATTTTCTATTTGAGTTATTTTGGAAACATTTGCTGTTTTATCGCCATTTCATAAATGGGAAAATGTTGGAAACTTATTAACGAATTTTTTTTTTTAAATTAGTCTCTCGAAGCAGCACTTCCGCCTATCACCTCCACTCCCTCTCCCAAGAGGCTTAGAAAGGCTCTGTTCGAAACCTAGCTACGATTAAACTGGGTAATGAAGTTTGCTTGTGCGCAAAATAGTACAGCAGCGATCAATGATTAATATCCGCTGTTGATCAGAACCAAGTGCTGATTACAAAAACAATTTAATCACATTTCCTGAATAACTGAACTCTACGTTGATTAATTAATTTTTTCTCCTTTATTATTTTTTAATTCTCTTCCTTT
This sequence comes from Thereuonema tuberculata, assembly GCA_023159025.1. Lineage (NCBI taxonomy): Eukaryota > Metazoa > Arthropoda > Chilopoda > Scutigeromorpha > Scutigeridae > Thereuonema > Thereuonema tuberculata. The sequence goes on along the minus strand of JAFIDM010002131.1, from coordinate 46,812,460 downwards.
CAAAAAGGAGTTACTTTATTAGTAGATTGTATACAAATTCAATAATAAAGCCGGTACATCTGTTTAAATCATAATTAAACAAATTACAAAATTTTACAATATTTACACGACCAGGTTTCGACTTGAAATTGATAAGTCATTTTCGACTGAAAGAGTTGTTGTTAAGATAAACAGCCCTGAATGGCGTGATAATACTCGTTCGTTATAGTGGAAGCAGGAGCATTGATAAAGATGTAAACAACTGGAAACATTGTTGAATCAGTTTCTGTTGTGAGCAATGAAATAGATGATTTCTCATTAAGTAGAATCTGTTTTGAAAACAAGGTAATTAATGCTTTTAGACAGTGTCAAAAGCAAAGCGGCCCCAAAATATGCACAATTTTATAAACATAATTTTGAGCGAGACCGTTCTTTACGCAAGCGAGAAACTTCTCGCTTTGCATCAGCACTTCGTTTTCCGCACGTCGCTACAATCGTATTTATAATGAAGCTCTACAACTAGCACAACAAACACTACACGCAACAATTGCGCCTTTTGCATTCACAATAATAAGGAAATTAAAACAATACCAGGTTTCTTGGTTTTTAGCAACCCATTATTAGCAAAACACTTATTACAGCTTGTCTGTAAAACCACCAGAGGACAGCTCTTGCTTTTATGCTGTCTGGATGGAACACATATTTAGCGGCCAAACGGTTAGAGTTATTCGAATGAAACCTTCACCATTATGTTCAGCATCAGGTGACCACGTGTAAAAAATCAGAGCTCTAAGACCACTCCCTGACCCCCCAAGATGTTTTCTGTCTTTTAAAGGCGTTTTTCAAAGAAAGACTACGCCTTGGGGGGGGGGGGTCAGGAAGCGGTCATAGACGTCTGATTTTTTTACACGTGATCACCTACTTTTTGATGCTGAACACAATGGTGAAGGTTTCATCGAATATCTCTAACCACTTGGCCGCTACAGTGTGTGACAGACAGACAGGATAAAACCAAGAGCGGTCCCCTAGCGCTTTTACAGGCAAGCAGTAACCTTGGGGCCGCTAAAAACGGATAATTTTTATCTTTTGACTAAATATGATATAAAAAAAAAGAAAAAGAAAGAGACCAAAAGATAAAAATTATCGATATTTTTCCGTACAGATTCTACTTACTGCTAAATCCTCTATGTCATTGTTCACAACAAGAACAATGTTTCCAGTTGTTTACATCTATATCAATGTTCCTGCTTCCAATGTAACAAACAAGTGAATATAATTTTGTGCTAAAGCATAAATTTAAGGGTGATCCAAAATAATAATACAAAATTAAAATAATAATAAAAAAATTTTAAAATAATAATAATAAAAAAATACGCGGACATTGAGAAAAGAAGAATGAAAGATAAAAAAGAAATAAACAGGTTTGACCTGACAACCTTCGGTATATTAGTCGGAAACCTTAACCATCAAGCTATAGCTGACAACTAAAAACAAATGGTTGAATTTCTAACATTTAAGCTAATAGCGGAAATCTAAATTAAAAACAATGCCAAATATATCTTATATGAGGGGAGGGCATTGGCCCCTGAAATTACCCTGTAACTACGTTGTTTGGGCCTCTGAACACGATTGTGAAGTCCGTTGGTTGATCCGACCTTTCGCTCGGGAGTTTTTAGGGGGATACAATGCAACCATGCCAAATATCTCGAACACGGGGGGGGGGGGGGGCTTTAGCCCCCGAAAATATCCCGTTCCTACTGTGTTTGGGCCTCTGAACACGACGGGAAAGTACATTTGTTGATCCGACCTTCCATTCGGGAGTATTTAGGGGTGGACAGACATGGATGGACAGGACAAATGCAATAGCTACCGAATTTGGTCCCTATCACAGTAACTCCCAAACAGATCGCTAAAAACTGTTATTATGTCTTTCTGGGCTGTTTCTTACTCCATTCAGGGCCGTTTATCTGAGCAACAACTCATTCAGTCGAAAATGACTTATCAATTTCAAGTCGAAACCTGGTCGTGTAAATATTGTAAAATTTTATAATTTGTTTAATTATGAATTAAACAGATGTACCGGCTTTATTAATGCATTGAACTTATGGACAGTACACATAAAAGATTTTGGATTTGGATTAATTTATTAGTAGATTGACCATCAAATGTTGCTTCTTCCTTTGTTTTTGCTTATAATTGTTTCTGTCATTTCAACCGTAATAGTGAAACAAATGTCAACTTAAAAATCCTTTTGGGTGTTGATTTCTCTTCTTCCTCGCTCTGACCTTTAAAAATGTAAGAATCGTCGACTGCGTCGTAATTAATTAATCTTCCCATCGGGGAAGAACCAAGCTGTTCTATTACTGACATTAAAAGAGAATCGGCTCATTAATGTTTTGCAGGAAAACGTCGTCGGCAACGGTCGCAGACTGAACCTATGAAAGAAAAGTAAAAAAAAGATTTCTTTTTACCGTTCCGGTGAGAAAAGTTCAGTTTAGTTATTGTGAAACTAATACATACAATCTGTGGGTTATAATTCGGAAAACCCACTCCCAGAACTTTTAAATTAAATAAAGCTTAATTAAAAAAAGTTAGTTAAAATTGCTTTATATTTACAGTTTGTCGGATTAAGTATTATTGTTACAATATTATTTGTAATGCATTTAAAGAAGGATTTAAATTAGAATTAAGACGCTAAGGTTTTAAATCATCAAAAATTACCTAAAAAAGAAATTAAAACAAGCTACTTTTCATGGAGAAATAATGAAAGTGAAATAATGGTGAAAGTGAAATAATGAAAGGGAAATTCAATTGGTTTATGTCTTCGTTCCTATAAAACCAAAACAAACTACTTTTATATTTAAGAAATACACGTGAATGTTAGTTTTTCCCAATAGCCTTAAGCTTTTAAAAATCATCTCAATGCTTGGCTGTAGTCTGCTACGGGTTTCCAATGATTACGACACAAATCCATAGCTTTTATTACATATGATTAAATATCTTTAAACCCATATATAACTCTTGACTTTATACGAATAACTATTAAATAATAATTTGTAGCATTTGAAATAAACTGAGACACAGGATATTACGTTTTTCTTTTTTAGTAAAATGTTCGAAGGCTCAAAAATTCAACAGACAACATCGTAAAGCAGGTAAATATTATCGTGAAACCAGACCGTTCTTATTTGATTCGACTTCCAAGTTTCAATAGAGAACACAATTGATATCAGGCACAACAGAAATTGTGGAATGTCTCCAAAAGATTCAAAATTTCGTTAACTTTGTGGCAAAGTAAACTATTTCGTATTTAAGAAATAAATTACAAGTATTAATAAAGTCTCACAATTTTAAATATTACAGATTTACTTTTCTTAGACTTTCAACAACGATACCTAAGAAGAAAGGACTTAATAAATTATGAACATCGTAAATTACAAATTAGAAATGTTTAAGAAATGATAA
>JAFIDM010002131.1:46795063-46809006 GCA_023159025.1 Thereuonema tuberculata | reverse complement strand
ATTTTAGTATTAAGATATTTAGTGACTTAAAATGAATTCTTCATTAACTCAATTTAAATCTTCCAATGAAAAAAAAAAAAAGGGAAACGCCTTTTTTCTGATTTATATCAACAAAACACATATTTCTGAACCAAAGAAGAACGAATTAGGAGAAATGTGGTGATTTATAGAACATTACAGTTTGTGCTTGTTTATAATAAGAATTTTTGTTAAGATGTATAAAAGCTAGATCTACAAAGGTCAAAACTCTATTTTGATGTTCTATGAAATCTCATCTATGTCGTGAGCTGCCAGTTATAGATTTACGCGTGAAACCATAATCTCTGTGGGAACAGTATCTTATAAATTCACTGAACTGCAGAACGAGACTAAAATATACATTGAAAGTACCTAGTTTATGATGATTTATTATTGGACAGTTCGCGGTTGATTTTTTTTCTTTTTTATTCACATAGCATAAAGCCATAATTTCTTTATCAATAAAAAAAGGAGATTATATGTATCAAAGTCGTTTTGAATATCGCACCGTGGATTGCCTCAGGTGAAAGAAAGTCATAATAAGGAACCAGTTATAGTATCTTCAGTTTAGTTATGGAATTCGTGCACTACCTCTCATCTTTTTTTTAATTTTCTTGAAGTTTTAAATTGCAATAGTAACTTTTGTTTTCAGTTTTATTTATGAGTTAATTCCACGTTTTTCTATTAGCCAAAGAAATGAAAAAAAAAACAAACAAATAAAATCTTTAAACTCTAGGAGGACATCGTCACGAAACGTCCTTGAGAAAGTACAGAAGGAGAGCAGAAGAATTAAAAACCTTAATTTAATATCTGGTACAGTTATAATATGAAAACTTAAAGTTACTTACTTGAACGTAGAAGACACTGACATTCGAAAAATCTACAAAAATGAGAAATTGTCAATTGCCTTGTCTCCCTCCGCTGTTAATGAATAAACACAAACCCCCTTGCTGTTATTATTCTGCTTTGTTTACCATCTGCCCTGTCTGTGAATCCTTATAGCAACAAAACCTAAGGCTTCCTGATTAATTTAAGAGACAAGCCACTGCAATAACACGAGAAATGTGATATACGATTGCGTTGTTTTTAAAATGTGCATTCAAACACACTTCTCTAAGAACTCCATAAGTATAAAAAAAATTCTCTAGAATCAAGTAATCTTTCATTTTCCTTCTATTTCTTCATAAAAGCTTATATATATATATATATAAAATATATGAAATAAAAAGAAGTCGAAATAATCTCGTCTAATCTTGATTAGAATAAGTTATGTTTATATTTTTTCTTGTTTTATTTGTGTTGTTTTCTCATTTTAAAAATATTAAGATATTTATTAAGTGACTTAAAATGAATTCTTCATTAACTCAATTTAATCTGCCAATGAAAAAAAAAGTAAAAGCCTTTTTTTTCTGATTTATATCAACAAAACACGTATTTCTGAATTAAAGAACGAATTAGGAGAAATGTGTTGATTTATAGACCATTACTTTTTTGTGTTTGTTCGTAATAAGAATTTTGATAAGATATATAAAAGCTAGATCTAAAACAGGTCAAACCCTATTTTGATGTTTTAGGAAAAAAACTTAAAAAAATTTGATACCTGTTGATGCTATAGATAAGGAGTTAGAGTCTAAAAGCCTGTAAATTTAAATTAGCTTATAAATTTGATCTTAAAAAAAGCCTGAGATTCCACATCTCAGAAAACTCCATAGTAGATAGAGAAAGCTGAAATTGTGATGGATGCAATGTGAGATCCTATTGACTTTGGCAGACGAGAAGCACATGGTAGAAACCAATATTAAACCAATGTCCCTTAACAGTGATAAATCTGTGATTCTCTTATTATCCTCACAAAACTGAAAATAGTGCTTCAAATTTATCTCGGCGTAGATTGAACTTGGAGTATAGAACCCGAGTTTAAATAAATCTATCAATACAATAATTATTTTCTTGTGGAGTATTTTTGTTGTTCTTTTCTGAAAACAGGAAAATACTATCCGCGAAATATAATCTCACAGGATTAATTATTAATTTTTGGGCTTAATAATTCTAGTTTTTAATAAACTTTTACAGCTGAAATTGTATTTTTTTAATATTAGAACTTACTATAACCTTAATTTAATTTGATTTGAGATTCCTATATCATATCTGCATCGAGAATAGCGAATATTTGTGCCTTCGATGTGGACAGCTGTTTGGTAGTTATGATGATAGACACCAAATTTTCAAAATACTTATATAAAAATTTAAAGAATGTAGGTCCGAAAATAAATTAAAAAAATCCTACAATCCTTTAATAATCCAACTGATAAACGAAACAAAAGCCAATAATAATAATAATAAATTGGAAATGATACTCCTTAATTTAAGTTAATTCTGTTCTCTGGATGATATGTTTTTAATATAACATTAAAGAAATTTAGAAATGTTATTATTTAATAAAACTAGAACAAATATTTTTTGATTTAAAAATTTTTTTTATTATATTCTTTTTGAAAAAAGAAAAGAAGCAATTCTGTTTAGTTGAATTGTACTATTATTAAAAAAATGTAAAAATGTAGAAATATTATTATTGATTACAAGCAAAAATGATATTTCTTAATTAATTATTTAGTACTGAATACTGTAAGTACAGATGTTCAAAAATTTTGAATAGTATAAATAATTATATTAAAAAAAAAATAAGAAAAAAAAATTATTTCTACTTTATGGATGGTATGTTTTCAATACAATATTAAAGAAATTTAGAAGTATTATATATTTTTATTTAATTTTATTGTTATTATGTAATAAATTTTAAATTAATTTTTTTTAGTTTTTAGAAAAAAATATTCTTTTTTTTAAAAAAGAAAAGAAATATCTCCGTTTAAATTGAATTGCAATGTTATTAATAAAACACTAAAGTAATATAGAAATATTAGTATTAAGTACAATCAAAAACGATACATCATAATTAATTATTTAATATTGAATAGTTAAATATTTTTATAAGATTAATTACAATTTTATGTTATTATATTTACATTAATATTGATATACGAATATTAATGAATATATTATTAATATTAATATAGTAGAGTATTATCATATTTACTAAATAACAATATATGTATGGTAATATAATAACTAATTATTTTTAACAAATTATGTAATTATTCTGTAATAACTTAAAATAGATATACAGAACCTACTGACAGATCACTTCAAGAGTGGATCTAGTAGGACTGGAATTGTAAAATTACTAAAAATTAAAAAAAAATAATAATTAAAGTAGACAAGTTCTCCAATGCAGATGTTGTCTTAAACTACAGCTTCTAGCGTCAATTTTTGGCGGCATCTAAGAAAGTTACCAAAAATGGACAAGATTTTGGACTTTTTCCAGAAGTTGTAGGTTGTTATTGGTTAATTACGTAATCCGGAAGTTTAAACAGAGGATAAAAGCTCGCAATTTTTTAAGTGTATTTTATAATTAAACTGTTTTGGGGCTGTCCATAAATTACCTAGGAATATCAGGGGGGTGGAGGGGGTCAGATAATATGTGACGTCACATTACATTTCACTTAATCGCATTTTTTGAAATCAAAAATACTTACTAAGAAATTCATTAAAACACCCACAATTATCTAAACTTTAAAGTTTTCAAACGAAAATGTGCTTAAATATGATGTAAACAGTAAAAATAATTTAGTTTTAATGTAAATTAGCGGGAGGGGGAGTGATATTGTGACCTAATATTATGGAAAAAGGGGGGGGGGTCGAAAATAATAAAAATTAGCGTGACGTAGTTTATGGACAGCCCATTTGGAATTTTATTATTATCCAAATTTTTCTATTTATGAAATTATTTAGCATTGAATCGTTAACTATCTGCTTACCTTCGAAGCTAATATAGAGCATTGTTTTTATCTATTTATTTATTTCCTTTTAATAATTATGTGTGTTTACCTTGAGAACTCACAAATTATCTAAAAGCATTCTAGCATTTTTTGATATCATCCTCTAGTTTTCTTAATTAATACAGAATCTTAATTTGTAAGAAGGTTTAATGGGCATCAAATGTAACATGAAAAACGAAAAAAATATAGAAATGCATAAATTAGTTTGCTTTCACGTCTTTGAGTCATCATCGACAGTCTTAGCGGGACAGCTGTGTCGTCCTTATTACGACTCATCAGCCAGATTTAGCCTCGATGATCAAGCTCAAAACGCGTGAAAGCCTCTGGATCCTTCTCCCGCTCTCGGAAGTGGGACCCCCACAAAAGTCCTGTTATTACTTTTACGACATCCATAGAGATGGAGTCTGGCAATTACTTTACATAAATTACTGAGGATAACTCAAATTACAAACAATATTTTTTTTATTTCTTTATGGAATAAAAAAATTGATTTAAATAAAAAATAATATGATTAATAGGAATGATTTTAGGGGTCAGCGGACGAAACTGTGGTGACCAGCATTTCATATGGATAACCTTCAACAATGTACGTTCTTTGACATGAGAAACGATTAGGTCTGTTGTCTCAGAATTGATGGAAAACTTCTCTGCCTGTGACTTCACTCATTTTGTTTTGATATTATCTTAACTTTGTTTCCATTCTTATGGTATAATTTCAATCAACAATCAAACGATAACTGTCTAGATCCTTCGATATCTTAAAAATTCTGTTACCTCAAGGACATCCACAGAAAAGCAGCAACATTATCTTAGTCATAGGAATGTATGTGTTATATTGGAGATACGACCAGTAAAAAAGCTACATGCATTAAAAGGCAAAGTTTATGATTTGAAGACATAACTTTGCCAACGGGTATGTAGCCAAATCATAGATAAAATTTCTCATTTGAAACTTATTACTATAATTTAGGCTAAAATAATTAATTCACGGTGTTAATAAATTCTTTAAAAACATCTAAATTCAGAATTACATTTCAAAAAAATATTTAACTAAAATTTAGCAGTTTTCGACCCTAAGGAGGGTCTTCATCGGAATGAATTATAATGGTGGTGTTACACTAATAAGAAATAGTGACGTCATATGAAGGAAAGTCTATTGTCCATAGAGGTGATAGTGGATGGATTTGTGCCATTAAATAACAGGGGAGTGGGCATGATGTTTTGCAGAGAAAGCTCCATAATCGAATTAAAAATATTTCTGAATACTTTTAACAGAAAGTCCAGTGTTATAAGGTTTTCTTGTGATGCTGTAATAAGATTCAAGGCAGGTTCGGATAAAAGTGCCATCTGATCTGTCCAAAACGATGTTGTTGAAATCCATTATGCTTCCAAACATGTTTAGCCGCTTTGTAACGTTCAATATCACCCTGTTTGACTGCTCTTTTGTGTTCCTCTATTCGTTTCTGGAGAATTAAGGATATCAATGTCCCTTTCAATGAGTCAACATTTATAAGATAATAGAATTAGTTTAGAATTATCACTAGCAGGTAACATTGTTTGAGAAAAGTGGACAGACGTTGTGATCTAACAATGAAATTGAAAAAATATTCTTTTTTTCTTATTTCTTTCTTAATGGAATATTCATCTTTGTTCTTTGAGATCGATATATCAGGCGGAGATGGTGAATTAGGGACTATGTCATATCAATAAACTCTTTTTAAGGTGCAGATCCACCAACGAACGCCATAAAGAAAATGAAGATTCAATAATTGCTGTTTTCTCTTTCTATTTATTGGTTTTCCCTTGGAGGATTCTTCTTTAAATGGTCTCTTTTCCATCTCTCTGCAGAGACTCATCTAAATCTTAAGACTCCCTATTCGTCAGAGACAGTTATTACCTTCCCTGCTCTGGATTTGCACAATGAGGATATGATTCATCATCGGTTACAGACAAGAACTGCATGTAATTGATTATATTCTAATCCAACCATCCCATTTTTAGTTGTTGTTTTTTATTATGTTTGTATTTGGAGTCTGTGTGAACCTATAAATTTCCATGTATAATACAGACAATGTATAAAACTTTTTCTATTTTTCGGTAGTTATTATCAATTTTTTACATTTCCAGAATAATTTGATTCTTCAATCGTTTTACTCCGTGAAAATCTTTTATTGTCTGATTATAAGAGATCATCTTCTTTAAATAACTTTGCTTTTTCAATCCTTTCTCTTTATTTTTTTTTCTCTCGAGACGCTTCATTGTTTATTCTTTATGATTCTACTGCTAATTTGATTCCATGATTTTATCAAACGATTAATTATATATTGTTTATGTTTTATTTTTAAAAATAGTATTCTGATTGTGTATTCTTGTTTTCACAATTAATAATTATTTTAAATTTTATGAACTGGAAGATTGATTTAGGAAAAGCAATTCTGTGTGTGTGTGTGTGTTTACTTAAATTCAGCCATTACTTTTCCCAGTTTATTTTCCCCTCTTTATATTCTATTTATTGCAATTACTGAAAATATTTTCTTATTTATTATACGTATAGACATTATTAGTTATTTATAAACATTAATTTAATTATCTCCATTTTACTGTTTTTTACATCATAATTATCCACATTATGTCTAATGCTCCTGTTTTACGTATTTGCTCTAAAAATAGTCCAGATTTTAAATTTCCAGTTCCCTTAAAAAACAAAAACCGAATGAATAAAATTTAAAAAAAAAAATCTACTTCAACGGAAACGAAGAGTATCGGTACAATTCCTTTTTATAGAAAATAACCAAAAAAATTATGCTAATAAGTAATGAAATACTGTATATTATGAAGAGGAATTAATTTTAGTGTAATAGGTAATTTTAGATCTATATAATGTACGAGGTGATTTTCTGAATACCGAGCATTCACGGAATGGAGCAAATATTCGCTGTTTCTATAAAAGATTTTAATCTGGATAGAAGAGTGGTCAGTCCAACGCTTGCCCGCCCTTAATCTTCGGTAAAGAAACCCGCTTCCCATTTTATAGAGGACTGGGTGATCCCGAGAGTCCGTTGGGAGGAAAATAATCTAAGATAAAATCCTTGACATCGACCCATATTCACCAGGCAGCAAACCAGATGCATACAAAAAACTACAAATATAAGTTATATTACATCTTTAAAGATTTGCATCTTTGCAGACATTGTTTGATGAAGTGTTTCATAGCATCTAGTCCCAGCATGTGATGCTTGTAAAGAACTAGAAGACTTCAAGCATTCTACAATAATCTAGGATTCCACCAATGAAAACAAATTGTAATGTAATTTTTCTAATGTAATTTTCACTTCTACATTGATTAGTCTGAAGTTTTATAATACGTTTTCATTCCTATCCCATTGAGTCCTTATCTCATATATTTTATTACTGAAATGAATTTCTTTTTTGTTAGGTATTTCTAATATTAGAACAACGAGGAATCGCTAATGATTCAGCCTCAACGCTTATCAAAGACCTACAATAGTATTACTTACTAAGCTAAATTATAATGATAAATAACACACATACATATTAACATTTAGCAACGCAACAGAAATCAGCATTTAGTATCCACTGTAGTAACTCTGTTTCACTATATTCCGAGTTATATCTCCTAAAAGTAAAACTATTAATAAAAAAATTAAAAAAAATCTTTTAAAAAAATTAAGTTAGGAAAAATCAGGAAGGATAAGAACTAAGCAGTGATAAGGATTTAATATATCCCAAGATTTTTAATAGATAATTAAAAGAACATCTGTATTACATACAATTTATTTCATTATAATATTTAAAAAATCGTAGAATAAAATAAAACGTATATAGATACAATATCGTAGAATAAACAAATAAGTGTAAATACATAAACAAACATAGAAATAGATTACTCAAATAAAGAGATAACCAAAAACAGTGATAAAAAAATGATAACAGTATATTTATTAACATTTAATAAATAAGTAAAGCTTAAATAAATAAATAAATAAATAAATCAAAAAGGTAATAAACTTTAAATAATACAAAATATACCAATAAAATAATATATCAATGTTTTACAATTATTCTGACACTGGAAATTTTATCTTTTTTTTTTTATGTTATTCCTAATATTTTTTTTCAAGAATGTAATTATATTTCTTTAACCATAACTATTGAATATCATTAGTTATTTTTAAATAAGGAATGATAACAGAAGATAAACAAATAAAAATCAAAATTAGCTTCCTGAAGTGGGATTTGAAGCTATCGTATTATGTATGGTAATGACTTATTTCCGTTGAGCATCAACTCACGGTGAACCTCCTACGAAGCCTAATAAGTTTTCGTAATTGTTTTGTAGCATTCGTCGATCGGAGGCCTAGTTTATTACCATTGATTTTTCATTGCCACTCAGTCACAACAAAATGATTTTAATACTTTTACATACAATATTTGCTTACAAAATTAATTCGTTACAAATTTAAATATAACTAAATGTAATAAGTAATAGTAAACAAATTAATTTTAAAAAAAATTAATAAAATGCTAATAAATTTAATTTAAGTTAATCAAAACTAATAAACTTAATTTAAATTAATCAAAATTAATACTTTTAATTTACTAAAAACGAATACTTTTATTTTAAATTATTAAAATTAAATTTGGATTCCTTTAATTATTGCTATTTAACAATTTAAAAATAAATAATTAAATTTAAAAAAAACCTTTAATCTTTTGCTTGAATTTGAATTTGCACTATAATAGTCTGATTAATTTACTATTTAATAAAATTGAGTTTTACAAAAAAAAATGTAATTGATTTATTTCTAAAATTCTATTTTTATATACAAAATTTAGCGTTGATTTTGCTGCAAAATTTTGAATTTAATAGTGCTTTACTTATTTTTTTTTATAATGTAAAAATAAACTGAAATTTCTGAAAACTCAAAAGTTGTGATGAATATTTCTTGTTGTTCTGTTATTTTGCTGGTGTTCATGTGTTGATGTTTTCACTTGGTCATGGCTTTGTGCTTCCAAGTGGAAGTAATGATCTATTATTTCTCACTGGAAACAAGAAACTGAAACAGACAATGGAACCGAACAATAGAATTAAATTTCGTCCAGAGAAACTTCAACGGGCCTAGTGTTGGGAACCTTATGCTGTATTACTTTATTACGTGAAGCACAAAAGGGTGGCCAATTATAGGCTCGGGTCTCTATTTCGTTTTTAACGTTTCCAATTCAAAGAAGCATATTTAGAAGATTTATTTGGATGAAACTAAGTTTCTACATACTTAAAAAAAAAAAAAAAAAAAAAAAAAATAGCTTTGGTGTAGCTTTGTTGTATTTATTTTATTCGTGATTCAAAATGAACCAACTCAAACAAAAAAAGTTATAGGCAAAACAGCTACGGAGAATAATTCATTGAAGTTCTCAGTAGAACTCTTCCAAATAATTTTATAACAAAGCTACAGATTAATGGATATAGTTTTTCGATCTGCCTTTTCCGCCATTTTGGATCTGTGTTTAGTAAATAAACAATTAGTTTTATTACTTCTTCAATATATGAAGTAAGAAATCTCACGATATGTGTTTTTTTCTTTAAAGTTTTATATCTGTTAAAAATTACCTTTAGCAGCGGCATATTTAAGGATAAACGGGGACGAAAGTTTCTTGGCTGCCAAAATTTACTGTTTTTTTTTATTTTATTATATTGTACATGCTTTAATTGTAATTAATTCTCTATAAAGTAAAAACTTAATATTTTTATTTTAGACAGAATTATTTACAATATGATTTATATAACTGCATATTTTTTTTTAACATTTGTTTTGTTTTTTTTATTTCGTTTTGTTTTAATCATTTGTACCTTTGCAATTATATTATTACTCTTTAATTATCATCTTTTGATAAATATATTTTGTATATTTCATTCTTTTTTGCAAATTTTTGTATATTTTATTATTTTTTTATTATTTTTTATTTTTTTTTCTGTATTTTGTTTTTATTTACCATTATTGCAACGCCTATGTGTTTTTTTTAATACTTGCTTTTCTTTTGTGAGTTATTTATTAATTATGGTTTGAGATAATCATATTTATTTATTTATTTATTTATTTATTTATTTATTTATTTATTTATTTATATTTAACCTTTATTTATTTTTAATTATGTGTTATTTGTCAAAGAATGTTATTGGTTTATTTTTTATTTTGGTTTTTGGTCGTAACCTATTTTCTTCTTCTTTATCTTCTTCTTATTTTGTTATTTACATTTTATCTTTTCTCCAAAAAATATTTCATTCATTTCAAAGTCCTACATTTTGTTGTTGTTGATTCGCTCCAGTACTCTTGACAAATGAGTCGTGATCGAGATTTCTCGGAAAGAGGCCATTGTCTCGGACTTTACGTGAATCTCGAGAAATCTCGATAGCCACGACTCATCTGTCAGACTATATCATCTTGCTTTTATGAAAGACTGTATTAAGTTCTTTAGCTAATTTATTCTTTGCCTCTTAATTCGTAATATTTTGTAATATTTTATCATACATCCATTTACATTTAATTGTGTGTTCTAACACGTAGAAATTGCTTTGAAACAACAATACAGTTTTTTTTCAAAGTTAACGTAACAATTTTTAAACTTATCTGCATTTGCTCAAATAGATGTATGATGTTTAATCACAAGTTCTTATTTACTGACTCAACCTCAAAACCAATAAGAAGCCTACATCAGGTAACCTAAAACCTATCAATAAAATCTCAGCTTCCGAAGATAAGCAGTTATCATGATTAGCGATGATCAAAATTTCAAATGACATTCTGTAAATGTTATTTACATTCTTTTTTCTTATACGATACATATTTAAGAAGATAAAGAAGCAAACGAAAACTCTTTAAAAACTCTGTTTGCTATAGAGGTCTATTAAATCACTATCTGTATACTCTGAACTAATAAGGAAGCTGTAAGTTAACCATTAGATCATTCTCTGTCCTTCGAACAGTCATCTTTGTAAAAAAAAAAAAAAATTACGAATCACAGCGAACTTTTCCACACCCTAAGTGGGGCAATATGCTTTCCATCTCGCCATGGCGCGATGATGGCGCGCATATGGTCTATGAAATGGTGCATGTAAAGCGGCCTCCAGTCACTGACAAGTAGGAAAAAAAAAGTATGGAACCAAATGGGACATAAAATTTAAAGCTTTGTAACGTACATTTGCAGAATTACTATCATAAAAGGCATAACATTTTACAAGTGCATAACTGGAATAAGCCCTTTTTATTCATCATAATGATTTGTTTTCATCAATAAAGAATCGTTGAATTAAATTTTAAAGAAATCGGAGGTCAGAGGGTCAGAGGGTTTTGAGGGTTGGAGACCAATGTAATGAGCCTCTGTGTTAACTGAGCCATTAAATCAGCTGTTAAATATTGAGCCATTTTCCAAATGTTGTGGAAATCCGTTCAGCAACTTTAAGTGATGAACAAACAAGCAGATGATGAGTCAAATTGGACGGAAAAAAAAAATGTTCAAATTGTATTTCGAATCCTCAATCAATAATTAAACTCAAGTTCAAGAAATGTTTCTTTTGGAAAGAGAAAAGCCTTTTTTTCCTCAATTTCATTCTTTAAATTAAGTAAACTTTCTCAAAAACTGAATTGTTGTTTTTGCTTTGAATTCAGTAACTAAATCAAAATATCCACTTAAGTAATTAAATCAAATTAAATACTGAATTAAAAAGGAATGAGGATGAAATTTTTACTAACGCTATTTAACATGTTCAATTAATCATTCAGAAATTTTTTAACAAATTTAAGTATCATTTTTCATTAAGATTCTTTTCTATAGAAATTTCTTAAATAATTTAAAATAAATATCTAAATTAAAAATTTAAATAAATTAAAATAAATTGACTAATTTTGAATTTAGAGAGCAGGTTTTCATAAAATTTCTAACATCGACGTTTACGATTTAGCTTCGAATTGTTCATTATTATAAAACTTAATAATTACGAAATATCATTTGCATTCATCCATTTTTTTCCTTTCTTATAAATATAAATGTGGGCCCGGTAGCCGAGTGGGTAAGGGCGCTTGGCTGCGGGTTAGAGGTAACGGGTTCGATTCCCGGCCTCGGTGGAGGGCGGGAATTTTTTCACGCTCCATTCTCCTCCAAACGGGTCCTAGGGCTTACCCAGCTCTTTGTAGAATGGGGACCGGGTTTCTTTCCCAGGAGTTAAAGGCGGGCAAGCGTCGGGCTGACCACCCGACCTCATACTAGTCCCGTTGGTCAAGCAACTCCGGCAGCCTTACCTCCCGCGATCCCTTGGGCCTGTTGTGGGGACCCTTTGACCTTTTTTTATAAATATAAATAAAGACTACGCCCGACGTAGTGAGCATGAGAATGATCCAATCAATTGTTGCTCTGCTTGTTTGTTTATAGGTTCATCAAATTACAATGGCTGAAGGATTTCCACAAAATTTGAGTCGTATCTTAATTTGGGCCTAAGTTAAGACACAGACTCTTATTGGTCTCTTCTCAAAAATAACTCCCAAATCCGATTTCTGTAAACTTTGATTCGTTGCTTATGTCTGGTACAAATATTGTAATAGTGTTTATGGAAGGATCGTTGAAATGGAAAAACAACGAATAAAGTTCTGGAACTGAATTGAATTAATTTATTAAATGAAAAACATTGGTTTTTTTTATTTATTTTTTATAGATTTAAATAGAAGAATTTGATTCGAAAAATTAATTAAAAATATTTAGAATGATTGGATAAAAACATAAAGAATTTAAATTAATTAACTGATTGAACGGCTGCAACGGAAAAGAATTTAAAAATAAATAGAACATCAGTAATTAGAAAATAGAAAACGAATGCTTTAAAATAAATAACGGTTCACGATTAAATTACAGATAAATACAGATAAATAATTTCTACAAAAATGCAAATAAATGATTTCTAAAAATATTTACATATAAACTGTTAGAATTTGATCACGATTATTTTAAGTTGTATCCTCAATATGGGCCCCATTTGTTACCTTGAAACTCGGCCCCAGTGCTGCATTCTCATGCCTCCCTATACGTGACGGATAGCTAATCGTAGGCCTATATAGTTTTTATTTATATTTATAAGAAAGGAAAAATGGATAAATGCAAATGATATTTGATTATTATTAATTGTAGTAGCTTATAATCCAGGAACTTGGGACCCAAGATCCCAGAAGTATATTATTCATTATTAAAAGATTAACGCAGTTTATTTATTGCTGTTCATGCTTTTCTTAGATTAGGAAAAAAAACAAACAAACAAAAAACCAATTACTACAGAGCAGACAGGAACAAATGCTGAAATGTGCTGCAAGTCTCCAATGTGAATAAAACTTAATAAAAGCCATTAAAAGTTTATATACAGACTTGATAATAGTAATTAATTATAATGAAACAAAACATAACAAAGCACTGACTATAAAAATGGGAGAGACAAGGATATGGTTTAATACCATTATTGTTCAACTAATGTTAATGAGATAAAGAAATGACGGTTAATGAGAGACCGTGTTGAATTAAAAATTGGACAATCAAATAAACATTATTTTAGATCATAACATTTTTTTATTAACGCTCATTTGTTTTTAATATCATTTGTTTACATCAAACTAGTAAAACAAATGTATAGTCAATTTATTACACTATAATATAGTAAAAGCAGTGGCGTCACTAGGGGGGTGCGGGGAGTGCGGACCGCACCGGGTGACACCATCACAAGGGGTGACACCAAAATGCTTTTACAAGGTTTTCCTTTTTTTTTGGGTTGAACAGATAATTTTTACAAGGTTTTCCTTTTTTTTTTTTTTTGGAGGGGATGACACCATGAGCTACCGCACTGGGTGACACCAACCCTAGTGACGCCTCTGAGTAAAAGAATTGTTTTTATTAATATTTCTCTGTTTTTAACTTTACTTTTTATATTAAAAAAAAATTCATAAACTTAATTGTAAAATATCTTACTAGTGTTGT
>JAFIDM010002131.1:46763970-46795053 GCA_023159025.1 Thereuonema tuberculata | reverse complement strand
AGCATTAACAAGAAAATTAAAAATAAAAAAGAGGGCAAAATGTTAATCATTTAACTTTAATCAACTTAGTAATCTATCATTTGCGTGCATTTTGATGTAATTAAAATTAATTTAAACAAGTAGGTAATGCGGATTTATTTTTTTTAAGAATATGGTAAAGTTTATACAATTTATAATAGACACATATTCTGAATTAAAAATAATCGCAGATTTTTCACATACAGTGTTTTTATAACATTAAAAATGTAGACATAAAAAAAAAGGGACAATATTTGAAGGGAAGTAGACTTAAGTTATTGCAAATAAACAAATAAATATTTGTTTATTTAATGTATTATTAATGTTAACAGTTATGCTTGTTTATTTTATACATTATTTTGGTTTCAATTAAAGTTTGTTATTTAACGTTAAAGGTTACCATTGCTTAATTCGTTGATTTTAATAGTATTGCAATCTTTATTATTTAATTATTAATATTTTAATTGCTTCTCTTATTGAACGCGAAATCTTTATATCTCACTTGAGCAAAAGATAATGTTTTTTTTTGTTTGTTTTTTGTTTGTTCGTCCGTTAGTCTTTTGTTTTTATTCAGAATCGGTTTACACAATCTCTTACTATTGTAGTTCACTTTTTATCAATGTAATGGCGCTATTCGAAGCAGAGTTTTCATTTGGAATCTTCTTACGTAACATTTCATTCATTGTTCGAACCTTTCACGAGCAGATGCTACGAATCTTGAATGACATCGTAGGCGACGAAAATTGAAAAAGAAAGTTCTGTTATTCCTAAGTATTTTTTTTTTTTATGTAATTATTAAAATAAATCCGACACAGACTCCTTTGTGATGCACAATGTCAGTGCGGATATCCCATTTCGTTCCAGGGGAGAAAGGAAATCTATCCCATTTCCTCAGTGTAATTCAAGATACAGCGAATCATTTATCAATGCTGTTCTTCACAGTCCAAATGATCTCTAAAGGACAAGGTTTTTAAGCAGAGATATTTATAAAAAGAAAATATATGTAAAAGCAAATTAAATGTAATTGAGAAGCAATTATGAACTTCCATCACAAGCTTTATTGAGGCAGTTAACAGAAAAGATAAAAAAAATCTTAATACTTATTAAGCCTATTTAGACTATAAAATGTCATCTATATCGCTAAGATAGTCTATTCCTTTTACGCAATTTCTTTTTTACTTCGATTTATAGAAAATTCTGATTTTTTTTTAATAAAGATTACATCACAAGAAAATTAGATAGATTTCTTCTCTGATTTCTTCTATAATCTTTATCTATAAATCTTCGACCGACGATTTTAAGACGCTAACGTCTTAACGTAATGTTGTTATAGCACCTGCTAATGGTTATTAGTAGACTATATGCTCCGAATTTGATTAATATTAATATTTTATGTAAAATCTATAAATAATTTAATGAAAGGAAAACAAGAGCAGCACCTGAATAAAATAAAATTGCCTTTCTGATTCGATTATGGGAAAATAATTTAGTGAGCAGTAATCAAGTAGTAAAGCGCTTCAATGCGGGCTGGAAGAGCCGGGTTCAATCCTCCATCGGGGATTTTTCCACGTTGAATTCGTCTCCAGAAGAATGGATATAACGGATTTCTAACGGGAGAGGGGGGGGGGGTTTAAAGGCGAGTGGGCATCAGATTGGTCAGGCTACCCGACTTCCACTTGGCCCCGCAGGTCAGGAAACCTAATGATCACATAGGCCTGGAGTGGAAAAGTTTAACTTTATTATGTAAATAATGTGTACTATATTACGAATCGAAGTGAAAGACAGCTTCAAGATATGTGGCATTTATACTTATAAATATTTATAATATGTAATACAGACTTTGAAAGTTTGCATTTACTGGTCCAACCAATCCCCAACAGAGTCAACCAATTGCCAACGTTTCGCCGACAGTCTATGTTACATGAGCACGGATTTGTGAAATTACATTCACTTGTACGTTGCCTTCTGATATAATATTTATTTCGTAATCATTGTTTTTCTATAAAAATTACCTTACAGGCATATGAAAGAAATTAAATAAATCGGAAATAGCTTTTATGTTCTTTTCAAATCATTTTTTTTCTTTCTCAGTGTCTCCCTAAAATCTCCTTCGTCAATGATTTGATTTAGGATAGAGCCATTACGAAGAAAGACATTTCAATCTCATCATTTTTCAATGAACGTTAGGAAAAGGAAAATTTGATTAAAAATTGCTCGTCGTTTCGTGAAAACTTAATCCAATCAGACGTCGAATTCAGATAAGGTCATAAGTCTTCTTAAATTAGGGAAGTTAGAATAGGAAGTAAAACTAGAACGATGATGAAAATTCTTTTCTTCAAAAAATAATCCTATAGTTATTTGTTAAGGACTTATTGATCAGAGTTATTACTGGAATAGAGAAACTTCCTGAAGTTATTCTCCGCCCATGACTGGTTGTTAAGTCAGAAAAATCATTACATTACATCTAAAACGCCATCCCTGCATTTCACAAATAGTGAATTATCAATAAAAATAATATTTTGTCTGTCTTCAAAGAAATAATAAGCTATTTCTTGAAATAGTATTTTCGTATCATATATGGTATTGACCAAAAGAATATTTTAATTATAAGATAAAAAGTGCAATTTTATATTTTATAAGGAATAATAATAACAGTAAATATTATGCGTTAAATTAATTTACTTAATTATTCTCAAAACAAAATAACTGTCTTTTGCAAAACATAAGTTTTAAAGTATTGTTAATATTTTTTTTTTAAACTATCAGATTAAATCAGAATAAATTTTTAGATTAATTTTCTGTTTACAATATTTTTGTAAAGATTTTTTAAGCAAGTATTTTTAGCTAAGAGACATTAATTAGCTGGAATAATTAACAATACTGTAGAATGAATAATTAAAGGGCTTAATAATCTGGAACATCTATTGTGTCCTTAATTTATACTTTTGTTTAATAATTATTCTCTTCATTGAATACTGAATGGTAATAAATTTGAACTAACTAGGAGTCAAAAGTTCAAAACGATAAAATACGTTCAGCATAGTTATTACTTCGGTTTCATCATTTGTTATTGCTATTTATTTCAAATGAGATTAAAGAGGGTATTTTATAAAGGATTTCTTCTTATCTAAGATGTATCAAAAGAATTAGAAGGAAATTAATAATATAAAATGTTTATTCCAACTTTTGCTATTTTCAATGATGCATCGCAGAAAAAAAAAATATGTAATCAATCTTCATATAATTACATGCGTTAAGTTTATTTTATGCACTATAAATAATTAATAAAGGTAATATATTGGAAAAAAAGGAAAATATTCCATCATGCACTAAAGTAAACAAAAACCAATTCATGCTTCTAATTTTGTCATTGACGGGGAAATCTTTAACAGCTGTTTTATCATTATTATGGATCATCAGCTAGACGATAAAGATGATAAAGACGATATATTCTTTAATTATAAAAAAGATACAGGAGAAATTAGACTGAGAACTGTCATTGTAAAAATTATTAAGATTATTAATTACAGATTAATAACAGATCAATTTCTAAATCTTTACAATATATTGTATTTGTAAACAATTTACAATATATATGTCTGTCCTATTTGCTTGAAAAAATTTTCTTCGCCTTCTTCAAGATTTGTTTGTTCCTTAGAGATTGTAAGCCGTGATCGGAATTTTTCCCTCGTTGCTTATCTCCAGGTGGATCGTCGGTCAAATAGATGTTGAGGTTCTTTTCCCTAGGCCTTCTATCTCTTATTTCGTTTCGAATTGGTGGTGATCGCGACAGCATTTACATCCTGTACTGCCAAACTTCATTTGGGAATAAAGGTATGAACCTTTCAATACCTATTTGAAGAAGCTGAAGGTCTTCAGTACATTTCCTTATACTCTAGACCCAAGCTATTTATTCATAAACTAAAAATATACGTAATTGCATCACAATATTCCACAGGGACACACACACAGACACATACACACACACAAAAAAATTACTAATATTTTATTTTAGTCATAATATAAGGTTATCTGTTATTTTAAGTTTTAAGTCATTTTTTTGTATTGCTATTATTAATTTATAAATAGATCTAATATTAAAAAAAAAAAAAACCCAACAATATTTGGCACTTCCTTGACAGGACATTACAGAACCAATTTCATTTTTTCATCTTTGTTGTATGCATTTATTTATAAATAAAAAATTACCTCAGAGTCACTGAATGAGATTAGTTGGCACACAAGATAATCTCACAAAGAAACAAAAAATGCTTATGAGTTTTTTATAACGCCATGAATCTTGAATAACTTCGAAAAATTAAAAAGTTAAAAAAATTTCTACTTTTTATCCAACGCAGCAAAGAGCCAAAAAGGCTAAAAATTCTCTTTTTAGGGGAACAATTTTAATGAAATTTGTTTTTATGATAAGCTAAATTTGTTCATTTCTAAGCGCTGTGAATAAAAGTTGCAACCGAAATAGAATTTGAAAACGTTTCGGATTTTTTTTTAAATTTTATTTTCCCTGTTTTCTTTGCTTTTCTACTTGTACCCCCATTTGAGGGCATTGTATCTTCAATAAAATCCTACTGCGTGATCTTGATCGTACATCGTTCAAAAATACCCATCGTATTCCATTAATCTTTTAATTTAATCGGCCTGAAACCTTTCCCTTGGTAAAAAGCTGGGCGCTGGATGTAATTACTTGTGAATTGTTTCGCAGATGTTATCAAAGTTATTTACTCTACGTTCTTCACAAAAAAATCTTAGAACACATGTGCTTTTGCAGTAGGCCAATCTTAAAATACTATGCTGTTTTGTTTGTTTAAATTCAAATCGTGTGAAAAAAGGGAATAAGAAAGCGCCAGAACTAAGATTATAAGTAAATCTAACTTTAATTACAAAGCACCTAATTCGTGATTACAATGATTGAACAATTTCAGTGATCAAGTTAGCCTAAATAAAACTAAATATTTTGAATTTCCAAGTATTTTTTTGATCTAGCTAGAACTAATACAGAATATATCAAAGAAACAATGATAGGAATATTGCTATTAACTTTATTTATAAACAAGAAGTTACTAAAAAAGCCTAAAATCTAGTTTCCATAAAATGTTATTTTTTAAAATTCTTTATTATTTTTCTTTCTTTTATTTAAAATTGTAAAAACGATAACCACAAAAAGCTATCTTTATTTCTATCATCTTCTGAACACAACTACTATATATATTTTTTCCTGAAATGAATTAAATGAGCTTTATTTACTTAAGTTGTCGGAATCGGATTAATTTTAATCACACGCATGAATTAAGGGATTAACCAAGAGGATTAAGTATTGATTATTTATTATTTCACTTCGATGCACGGTTCTACTGTTTTCCTAAAGGAATTTTTTGTCCTCTTCGCGCACAAATTTCTCGACCAGAACTCATTTGGAAAGATTTCAAATATAAAAGATCGTCTCAAGTACTTAAACATGTATACAAAGTTTGAAGAAGATGCATCCAGCGATTCAGAAGTTCCTAGGGGTGTGGGCGAAGACACAAACAAACATACTGACTCATTTGATAAGCCTCATTTTTATAGGAAAGTAAGCCAATAATAGTAATGTATTAATAATTTTAAAGATTTTTATTAGTTGTTCTGTCAGGTTCAAGCAACTCTTATAAGTGTGTGATATATTTTTATTATCACACTTTTATTAGCTCACACTGTCTAGTTTCCGGGTGAAATCTTGTAATCAATTTTTAAGTTACTTCTCATCGGTCAATCATCTAGAAATTTTGGACACTTGCTTATGTCTGATGACAATATAATAATATACAATAATATAATGATATATTAATATATTCCACCAAGACAACATGTACTTCCGTGCGCCTTTACTAACGAGACCAGCCGCTAGGCGGCGGCATATATATACAGGGTGTTGCAAAATTCGTGTGTAATATTCAAACCATGTAGGGCATGACTAAGGATCAATATATTCCTAATGAGCCCATGTCCGGAAACGCCCCATTAAGGCGCTAAGTGGTCCTAAAGTGAGCCTTTCCGAGAGAACATATCCTTTGCTACACCATAAGAAATGTGTTGCAGCCGAGCCCACACATTGATCTGGGGGTTCTAATTTGTTTGTTTCAACAAAAATTGCACTCCCAGATCAATGTGTGGGTCCTGTAAATGTGTCGCCTGCAAAACATTTCTTATGATGTAGCAAAGGATATGTTCTCTTAGAAAGGCTCACTTTAGGACCACTTAGCGCCTTAATGGGGCGTTTCCGGACATATATAGGCTAATATAGAAAGCGTGGTTTTTAAAAGGTTTTTAGCATTAATATTATTATTATTAAACTTGCTTCTAAATATTTCCCCATTTAAGTCAAAAATGTAGAAATGATTTTCAATATTCTTACAATTAATAAATTCAAAAATATAATTTATAATCATATTTACGAAAAAAAAATCAAAGAATGAACAAATGAATTCGAAGTAGAGAGAATTCTAAATGACATTTAACAAACTGTATTTTAACTTATAAATATATTACTACTAATAAAATAAGAATGATCAAGTTTAATTAGCGAAGCAAACAACTTCAGGCTTCGCAAACGTAATCTCAGAATTCCAGGTTACGAAATGAACACGAGATGGAATGTCGAACAACGACAAACAATTTTGTTGCTTGAGTAACTTAGTTATGTTAATTTGTTGTTGCAACTAAAAAAGACAAAATGTGGAAAGCAAACAGGTGTTTCTTTTCTGTTAAAGCATTTTCTCAGTTCAAATGACTTGAATTGTTATCATTCATCCGAACAAGGAAGAGACAAAAGCGGAACAGATTACTTGACCTTGAACAACCTTGACTGCTACAAATTACATTGCATTGTGACGTTTTCATACGGACAGAAGGAACGGATAGAAGTTTAGGAAGGCTGTGATATTGTTTTAAAGAAATTTATGAATACGAATGAGGATATTTATAGGAAATTTTTTATTGAAAACAGACGAGGTCAAATAGAAATTTCACTAGAAAAAAAAAAGCTATTAAATAATCAAAGAAATAAAACAATGAATTGTGTTCTTAGATAGTTCATTCCGCACGTTTAAGAAAGATTAATAATGAAATAAGACGTTTAAAAAAATTGCTTGACGACTAATCTAAAATAGATAACAAAATATAGTTTTTACGAATCTAAAAAAAACAAAACAAAAAACTAATTTCTTTTTATACATTAAATATATAAACTTTTTTAATAAGTGACAGCATTAAAATTTATTTAATTTACTTAATAATATGAAAAAACAAAAACAAGAAAAGAAAACTGACCCTAAGTTGTAAATTACAAAAACGATATTATAGTAATTAAATAAGTTCAAGATTTTATTTAAGTTATTAAGATTAGCATTTTTTAATAATTGTAATAAATTACTCTTATGTTATTCTTTAATTTAATTTTTTAAAGCTCAGTAATAAAATTTAAGTTTTGAATTTCATAATTTCACTTTTATAAATTTTATTTATTTGAAATGTATTTACTTAAAATATATTGGAAAAAAATATTCTTAAATAATGCACTGCTTGATTTAGAAGATTTATTGATTTAGAGACAAGTCGAAGCTGGGGGTTTATTTTATGTTTCACACGTTCACAGCTTCTTTACTTTGATTGATTTGTTTGATATATTTCTATGAGGAGTTAGGAAGATTATAGCATTTATAAATATAAAAATAAATGTTAGAATAATTATTTAAGTCTTTTCTATTATAGCATTCCTTGTAAAAAATATCGATATATTTGGTTCCTTTATGATTGCCTAAGCTCACGTTGAAGTTCCAATTGTAGTTTCAATGGTTTTAATGTTAGTTTAATGTATTTATGATAATGAGGTATTAAGTCATTAATTGCTTATTTGTCTGTAGCTATTATAGGAATAGTTTTAGGAAGAATTAGTACTTGTTGAGGGTTTGTAGGAAGATTCATTCTGATAGTAACACATGTATTGAGTTCATCTGGAATATTTTGTTTTGAACGTTTAGAGAGACGATAATTAATTGATTTAGAGATTAATTGATTAAGATTTAATTTAATTTAATTTTAAAGCTCAGTTATAAAATTTAAATTTTAAATTTTAAATTTCCATAATTTTGCTTTTACACATTTTATGTATGTAATTTATCTGAAAATATAATTTATTTACTTAAAATATATTGAAAAATAATGCATTTATTACCTAAATACCACATATATTATTCTAAACATACATTATTTATTTTTTTTGTGTGTGATTATCTTCACTGAGAACATTTTTTTTTTTATTATGCCATCTTATAATATTTTTTTGACAAATATATGTTTTTAATATTTTCTATCAGAAAAAAAGCCATAAAAAATTTTTACTTATAAGTTTTTCATAAAATAAACATAAGTTACAATAAAGTAAAACAGAACAAGATTATCGCTATGCAGTTTGCAAGTAATTCCATTTAACCATGCAATATAGTTGTTGTTTTTTTTTTTATTAGGCCTATTATTATTAGTTTATAAAATCTTTTATTTATTTATTTTTTCGTGTAAAAATATTTGAATTGTTGAGTGTTCGATAAATTTGGATTCTTATGGGAAGTATTCACTATAAAAAGATATTCAAGGCAGTTGAATTGAAACTGTTTTTCAAGTTCAATTTCCATGATCTATTACATGGAATTCGCTATTTGACACTGAATAACATCCTTGAGAAAGAAAAAAAAAGAAAGAATAAATGGCCCATGACGAAGATCTCTTATTTCCTGGGTAATATTACGTTCCATTTAGTCATATTTCCTTAATTTCTTCTGTGGAAAAAAAAAAATGGCGTCTTCCTGAAGTCGTAATGATATGATGTTAGCCTTTCCAAAGAACAATTTTTAATTAAAACTTTTATATTTATTATGTTTTATAGCTAAAAAGCTACTTTTTGTAGCTTACTGAAGACTAAATGTTTTTAGAATTATAAACGGTAGTTGATAGTTTTTCCAATATTCCCATGTAATTTAATCAATTTTTGAAAATCGATAAAATGTTAAATTTACTTGACCTACTGCTGCGTAATTATTTTGGTTATAAAGTGGAGTTCAAAGGTCATTATGATAAAAGATAGACTGAGTTACAGACAAAATATGTAATGCCTTCATTACACATCTATCAGGATGGATAACTTAATGAAAGAGTTAAACAATACTACTTTGATGAATTAGTTGAAGACTTCTTTGCTACGTGACCTTGTTTTCTCCGTCTGAGCAAACCTGTTCTTAATGGTTTGATGTTTGAATTAAAAGAAACCATAAACTGGGGCAGGTATTTAAACCAGTGTTTCTTAAACTGGTTTTTATTTTAAGATCTCCTTCTTTGGAAATAATGCTTATGCCAGTCACATGCCTATAAAAAAAAATTTAAATGATGATCTATTATTCGGTAGATATGTAAAATTATGCACTGTTTTTCATAATCAGAACCTTTTCTAGAATATTTATTTTAAGTTACTGTTGTTCAGAAACCAGTAAAATAATTATTCAAAAGAATAAAGGTTTTTTTGTTTTTTTGTTTTCATTTCTGAAAAAAAATTCTTCAATGTATCGCTTAAACCATTGCTGTAAATACGATATCTTAGTTTATGAATTTTAATTCACTTTCTTCCTTTCTTTTATTATTTTATTGTAATAAGAATTTATAATTTTATTGTAAATCCTATATCTGCTCTTTAATAATTGCCACTCCCCATGATTGCTCATAGGAAGACAAGTGAAAAGTTGACACAGCCAGATGTTCAGATTACTTCCTGTAAGTCCGGAAGTAGTAACAAGACTTGTAAGTCCATCCGGTGTAATCTTTTCTCATTCTGTTGTTTGTAAGACTGAGAACAGTATAAACTATCTGTTTTAAACCTGTTTTTATTACCATAACTGTTCGAAAACCAAGTTTTTCGTATTAAAACATCTATACACAATTTGTTTCACGCATCCATGCGTGAAATATCTTGACTCCACTTCCAATATCGAATTATTTTCACTTAAGTTTGAGTTTAGTTTTAAGATATAACCTATTACTGATGAAATATTGCTGAATAGCTTGCTTTGAATAATTTATGGAATTTATTTCCTGAATAATTTATGGAAGAACGAAGAATTTTTAAGAACCCCATCAGAATGAAGTTGATGAATTTCATTAATTATGCTTCTATATTTCGATGGTGAATGTGGGTAAATTTGATCAGAATTTCTACGGGATCCATTAATGCCTGAAATCTTATGGGTGTTGGTTAATATAAACCAAGGGTTAACTTCAGCCCTCCTCAGTCATTTTGGTTGACTTGAACGGGATTCTGGGACAATTGTTTCTCAGTTCTCATCAACCATAGTTACTCAATGCAGAATATAAAAGTAAACAACAAAATACAAGCGTACAGAAAAGAAAGTTTCAAAGAAATGTTAGAGATAAAAGTCACAGAGATAAAATCTTTAACAATTTCATGTTCTACAGCGAAGAAATTTGTATTAAAATCATTAGTTTAAGAAGGTTTAATTTGCATCAGCCAATTAATATAAAAAAGTTAGATTTTAATTTAATCTAAAATTGTGAGTCGTATAGTTGTTTTGATAAACTATGCAACTTTTAGTGTTCGCCGCACATTGAAAAGCTTTCTTCATTCAATAACCTACTTAATTTTATAATTAAAAAAAAAATCTTCAAAAACAAGAAACATTCTTAAATAAAAACATCGTAAATATTAAAGGATAAATTTTATTTTTTTATTAATTTATTTTCAATGAAAAAATTATTATTTGCTTGTCAAGGAAAGAAATCTGAAAAGGGATAATAAGGTCAAAATCAAGACCTAATCAAAGTATCTTCGTAGGCTATCTTAATAGAAATCAAACATAATAAAAGTGATAATTGTGGTCACTGCAAGTTATTCTTCTATCATCCAACTAAGAAGCCATTTTTAGTAATACAAAAATTATGAGTTTTCATCCAACTTTTTATTTTTCAGGAAAAGCCCGATTTATATAACGAAGCATAAAAATATCGAAAAATATATAAATAAAAATACAAGGTAATCCGAATACTCTGTTTAGGCTATATATAAAGGACAATGAAGGCTTTAAAAACTTGGCCAAAAGGGACACAGTGAAGATCGAATGATCAGTCCAACGCTCATGCGTGACTTATAAAGAAAAAACAAAAATAAATGAATAAAAGTAATGCATTTCAAATGATTACAGGACCCTATCCTATAGTACAATTCATGGATAAGGATCTTATAATTTTATTTCCTTGAACCTTTGAATAGATAAATATTTGGAGTTTGTAGTGGATAGAAGAAATATATCTCATCTTATACATAACATACAGTAAACATTCTTTGCTCAATCCTGTTTCTAGTTGGTTATAAGAAGCTTTAAGATTCCTTTTTTAAAACCAGATTCTGCATCACTGTCTAAATTTTAAATTGCATAATACAACCAAAGAAATAGAAGAATTTTTTTCCTTTTACTTTCTTTTCATAAGTTATTAAATGCATCGCTTAATTCTCTACTGCATCTAACTTCATAGAAAAATACAAAGAATAGAGTTCGGAAAAAGTAACAAATATCTCGTGACAGAAACCAAATAAGATTTAACAAGAAAACAAACTTTAGGAAAAGGTAACATATTAAAAAGTAATATCTGTCGTTTTTAATCTTTGAAAAAGGTAAAAGAAACATTTCAGAGTGGGCTGATCATTGCCAGCTTAAGAATCATTGCCCCGACCCAGACATACATATTATTTTCAATGTTCAAAATGAATATAAAAGGTTTACATTGGAGTCATGTTTAATTAACAGTTGTATATGTTTAAATAAAGATAAATCCCTTAAAGTCGATGAAGTGTCTCTTAATATTTTCATAAAATCTTTAACAAAAAATAATAGATTTAAAGAGATTTTGGATTTTAATTAAGCAAAGATTTTGTAATAATGATAAATCACCCATGTTTATTCAAACGAATTTGTTAATAATATTTAATTGGTGTTACTTTATTTTTATTGTTAATGTCGTGTTTCATGTTTATTGAAGTTATTTGTTGCATATTTTAAGTTGTTATTGTAGAGAAAAGTGAAGGTTTTCTCTTTCATTTCTTATTTTTGTTTTTGTTTATTTATATTGTATCCAGAAGAAGTCCTTGGAATAAATAGGACGAAATATTGATTATCATTGGAGTAGTAGGAGTTTGTTTTTCTTCATCGTATTGTATATATGAAATATCTGTCGTATTTATTCACTTTCTCTATTGTCCACTCTCAAAAAAACAACACTAAAAATTGGAATAAAGGAAGAAATCTCCTTTCTCTTTGGTACAACTTTGATTACGTATTCCAATTTTACAGTTTATTTATCACAATTTAAATTCTGGTTTGTCCTTTATTCGTTTAATTTCTCGTGAATGTTTTACACGAATAATTACTTACTGTCAGATAGTGCACTAAAGCATTCAAAGAAATTTGACTGCTAACTACAGAAAATGGCTGATAGGGCTTCATATCTTATATAAATCCTCTAATTTCTTATTTAAAATTCTGGTCAAATTTTTGACCTCTGTCATGTTTGAAGTCAAGGTAACAAGTTTTGACTTTATCATATCTGTTGCTGGCCATCCGAGACTTGTCAGTACCACAGGTAGTACAATGCTGATAGTACAGATAGTACTTACTATCTGTATCTTATCGGTGATAAAAGACTTGTCTTTTGAACTCAATATAAATAGGTTCAGGTTTTTAGGGGAAAACCTTTGAAACCGTTTCAGTCGAAGGAGAAATTGAATGCTGTGTTCGGCGGGTGTTTGTTTGTTAATTATACAATGGTGAAGTGGGCGTTTTCTACATTGATTGTAGATGACTCAGGGCTCGGTCTTTCCATATACGGAAATGTAAGAGCAGACACGCCCTCAATAACTTACTGCTGTCAATCTTGAAGGCGACATTGCCAAGAAGAATTATATGTAAAAAAAAAAAAGAAGTGATCTCTGCGGCAGACAATATACAAAAGGGAGTGCAATGAATAAACACGAGATCAGACAGGATTTACAGAAAGCGATTCCATTCAAGTAGCTGCCATTTCAATTGTTCTTTAAATTGGGAAAGAATTTCATGAATAAATGATAAGATGACGGAATTCAATTTCAATAATAATCATAATTAAGAATTCTAATCATGTCATTAAAAAACTTAATAATTTTAGAGTAGAAGTTTAGCGCTATTAACCTCGTATTGTAAAATGAATAAAATTGTGTCAAAAGCTTCTTAATATGTTCTAAGGTTCCAGGTTTAAACGCTGCAAAAAAGAAACAAAAACAATAGACTGCAATGATCTAATAAGACCATTGTAAATGTTGATATAGGTTATGAAAAAAATGTTTAATGCGCTATTTTATTCTTAAGAGTTTATATGACAAAAGAAATAGGATGAAAAAGGGAAATGTGGTTTAGTATTAGTTTTCGCAACCTGCCGCTCTACTGATTAGGATTTTAATCCAATAATTACGCTAAATAAATAATCAAAAATAATTAAATAGATACGTAAATAATGCAACAGTTTCAACTAGGAAATATTGGACTTTTAATCCATATTGGTTCAGTTTATGTAACGTTTAATTGAATGAAATGAACTTTTAAGGGATTTTGATAGTTCATAAAAGGCAGATCTCCTGTATTGTACGAATTTCAGTCAATTATTTTATCTAGAACTCGAAATGCTCAATTTTCAAGTTGTCAATAGGTTTTAAGGCTAAATGAAACAAAATTCTTCTTGAAGTACCACAGCATCGCCTGCTGTAGGCGATCATCGACTTTTTCAATTACGTGGCGATCTAAGGAGGATACAGTGATGATTTCCCGTTGCCTTCCACTGGGAAGAAGCTGGAATTCAAGGGAAATTAGAGAAAACCTCTCCTTGTGATGCTTCCAATCTTCTCGAGTGAAAAAAAAACCATGCCTTATCAGGACGTGAACCCAAGTTCCTGCGAAACACAATCTAATTGCTAAACCATTTGATTATCGCTTGCGGATTAAATAAGTTATAACTATCTTTAATTAACGAATCCAAGACTTCACTACTATTTATTTTGCTCTAAACTTATAGACAGAAATGTGTAACGATAATGAAATGTTCAGTAAATGTTCGAATCTTTGTAGGGAAAAATCTTCACTATGAAAACATTTTTTGTGATTTGATTAAGATGAAAGAATTAATTTTGTTGCCGATTAATTCATAAATAGTTGCGACCCGTGAAATATTCACGGAAGTAAAACAAATTCAACATTTTTGAAAAACACGAGATTGAAAAAGATGTTCTAGGCTAATTTTTTTAGAAGCCATGACTTCCACAACAGCCCATATTTAATTTGAATATCGGGTTCTTTGTTAAAATAATATTATAATATTGTTAAAATAAAAAAAAATAAAAAATTGATTTACCACTTTCGTAGTAGCCAGCGCTGCGGTTTCTCATTAAGAAACATAATGGCAACCAAATGCCCTAAAAGAATAGGTACGTTGAAATTGAGGCAATATTAACGGAAGTAAAACAAATACTACAATTTTGAAATATCCTGAAATTTTTGAAAAACACACGATTGAAAAAGATGTTCTAAGCTCATTTTTTAAAAGCTATGACTTCCCCAACAGCCCACATATAATTTGAATAACTAAGCCAAATTTTGTTAAAATAAAAGAAAATAAAAAAATTGATTTACCAGTTTCAACAATAACAGTAACAATAACGAATATCAATAATCCTGTCTGCGCAAAAATGAGGGCACGTGCATCGTCATTATCCTCTACTTGTTGAATATTGAAAGAGCGGCGACACTGCCGAAATTATGTAAAAACCGAGGTTTTACAAACTCTATGATAAATTTTAACGCATGAACTTCATGCATTTCAGTGTAAACTTCATTTATGTGGGAAAGAAAATTTCAATACGCTGATAGTAATTATGTAATCGCGATCCGTGGCCGTGAAGTGAGACGAATATTAGAGACGCCATCTTTAAACATGGGCGTGACGTCATGCCTGACGTGTTCGAACGCTGCACTGTGATTGGTTATTTCAAATTACAAATTTACAAAACTACAAATTTACAAAGATCGTACAACTTTTGCCTATTAATAGGATGATTCCTGAAACTTTAAAATATTAACTGTAAATTCTGTTACAGGATTGACGGGAATTCTTATTATTTCTTAGCTCACAATCTTCTCTTCCCTATCTCGAGGTCAATTTTAATTCCTGCATCCTCAAGTTCATTTCCTTCATTTTTTAGACTATGTAAAAATTACATGCAAAATAATGACATTTATTATAAAAGGTTTATAATAATGATAGTTTTACATTAAAATATAGGGTGGCAACTGAAAATTAATAATAACAAAAAGATATGATAAACATAGAATGACCCATTTATGTGATCATAAAGAAATAAAACTAGATACGGAATCCAGTATATTCTCTTTGTTTAATGGAAAGTTGTCTGAAAGTTTCATAAAAGTTCAAATACATTGCTCTTATCTTGTACAGAGTAGGTTTCTGTCACTGGTCTCACTGGAGGAAATGAGAAGTTGGATGACAGTTGGACACTTGTCCGCCTTAACGCTTGCAAAGAAATCCGATGCTTGACAACTAACCCACCTTTTAAAGCTGGGCTCACGTTTGTTAATGTCAGCGCTGCGGTGTTTCCAAAGAGCGCGCTTAAATTTCCTTTGTAGCAGTCAAACCGTGTCGTGTGTCGTGCATATTTTGGAACGGCGACAAAGGGACAAAACATGTGTTATCAGCAATCCATTTTATTTTTATTAGATCAATATAGTCTAATATAAATAGTTCATTAGAAATTAAACAAAGAATTAATATAACGTAGAATTAGAATTTATTTTAGAAATTGTAGCTAGTGATTTTGTGATCATTTCAGTGAGAAATGAGCCGACAACCTCACCGATTCTCTTTCAGTTTCTTTGTTTTCTTTCTTTATTTTGATTTAGAAACCTCTTACAGTCCAACTTTTCTTTCACATATTTACTAAATATCTACACTCCGTTAATTAAAAGCTTTTTGATCTTTAGAAAACTCAGAAATAAAAAAAAAAAAGGAAATATGAATCGAGCGAAGCAATGACTGCAGATTCCTCTTTAAGCAATGCATGTGTTTTATGATTGGCTTTCTGAAAATGATTATTCCCGCCAGTCTCTTACAACAACGTGATTGTCCTTTCTCTGATCTTTAAGAGCTACTGTCTTGGGCGGTAATGGACTTCGAGGGACTTTAACGTCACAAACTGCCGCGGAAGTCCGTTCTTCCGTGGCATATACGCGCCGGGCTTTAGACCGCTATCACGAAGTCTGTTATTTGGCAAATATGTTCATTTGGATGACATCATTTGGATGCAAATATGTTCATCATGAATGACATTTTGTTATCTACACGGAAGCAGTGCCGGAAAAAGACGGGGTGGGAAGAGGACCAGGTGATATAGGTGTATGCCTATGGACATACGACTTTACAGGCAATATGTATTGAAAGGGCGCGACATTTCAATGTCAAGTATTACAATAGAGATCTTATTGATACAATTATTTACAAACTGATTTGTTCAATTTTTTTTACACTTACTTTTCTTCTGACGTCATAAAGGAAAGACAAAATTGACTAGACCAACCCAACCCTAATAATTTACAAAAGCCGGCGTTTATGCCTCTGGAGGCAGGAAAGAGCGATAAAATAAGAAGTCAATAAAAATCATTACTTTATTTAATTATCGCTCTATTTGAATCATTATTGTATCAAAATTCAATGTTTACGAATTTACTTATTTATAATAGTAATTTATCAATTTAATTGGTATTATTGTTATAAAAATGTGACATAATTAATGTCTGACAATAGGATAGGCCATCGCCATTTCAAATCTCAATGCTATGTAGAATATTTAATGTGATAATTACGAATTAATTTAAAGTTGTTAAAAAAAAAAAAACCTCTGAAATTTGTTCAACAAAATTTGTCATTTAGAATTATCGATATGAAATGAACAAATGCTGATTTGTAATTTTTCTTACTTGTAATGGCATCAAGAACGCTTTAGATCGTTCTGAATCACTCTGTATTTTTTTAAAAAAAAATTCCTTTTCATGGAATGTCTTTTGTAGAAAATCTTATATTTTAGACTTGTATATTTGTTACTGTAATAACGAAAATCGACATTTGGGAATTTGGGAATCTATCTGTGTTACAAATAATCAGTTTTATCTAAAAAAATATATACCTCATTTGTCTGTGTTAGTGTGGGTCTGTATTTGTTTGAAATATTTCGTATTTTCCGATTAAAACTCATAGGCACTATTGTCATATTTTATTTCAGTAATGGTTATTTCTCTATTTCATATTACTATAAATGATGATCTAAAACTCATACAATATTGTTTAAATTTTAGTAATAAAAACTACTAAAACTTTTGAAACACTCTGAAAGGTTTTTTTTTTTGTTTCTTTCAGTAACACACTTTTATCCTTCTACTATAATCTTCCTGTTTTCCAGAAAATGGATGGGATAGTATTAACACTTATTTTGCTCAAAATCTTTCTCATAGGTTATGATGAAGCAGATCCCCCCATGCAGAATCTAACGTCTCAAATTTGATTTTTTGAATTATTTAACCAATTGAAACAGGAATACAATTATTTTTCTAAAAATTCAGTGATTTAAATACTAACTTCACTCATGGATTGATTTGAATAAAATTCTTAAATACAGATAATATTATCATTATTATTTTGTCGCTACAGCCACCATCAGACCACTCCTCAAAAAATAAATTATTAATAAATAAATAAATAAATAAATAAATAAATAAATAAATAAATAAATAAATCTTTGCTAGAATCTAGAAACGTTTTAAAGCATCGCAGTTTAAAACCTCTTCGATAAATCGACCGAATCATATTATGCTTTCAGACAATCTGAGGCTATATTATATTTCAGTTTTTTCATTATATTCAGTTTTTGTAACATTAAAGAAGTAAACGAAGACAAAACGTGAAATAGATAGAAATTTAATAAATTCTACTCTCCACGGGTTTCATTCATTTTTGCTACTTCTTTGATTTAATTTATATTATAGTTATTGTTACATCGATTTAAATTTTAATTTAATGAATATATGATTGAAATGTGGTTAGTAGGATTCATCTGTCAAAAAATATATTCTAAGAGCTTCTCAAGGTATAGAAGCTCCTTCTAGAATTAGCTAGAAAAGAATTACCTTTGTAATTTTCTCTTAACCCTTATATATAAGGTAAAGGCACCAGTTGTGGATCGGCCTAAGCATAAACTTGGTTTTCACCACGAGAAATAGCTAAATAATTTTCATTTTTGCATTTATTCCTTTATTAAGCTCTTATAATTGACATTGTATTACCTCAGTTCGATAAAAAAAATATTTACTGCATTTTCACAGTCTTCATTTGTATTTTGACGTTTGATCCACAATTGGACCCCACGAACCACTGAATTTCCGCCAGAACAAAAGGCTGCAGAATTTCCCGCAAACATGGCCAGAGGCAGAAAACACTATGTTTTATTTTTCCCCGGTTACATTAAACCTTGTACTATCATACATTCATTAATTCTAACGTATATCCATTCTAGAATAACTACAAATAACTTTCAGGCTAACTCACCTTAATTTTCTTTTGAAATTCTCACAAATTATTTAACAAATTCACAGGATGGCTCCACTTGAAACTCCAAACAAACTATAATACCAAAACGAAGCTCATGAAGAGTTCGGGATTCTATATATCTGAGCCATCTGTTGATAAGTGTGATAATTAAGACGGTAAACGACTTGATCCGCAATTGGTTCCTGATCCACAACTGGTTCCCTTACCTTAAATGTTATCCCTTTTATAAGGGTTATATCGGAGCCAACGATGGACTTTGGGCGCTGGAGGTTCCCAACATTTCAATGACCCGGGACTGAGATGAGATCGGGTGGGAGGCGCAACGCTCCCACTCAGTGCCCTTACCCAGTAAAGAAACTCAGACCGATACCCATTCTATATGGGGCTGGGTGGATTCTAGGACTGGACTGTAGGAGAATTCAGCTCCTCCAATCCGCAGTCAAGTCACTTGGATAGCTGGCCCACTTTATTCTATATTCAATATACATACTATGAATATTTAAATTTCGTTGATTTCATTTCATTCTAAGCATCTTGAAGGATGTTTCTGTGAGTTAGAATTTTATAATCCAGTTTTACCTCAACACTCAAAATTACAAAACCTGCAGACATTGATGATTACTACCAGTATAAAGAACAACACACGAAGATTTACAGAATTCAAAGAGAAGATCATAAATATATTCCTAAAACACCAATAACTTAACTACACGAAATCTATATTGCTTTTTCTTTTCTTTCTTTTTTTCCTTCTTTCTTCTTTTTATAATTCTATGCATAAGTTCTTAGTGAATAAAAAGCAAAAACAAAACCAACATTTTTTTTTAATGAATATGTTAATTTACTCTTAAGCGCATTGTATTAAATTTCAAGAATTTTTGAAATTTTAAGTAATTTTTCGTAGAAGTTACTTTTTAAATTTTTTAATTAATTATTATTATTTTACAACAGTGCATCGTAAAATTACTAATTTCTGAAATAAATTGCTAAGATATTTTGGAGTATTTCTTTTCTTTTTATTTCTGTATTCTTTCAAATAGTAGTTAAATTCTAAAAAGTCTCTTTAACATTCGTAATTGAACGCAGTAGGCTATTTACTCGAACTTATAAGATATTAAAAAAAAAAATCGGTTTCAAACAGCCCAGGAATTCCTTGTGCTAGAAGCGTTAGATTCAATGTCAATATTAAATTTTTCTTGCTTAAAATCCATTAACATTTATAAAACACACACACACACAAGTTAAGATTGCATGCTTGTATTTTTGAAGATCTTCCTCAATCTCGGAAAAGCGGAAAACCTGCAAAATCTACATAAAAATATGTTGTTTAGGAGCTCACAACTGCCTCTGAAAAGAAGGGGAGGTTTTCTATAATAAAAGATTTCTGAGAAAATTTAAGATCTCATTTTTTTAGTTGTTAATCTACCACCAAAATATTTTGAAATGTGATGCTTACAATTATTTTAAAAATTTATAGTTTCGGTAATTTTTCAACGAAAGGTCCTTGAGGTAAATTAATTTTTAAAAAAATGACCACAAGAGAAAAACTTTAAAACTTATGTTTATAAATAAACAGGAAATATGGGGGGAATATCGTAAGTGATCTCTTAATTTTATATTTACTAAAAAGCGTAGAACTAAAAGATTTTTCGTAATGATTTACTAACTTAATATCATTGTCAAGTTTGCTTGTTTTGCTTTGTTTTTTAAACTGATTTTCTCCCTTAGATTTAATGTTGAAAAATTACTGAAATTATTAATTTATAAAAAAAGTTACATTAAAACTTTTTTTTAATAGTAGATCAGAAATGATAGCGAATGAACTTTAAAATCTCAAAGCTTTTCCCAAATTCATCTGCTCTTAAGCTCTTTCATTTGTATTTAGTTTGCCTTCTTTTAAAATATGCTTTTTTTTTTCCTTTAAGTAATTGATTTTCTTCTCCGAAAAGTTTTAGAAGAGAAAAAGTATCCATAATACCTCTCGCATCACTGTGAACAATAACAAACTAAACTATAACTTTAATTATGACAGTGCAGCATTTTTTTCCCGAAAGTAATTAATTAAATTAAGATTAAAATAAGAAATCTCTGAAAGAAATTGAAGCCTACTTTTCTTAAACTGATGCTTTTCTTTGTTTTTTTATTAGTTGTGAAATTATGATTGCAAACGAAGAGTCTCCGTTTATTTTTAAGTAATATCTTCAGAAATCACGAATTTCTCGTTTTCTGAAAAAATTAATTAATGCTTTACTTACTCAAGGTCAACTGAAAAATACAGGCCACGGAACTGAAAAGAAAATATCACGACAGTAGTTCTACGACGGGACACATATCAATATGGTACTGCTTGTACAATAAGGTTTTAAACAATTTATTATTGCACAATTATAAAGTTGCTATTGTATTATAATGGCACCATTATCGTTACGTTTTTCTTTTCAGCGCCGTAGCCTGTGTTTTTAGTTGGTTTTGAAAAATCGAAGTTACTTATATGTGTAATGATATCAAAGCGCGCCAAAACTATTTAGGTTGTAGTGCTTTCTAGAGAATTCTAGTCATTTTCACGCATTGATTTCTCGGCCAATAAACTTCACGGAAAAGTGTTTATTGTCTCTTGCTCGTAAACTTGTACGCCAAGTTTTAAGATGATCCATTCAGTTGTTCCAAAGTTACTGGGAGGAGGGTGAACACCCGTACACCCACAAAACTGACTGACCCACATAACCTAGGAAATTTCGCTAATAAAAAATGAAACGGTTTAGATTTCCATCTGATGTCAATTCGGATTAAAAGATGTATTTTACTTTGAGAATGATTTCACCTTGTTTGAGAATAATAGGAACGGATTTCTTATTTGCTTTTGTTATTATATTAAATATTCTAGATTCAAAGAGGTTTACAACAATTTGGAAGCAATTCTTTGGTCATTATCATTAATTATTTCAAGCTCATTAATGATATTAATAATGAAGAAACTAACATTTCAGGAACAATAGAGTCACGCAATTAGGAAAGTTTCAGAGAAATTCTTTTCTTTATTCGTTTTAACCTTGCTTTAATTCCCGGATTAACGTCTGTGATCTTCGCGAATGCTTTCCGTGACTCGGGGGAAGCTAAATTCGTGAATTATGAAGAATAATTGTGAAATAAAGTGCAGTGGCAATCGACTAAATTGAAAGCACTGCTTGTCAAATTCTGCTATGGCTGTTGCTATGACGACGGAACCAACAGGTTGTTGACTTGGCAGATCGATATCTTCCGCCATTTTTGTAGGAAAAACAGATCGATTCAAACCGCAGAAGTATTTAAAAGAAAAAAAAAGAGCGAGAGAAGAAAACACGAGTCAAGATTGTTAGGAAAAAATCAAGAACGTTCTTCATTGTAGAACATATATGTAGTTAAAGATGAGCTTGACTGAACAGTGAAGAGCAAAATGTACATACACTGCAAATTGTATAATAATATGCAATAAAGTTAAATGCTACAGTAAAACATGTAATCGAAAACTAGGATTGTTGGCGGAAATTTAACAATATCGATTTTTACAGTTTTTTTACAGCAATTTAATGCAAATTTACACACACACACACACACACACACACACACACACACACACACACACAAAATGTCGGATAGAAACTTGAATTTCATAAGTTTGTAAATCAATATCCGGGATTTTATTTCTGTAATGGTAGGGTCTAGACCAATCTATATATTCACAGTTATTCGTAAACACAACATTGATCTACCTTGCTTAGTATTAAAGATCTAACAATATTCTAAAGTTGATTACTGCTTAACTTGAGGTTCTTGAGAAAAGATTAATATTTTTGTCTTTGTAGATAAGAACTTTTTCACATTTTATATTTACTTAATAAGTAGTAATAGCCTATTTATTAAAACTTAATGCTTATGCAGTGAATGATGAAATTTGGAAGTATTTATCTAAACAAAATTTATCAGTAGTATTTATTTAGAAATCAAATTTTAACAATAAAAATAATTAAAAAAAGAAAAACCAAACTAGTTTGTAAAATCGGCAGAGGTTTACATCTGAAAAGAAATTATAACGCACTATAAAATGCGCCCTTTTCTGTAATTTTTAAAATTAATTTTTATTAGGATTAAAACTGA
The DNA here is from genome assembly GCA_023159025.1 of Thereuonema tuberculata. NCBI lineage: Eukaryota > Metazoa > Arthropoda > Chilopoda > Scutigeromorpha > Scutigeridae > Thereuonema > Thereuonema tuberculata. Next base: position 46,772,154 of record JAFIDM010002131.1, on the reverse strand, counting down.
AGTAAAGTTTTAAAATAATAAACTCTCAAAAAATCAGAATATACCTAACAATTATTTTCAGTAATCATATCCTTTTATAATATAAATTACATATTTAAATTGAGAAATTTCAGCAAAACAAAAAAAAAAATCCGAAATCCACCAAGTTGACTAAATATATTTTTACAGATCATGTTAAAAAAAAAAGCAAAAACAAAACTTTAAGCAATTAAAATAGTGTTAAACTATGAAAATTAAAATAATGATGAAGTTAATCTAGGGTGTGTTGAACCGTGCTTTAAGAATCGGAGCCCCCAGAAGATCAGTGTTATATTTCTCCGTTGAAATGGTAGACTTGTGGAACTGAACCACAAAGCAGTGATAAATAACAGTTCTTTAACCATTACTCAGTGGGAAGTACGCTTACGAACCTCCGATTCTGAACACATTCAAGCTGAAACTCTGAAACTGAAGAATTATTGCGGGTTCCAATGTTCCCATCAACGAAACATTGATGTCTACCCTAAGATAAAATTAAAGATTGGTGAAAAACTTTCTCTTATTATATATAAAACAGATTTGTTTACCTTTAACTAACAACTCAAGTATCAGAGTTCAGTTTAAGACTCCGTTTATAAAATTTGGGATTTCAAATGAAAAACAAACAAACAAATAAGCACCGAAACAAACAATAATCTGCAGTACTGTATTCTTGAGGACATTTCCATTGTTTCACAAAATAATCTTAGTTTGATGAGACTGAATTTATGTAGCTATGTAGGAAATCGATCAGAAGTAGAATGCAATTTTTTCAAAATAAAAGCACTATTTTCCACCTTTTTTTATCTAAGAAATACAGTATATACATAAATGAAGTCTGCTGTGGCGGCCAGTGCGCCAGTATCTGGGTTCGAATCCCAGCAGTGGCATGGCTGTTTCAATTTCCTTTCCTGTGTTGTCCAGACTCTTCTTCACTTTCTCTTCGGTCAGACGTCATTCCTTAATGGCGTCCTGGGGAAGGCCACGGGAAACCACCCCAGTATCTTTCCCTTGAAATTCTAGGGAGTCTGCTAGGGGTTCGTCATCTTGGGAACACTAGCGCTCCCTGGAACACGTAGGCTTCGGATACGAAGCTCGCACTTCGGTGCGTACCGGCATCACACACACACATAAATGAAATGTCTGTTTTTTTTTTATTTTTTTAACTACTTCTTAATTGATTTAACAACTATAAGTTACTATTTAGAAAAAAACAAACTTCCAATTTAAAATATTCTTTCCAATAAATTGCACAACATTTTTCTCATTTTTAATTTTTTTTTTTTGCACTTTGCAAAATACTACAGCATTGCAAGTCATTCAATATTCGCAATCGAATTATTCTGACGATTTTTTTTCTTTTTTTCTTTTCTTCTTAATTCATATTTCTTTTGTTTTTCCTCACTGAAGATTTTTCTCTGATGTCAACACACGTCCAGTGGAAGCTCGGATTCCTAAGTCTAATGGGGGCATATTATTCTTCATTTCTTATAATAAAATCGTTGTCAGTTTATTTCGAAATCACTATCAATTACGTCATCAAGGCATGAAAAAACATTTTGAAATTGCTCTTCACTAATAAGAAATTTCTGGGCCTTTTGGAATGCAAGACATTTTTGATGTCAGATGTCTGAGGTCTATGTTCGAATAAATCACCTCAGAGATCCGCTGTTTAAGTCCACATGTTTATTGAGCTGAGGGATGTAATATTAACGAGTATTTATTTCAAATATAGACTTTTCACAACTCAAGATTTCATTGAAAAAGTCGATTTATTAGTGAAACATTCGAAATATATTGGACAATTGAACACAGCAGTTCTTGTGCATAAAAACAACTGATATGTTCTAATAGGCCTAAAGATACAATATGTAGGCACAGTGAATTACAAGATGGCGCCAATCTAAAGTCTTCTAGACCAATCGATTGCTTTCTAGATAAGTGGATGTTATACAAAAAAACGTTACAAGTTATACAAAAAAACAAACAAACAAACAACTAATTTATTATTCTTATTACTGCAAAAATAATTGAAAATACGTAATTAAACTTACAATAAAATTTTATTATAATTAAAATAAAATGACCACTGGAAAAAAAAATATAATATAAAAATATAAATATAAAAACCACGGCAATATTACCATATTTAGAAGATCAAGTCCAAACTGTAAAATTTTTTGGGAATTTGTGATTGTGAGTTTATTGCCATTAGGAACCATTGTCTTACTGAAGTGTTAAAGAGCAAGAAACAATGTTCAAAACACGGCGTCAGATCGACTCGTTAGTGCAGGGTTAGGAAAGATAGTGAAAGGGATCCTTTAAAACCAGAGAAATCCTAATAATAATAAAAGTAAATTATTGCCTTCTTTGAATAAGTTTTTGAGGAACTATTGATTAATTATTAAACAATTAATGACCTCCTTATCCCAGGCCTGAATCTGGTTGATGAGTCGTCTTGAGAAAAGAATAAATGACCAGTGGAGTTCCAGGGATTCAAAACGGTTCTGTTTTTTTTTTTTAGAAAAAAACACAACTATTGTTGCTCAATGAAAGCTCTTATTTCACGTGGTCTCTTCCTCACAAGGAAATAAGAGGCATAAAAGAGACCTTTTGACCAAAATGCAAGAAATGGTCATGACCAAAATTATAGATTCTCAGTCTCCCTTAGGGAAGAGGAGGAAAGACTTTGAAAGTAACCAAAGTTTTAGAGCTATAATAATGCATAAGTAACAAATGAAAATAAGGCTCTATAATGCATAAAATTAACATACAACATAAGAAAGAAAAATAAGAATAAAACGCACAAGACTAAGAGTTCTTGTTTTTGGAAATTGCGACACCGGGAAACCAAGATGGACCATTACTGGTTTCCTGACCTTCGTCAGTTGGGTCCGCCCAGTATCTTACATCACAGTGAACACGAGAAACATATAAATAGAACAAAAGTAAACATCAAACAGTCCTCCAATTAAAAAAAAACATTAAAACCTAAATAAAGAATAAAAAGGGCCAAGGAATTAACTGCCGCTAAGACCCGCTTAGCATATAAGAGATTAATTAAAAAAATTACTGACGAAGGTCAGGAAACCAGAAATGGTCCATCTTGGTACCCGGTATCGCAATTTCCAAAAACAGATCAGTGAACTCTTAGTCTTGTGCGTTTTATTCTTATTTTTCTTTCTTATAAGGCTCTATAATATTTAAAAAGTAAATAACAGCTATATTCTTTGAAAAATATGGGCTTATAGGGACGAAGCCCCCCCCCCCCCGCCACCCTGAAATCTAAAATGAATAAATTAGTCCTATTTTCTTTTGTTTGGTTTGATAGAAAGGAACTTAGCCTCCCCCTCGAAATAAATATGTCCCTGTTTGGAAATGATGGTAAGTTCTTACGGATTAACTTCAGTTTTCAAATTTCCTCCCCCGAGATCGCTGCTTCTATAATTTTTATCATTTGTCCATTTCATCTGCTGCACCGAGTCTGGTCAAGAGGTCTTTGTATGTCTCTCGCTGCAGAACTAATTTGGATATTTAATGCGTAATAGATCTTTCATGCGTAATAGCTTAAGATAGACTATGTACAGAACTGGTATTTTTCCTAAGATCTACTTTTACAATGCAAGTCTTTTAGCGATCTATCCTTTTTCCCCCAAAATGCTGAGATATTTTTAAATAAGCCTATGTTATCAGAGTGTGAAGCTTCTTTCGTGGCGTTTTCTTATTCTAAAATCACTTGGGATGATAAGAGAACAGATTTATAATGCTGCAAGTACTTAGAGGACCAGTGATCTGAATGTAGCCTGAATATTTTGGAGATCGAAGGCTTGTTTTTTTTGTGAAGCAGAGAAGTTGAGAAAAAAGGGAAAACAAATGGGTGGTGTTATACCAAAATTAATTTTAAGATATTCGCCTAAACGCAAAAGCTTATAATCATTTAGTGATTACTTCACATTTTCGTGGAATGAAGATTGTTACATATCAAAATGAAGATACTTTCACAGGATCATTATCAAAATTAATAATATTCTTGGAAGGTCGTTAGTCACATGATGCAAATCTTATTCGTTACGATTAGTCGATTGACGTTTATTCAAAATTAATTTTCCGCAGGATTATGTTGAGATATTAAGGAAGAACAATTTTTTATAAAGAGTTTAAATCTTTCGCCAGTAGATGGAGCAATAATCTTAAAAAAATCTATTTTGGCGCTTGATCAAATGATGAATAACGCCATCCAAATAACAAAATTTTAAAAAAAGTCTGTAAATTTTCTTAATTTCAGAAAGTTGTATATATGCCCTCCTATCTCAATTCACAGTCATTTCGCCTACTTTGAACGTTGACTGACGAATGATAACGATGGTGAAACAATAGTTTTAAGATTTATTTCTTAAAAATAAATGTTTTAGAATAAAAAGAAATGGTAATTTAAGTAACATTCGGTACATCCATCTAATTGCTAGTAAATTCAACTCGTGTAATGCAGGTATACATCATCTATTAATTACAAAAAAATCATCCAACAAGGAATCATTATCACAGAAAAATATACCTCATTTAATTTCAGCTTCCCACAATTTAGAAGATAGCATTGAGACAGAAGGAAATAATGTTTTATTAGAATTAACGATGTTCTGAACGATGACAGGCTAACAATTGTATTTGAATTGCTTATGTTTTTATGTAATGAAAATATCTCCTGTAGTTTTTATGTAGATTATTCCAGGAACGAAATTAATTTTTTTGTGAATATAGTGATTCCAAGCAGTGGTGGTAACGACGTGTGAATCATTCCTGGGTCATGTGAGTGGCGTCTCGTTGACTGGGGAAAACAGCTCCTAATCGATAATCGGGACAAGCTCGCGAAAAATAAGTATTTCGTGAATTAAAGCTATACACTGTCCTTTCAAAAACACCCAGCTTCTTCTAATTTTAGTGTAATTCAACGATTATCGTATAAATTGAAAAGTTGTATGAAGTTTCTTATTGTATAATACAAATAGTTTTCTAATATAGTTGTTTATTTTAGAAACCTACAGATTTATGTTGTAAAAAGATGTTTGTCTCTCTAGTTTACTACTAGATTTAACTGAATTCATCAATCTATTTCGAATCGGACAAATACAGTTATTATTGTAATAGATTTCAGTGGAAATTCAGTTAAGATAGAAAACTATATTTAAAAAAATACTCTGCTTTTTATAGATTTAGATCTGTTATAAAGATTACTGTAGAATGTTTTGTTAAAGAGATATTAAAGTAAGTTAATAGTTTGTAACCTTGCCCAGGATTTTGGAATGTGAGAGATTATAATGGTCGAAGTAAGTTCAAAACAAAAATCGTGTCCTTTCCCGAATTGGGAAGAGAGGTTTACAAATAAACTGATGAAGTTTTCAACCAAAAAACAAAAAGCAGGTGTAGAAATCCTAAATATCTTCCATTTTCGCATAAATGGAGGATGGGGTGGGGTTCTAACTTCTGTCAGCCCCTCTTCGATATGCTAATGCTCTGAAACACAATCTCAAAAAAGAATAAAAAAAAGGTGGATAGAATTCTTTATCATCGAATAAACAGACCAACAGAATCTTGATATTTCAAATTCAGAGAACTAAAAATAAAATGTAAGCCTCGATTTGTTGTAATTCTCAAATTAGAAATCTTAATTTATAGTTCGAATGCATTTCTCTTCGGATATATAATCTAAAATAATACCGTATCGTATTGTCCATCTCATAAGATTTACGAATGACTTTGAATCATTTGTGGTTTCAGAATTAAATCCCGAATATATCTCCTCGGTTATTTTTTGTTTTTGTTTTTGTTATTCAAATTTGGAACACAAACATTCTCTTTCGATAAAATTCGTTGTTAACGATTAAGAGTCATTCTGTATTATTTTGTCTCCCTTTTTTAGTTAACGGCGAGATATCATTGTTTTATATTTGAACGCCTATAAGCTTTTAGTTTTCAAGCACTCGACCATATCCACACTATCAAACTGCAGAAGGTCAGTAAGTTTAACAATCGCTCGTCGTATCTCGTAAGCTCTATTGATTCTTCGAGATTTGCAAAGTTATAAACGAAAATATGATCAAATCACGTAGAATATCAATGATCTACAATGACCATCTTTTCTGCGAATCATGCCACTGAATTTTATCGAAGTTCAAGTACAATACTTTTTATCGCTTTTCAAGTACTTTTTATCACTTGATGAATAATTGTAAAATCTGTTTTTACTTATAAGAGAAGGCCCCTATAGCGCACATTGAGATTTCATTCATACTTGACAGGTACACAGAATGTGACATGCTATTGCACAATAACCGGTTATAGGTGTTGACCAGTCACTGGTCAAGCGTGATAGCTAACCAAAGGTTTGAAATTAAACATAAATTAAAAAAGAAGTCAATAAATATAAGAAGCTCAGTGGCCCAGTGGTCTACGTCATGCGAATGTAATCCATGGGCTTCGGTTCGATTCCAGTTACAGGCATTAATTTTTTTTTTCGATATTTCATAAATTGTTTTTTGATTAGTTTTGAGCTTATTGAAGTAGTTGAAGTGCTTTTAATATGCTTTTCTTATTTTCAAAGTAATTTTTAATCCGTTTTCAATGTCTCGTCAATCATGTTTTATTTCAATGTAAATGAAACACAGCGTCATCCAAGATATAATTAAAACAGTAAAATTCATGACGATGACTACCTTGAATGATAGCCTTGTCTGAGCAACTGATGTGATTAAATGCTTGTCTAATACAGCTCCAAATCAAACTTCTCGAACGGATTGAAATGAAGAATATAAATATGCAATTACCATATGGAGATTTTAACCCAAAATGAATAATCAAATTTTTATAAATATGTATGTCATGCGTAGACTACTCTATATAGCACCAAAATAAACTAAAAACACGTTATAATTTACTTACAACATTTTAATTTAAAGTGTTGTTAGTAAAATGATTACAAATACATTTAAACAAATTTACAAATAATAAAATTAAACAGTAAAAAAAGTTGCAACCTGTGCTTGCAACTGGAATCGAACAGGTGCCAATGGTTACATTCGCAAACCTTAGACCACTGGGTCACTGAAGTTCTTACATTTATAACAGTTCTTGTTTTGTATTTAAGTTTAATTTCATATCTTTGGTTAGCTGTCACGCTTGACCAGTGACCAGTCAACACCTATGACCGATATATTGTGCAATGGCAGGTCACATTCTATGTACCTGCCAAGTATGAATAAAATCGCGATGTGCGCGATCGGGGCCTTCCCTTGTTAGATCGTTTTGTAGAACCTTTGCATTGCTGACTAGTCTCGAGCAACGGCTGTGATGATTGACTTTCATTTAGTGAAACCTCGTTGTGATTACTGGTAAACATTGTATCGCTTTCAGGCCTGACATAATGGGAAAATGATGACACTGTATCTTAGCAGGGTCATTCCACATCAAATCATCCAGGCCATGTCACCCATTACCTAGTTGAGAACTGAGATTTTGTGTACTGCTATTATACTTAATTTCATGAACTTTTGCCAATTTTTATTGCTTTATATACATTCTATTGGTAGTAATAGCAGAAAGTTTGATGCAATATAGTACTTCAAAGCGAATTGTGAAAATTTGAAAATTGGCTGCAGTTTTTAAATGGAAACAAGTAGGCTGACAATTTTTTCCCTGAATATGCATTGTGACATGTAGTTTATGAAAATATAAAAGAATTGGCCGTAAAAAATTTTTATTAATTGTTTTATAATTTTGTTTGTTTTTTTTTTTTGGTTAATTTAAAAAAAAAATTTGGACACGTGCTCTACTCTGAAAATCCTTGAAAAAATTAGAATGTCATTTATAAATAGTAAAGTTTCATCACAAAAAAAATCATTTTGTAGAAATGAATTGTTCTTACAAAAAAAAATCTTGAAAGAATTAGCCATATAAAATTTTGTAGTTTAATGTTTTTTTGGTTAAATTTCTAAAAAAAAATTTGGACACTTGCCCCCATCTGAAAATCCTTGAAAAAATTAGAATGTGATTTACAAATAGTAAAGTTTCATCACAAAAAAAATCAGTTTTGAGAAATGAATTGTTCTTACAAAAAAAAATTGTGAAAGAATTGGCAAAAAAAAATTTTGTAGTTTAATGTTTTTTTGGTTA
>JAFIDM010002131.1:46751816-46763870 GCA_023159025.1 Thereuonema tuberculata | reverse complement strand
ATAAAATTTTGTAGATTAATTTTTTTTTGGTTAAATTTCTAAAAAAAAATTTGGACACTTGCCCCCCTCTGACAATTACTGAAAAAATTACAAAGTGATTTACAAATAGTAAAGTTTCCTCACAAAAAAAAAAATCAGTTTTGAGAAATGAATGGTACTCTCAAAAAAAAAAAAAATTCGTGAAAGAATTGGCCATATAAAATTTTGTTGATTAATTTTTTTTTGTTAAATTAAAAAAAAAAAATTTGGACACTTGCCCTCCCCTCTGAAAAATCATTGAAAAAAATTAGAAACTGATCTGCAAATAGTAAATTTGCATCACAAAAAAAAAAATCAATTTTGAGAAATGAATGGTACTCACAAAAAAAAAAAAAATCATCTTGAATTTTGAGAACATTTCCATTCAGCCATTAACAATATCACAATATCACAGTAATATCACAATATCACAGTAATATCACAATATCACAATAATAGAAATACTGTTAACTACTCAAAGAACATTAATAACATAAGTGAGCATAAAAATATACAAATGTAAAAAAAATTGCAATATAAAACAAAACTACAAACTATAAAATATACTCGTACATTATATAAGATATGAATCTGCATTCAAGTTCATTTGGAACTATATATTAGTGCAAGACGCTTTAATGCTTCACATTTAATATTTTTTTGTACGAGGACCACTTTTTTTCCACCAATCTAGAAGACTTTTTGTTTAGAGAATAAGTATGGCCTGTTGCTGTGGTGATATCAACTTCACATAGAATATGTGAGAATGGGACATCACAAACATCATTATCAGGCCAATAGAAGGACGGGGATGGTCCATGAGGATGCATGAACCTTACTGTAACATCTCCTTCTACACCATTCACTTTCTCAACAATCCCCAAATACCAAGAAGAGTCATATACAAATGCAACAAAGCAGTTGGGCTGCACAGAGCATAATGGCATCAGTGGCGAAAGTGCAGAGAAATCATGAATGATACTAAAATCAGTATCACAGCTTAGCCTTTTTGCTTCAATCTTGGTTGGTGATAATGGTATAATGTGATGCATAGATCGTGTTCCAGGAACAGTTTTTGCACTTTCAAAGTGTGGGAAAAGAAAATTTCTGACTTGAACCATTTCATCTTTTGAAACAAAGAGAACTGAAATGCCTTGTAGGTTCTCCCGACAGAATTCAAATACCTGCGATGCAGTAAGTATTTGATCTTTATAAAGTCTTTGCAAACTTGTTTTTGTGACAAGTCTTTTGACAGTGCCACCAATACCATCGCAGGGAGATTTGCCATGGCTGGTTGCAAAAAAAGACCAGCTGCACTTTATATTGAAATCGTGTTCATGGTAGCAGATATTTCTGAAATTCTTACAATTTTTATATTGTGCAGCACATCCGTCAGTGAAATATTCAGCATAAGCAAGTGGAATTTCAGGAAATTCAAACTTCAAAAAATTCAATACAGTCTTCTGAATCTGATACACAAGGGCCACATCATGTTCTAGATCATCAGAAATGATATAAAAATTGTTTGCTTGCAACTGTTGATCTTTTTTGTAATATATAACAACAGTGTGAAGAGTGCAGCTACCATTGTTCCTATGGTATCCCTGTACTTCATCTTGAACAACAAAATGGAGATTTTCACTGAAATCCATTAAAATTAACCTGATCCTTCATCAAGTGTTTCCTTCTTCATTTTCAGATAATCAGACTGTGATTGAGCAATAAAAGAGTGTGGAGTAAGTGTTTCAATTTTCTTAATTAGTGTGTCGCAGAATTCTGATAGAGTGGTGATTTGAACATTTAAAGTCATTCTATCAGTTGATACCCATTGACTATACTGAACCATCACATCAGGATCATAGTCTTCTATTTCATTTTTTAAGTGTGTTTGAAGTAAAGAACTGGGAAGGGGGGGGGGCATTTTTTGCACAGACGGAGCATACAGGCTCGGTTATTTATATCATGTTACTGTTTTCATTAGATATGGTATGTTTTTTTTAATAGAAATGGAATTTAGAAGCAATTAACATTTTGACTGTAAGTGTTGACACATACGGTAGGTGTGCCTGATGATCCTACGAGTATACACTGTTTTGGTCGAAGAGATTCAAATTTTGAAAATCCTACTTTATCTTCAGGATACTTCTTTTTATAGAGAGAATACATTTCAGCTAAATTATTTTAAACAAGACGCTTCTATTCATTTGTATTTTTTATGGTGCTCATTTTACAGGTGACATGATAGTCAGAAATTATCAATTTAATTTTTTTTTTAATATAGCGTTTTTTCTACACTTCCCATCATTTCTACAAACTGATTTTTTTTTTGTGACATAAAGAAAGATTTATAATAATACTGTAAAATTTTCAAAGGAATCTATGATGGAGCAATACCTTAAAAAAAATACAATGCCCAGGTATCGAATTTATTTGAAAAAAATTATTTACATTTTTTTTCTAAAAAAAAACTTATGATTACTCAATAAAAGAAGCATGAACATAAAAATATAAACATTCCTCTTTAATTTAAAAAAAAATCAAGGTTCTACTGCAAAAACTGTAGGAACTATTGCATTTTTAAATTATCAAGGAGCTCGTCCATGGAACACCTGAGTTCCTGGATCCATATAACTTCTTGAGACCATTACTGAAAAATTACTTAACCTGCAACATTTAAATTTTGGAAATGTTCATATATCTAGGTAAACTTCAATTATATAAAATTTCAAATTTTTCTGTGAGGGTGGGTGACATTTCCTTAAATTTCTGGATGATTTGATATGGAATGACCCAGCAGATTACCAGCAACAATAGAGTTCTATCACCTTTTGGGTAGATATCATGTACGGAGACATAAGTTCTTTTCCATATTCGAAGTGCAGTGATATCTCAAATTGCTGCTACGATGTTCTGAAGCCCACTATTGCAGAGCGATCGTACTCAGCTCATCAAACACGAACGTTCAATCTACTCTTTCAAAGCTAAGGAATGGAAGATATTCTCTCCGGATGTAATCGATTAAAAATACATGGGATTAGATAAAAAGAATTCTTGGAAGTCGCAGACCCCATATGTGAAATGTTTGATTGCTTCTGCTGTTGGACAGGACTGGGATTGCCTGGACCCAAGAGAGTTTGAATGACACGTGAACAGAGAATGACATAATACCAAGTACTTGTGCAAAGGAGGGGAAGCGTTACTCGTTACTAGAAGTGTCAAATATTTCCTTTTATACAATATTCTTAAATGTAACATCTCAGAAGTTCAGCATTCTTTCAGAAAATAAAATTTCAATAAATGTTTTTGTTTTATTTCAAAAAGAAACCGATATTGTTTTTTAAGAAACAACATCTTCTTTTTGATAATATGAATGTTAGAGTTCGCGGCACTTTTTTACGTAACAAGTGCTATTAATTTGTATTATTTACCTTGGCAAAATTATGCATTGAATTTAGGATTTAAAAATGTTCAATGTAGTTATCAAGGCAGCAGAGGCTATGTTAGATTTAAGCTCATTTCTGTTTTTACTTAAACCAGGTCTTAGCTACATCAAATGATGGATTATGTGTACAAGTACCAATGAAATATAGAATTTATGGCTTAAGTAATATATTATTCCGAAAAATAAAGTTGATGATCAATTTCAAAGAAGAACAAAGAATTCAAGGATTTGTAGATATTAGGCAAATTTTGAACAGGGGATGCATTTTAAGGATATAAATAAAAGTAAAGAAGAATTAAAAACAATTTAATTAGTAAATAATAGAAAACATGATTAATTCCTTTAAAATAGTAAAATTTATTTATAAATTGGTAAAAATGTACAATTTACTTGTTGATGTATTTATTATCTTTATTGTTTCATTTCATAATATACTATTGGATTATTGCTTCATTTGATAATTTTGAACTGTTACAAAGTTTACTTTCCCTCTAGGTTGATTTCTAAAAAAATGATGAAAAGATTTAAAAGCAATGCTTAGAAACACTAATGGATTCGGTTCAAACTCTATAGACTCAACAGCATTCAGTCTTAGAATGGTCATTATAGATCTTTTCCCCTACGATATATGTATCATTATAGAATAGATTAAGCTCCTTCCTCAGAATTTCTGAAGACAGTTACTAATGGATATTTTCTTTCTTTCGATTGAAAACCAAAAGCAATAAAAAACATCTGGAACGTCACATGTTCTCATATGCTTCTTTCTTCTTTTTTTCCCCTTTATTTTTTTATCGTATCTTTCGATCAGTATCATTACTGAATATTTCGATATGGGAGTTGCTATTTTGTCTTGGTGTAGATCCGTTCTTATGCTTTCAGATCCACATATCGTTCAATGCTACAATGAACTTAGTAGCTTTTGATTGAATGGAAAGGATAATTTGTGCAATTTTCCTCTTTACCTTTCGTCTTTAGAAAACTCTATCACATTACGAGTTTCTCTTTATAAATACTAATAAACTGAACGCTTCATTCAATAAACTAAAAAAATTGATCTCAATAAAAGACCCGCATTCATTCGTTGAACTATAAAATTTACTTATAGACCCATTATTGAAATATATTTTCGGTTTATTGTAGTTGTTTTACATTTATTAAAATAACCAACACTATTTAGTTAGTAAATAATTCAATAAATTATAATAATGTAATAACTTCGTCCTTGAATCCCAACACGATTGTAATGTCTATTTATGCTACTAATTGCCGTGATGTTGATTTAGTCATCTGCTTTTCATAATGTTTTCCTCAATGTGTCAGCAATATGTCTCCGTCAGACCATACCCTTTTGTTTGAATGTCATCTTGAACTTCAATTCCAGGCTTATTACTTTGCTAATTGTTTGTGATGATATTTCTAGTTTGAAAGCAATTTATTTTATGGCGGTTCTTTTTTTTAACATTTTTTTTTAAATTTTTATTTTAATAATGAAAGATGATTTAATACGGTAGTTCTGTGGTGGAAACGTTCCAAATAATAAATTCTATTTTTTTTTCCATTTTGCATTCGACCTTTTTCCCTTCTTAGGAATTCTCTGTTGTTTATCTGGAATCTTTATTGACAGAACAAGTGAAGCATGCGCAGTCTTACTATTTCTTTTCTCTGTTTGTCCATTTGACTGATTGTCTGTTTGTATGCGCATTACGTTAAAACGGTTGGACAAAGTTTGGTGTGTGGCTTACTTATGGTCCAACTTGTAACATAAATACTTTTATTTTTGTTTCCACCAGTGGCGGATTGACCATTAGGCTTAATAGGCTTAAGCCTAGGGACCCGGAATGGACGGCCTATACATGTAGTACATTACACGTATTTAATGTAACTTTCGTCACTTTATTCTATTCAACAAAGGGTAGGACAGAAGAGGAGGGTCAAGGGGAGATCAGTCTAGGAGCTTGGCTGATAGTTAATCCCCTACTGGTATTAATCCACTCATCTCTGAACTCAAAAAAAGACAAATGCAAAATAATTTTTGAAAGCTGTTGCAATTTATTCTATGAAGTTCTGTGAATTTATTTCTGTGATTGAGGAACCATACATAAGATTAAAAAAATAATTTAGCATACTGTTTCCAATGTTAATTTTTTTCTACTAAAATTAAAAAGTCCTAAAATAGCCAAAATAAAACTTCGAAACTAGTTTTTTTTGAAAAGCTTGAAAGCCCTCTAATAGTCTTTTGGGCCACTGTATCTACACACAAACACAATCGAATCATACTATTAAGTAAAGCTAAACAGCAGAGAAACATATTTATGTATTTAACAAACTCATGACATGATTCTCAAGTAAGATATCAGAATATATCCAATAAGATGATTAATAAGGGATGTAATTTTCTCTCATAACCCCACAAATCCATCAATGCCCATTCAGGTGATGAGCTCTGCTTGTAATAAATTCGCTCGTAAATAAAGGGCGCTTAACTCGGAGAAAGTTCGAGAAGAAACTGAATATGTCTTCCTAAATCCACACCTTCTTCATCAAGTTCGGGATCAGAAATCTTGTAAATGAGAATGAATGACAAAGAAGAAATGCCAAATCAGACTCTTCATTCATTTATCCTCATTACCAAGGAAATCGTTGTCAAGCTTAAGCCAAAGCCGAACAGCTAAATCGTCTATAAAATGGGTGCTTTTAACCACTGATTTAAGAAAAAGAGAAAAGAATTAAAGCGCTGACAAGTCGGAATGCTTTCTTCAAATATATGAAGGGATTTAGGCCCATTAGAGTAATGGGCCTAAAGCAGAGTACACTATCTCCATTAAATGAAATGATTCTGATGTCTCTGATGGTTGGATGAAAAGTATGGCTTCTTCAATAATGAAACACACTCAGAATTGACTTACAAACCGACGCTCGACTCGTCTATAGAATGTCTTGACCGTAGAGAATTTCTAGGCCTCCTATGATGTACTTCGTAGCAGAAAAAAAGTTTCAGAGATTTAAAAGATTTTTCTTCTATCAAAGCTTTCGACAATAAATGAACATCTCGCACACTAAATATCATCTATTTCATTTGCAAACTTGAAAACCTTGTAGCAAACAAGATCTACATTAAGCTCATGAAGTTATTACGTTATCTTGAACAGGAAGATAAGTTCAATACATTCTACTTATTGAATTATACGTTTCTTCAAAGATATTTTTCGTTTTTTTTTCTTTGTATTACTAGATTTGAAATTAACCACCGTTAATTACTAAAACCTTTGACCGCGCGTTTAGTGTTGTCGCTAAGACATTGGCCTCTCACCTCTCATGTAGGTTTCGTGATGATGGATGATCCGCGCTGGGCAAATTTTCTCGGGGTTCTCCCATTTCCCCTGCACTTTTCCCCACCAGTCTTTTCCCCCACCAGTTTCAGTCTTTCTCTCCGTCTGTCCTTATTTCCGTTGGATAGCACAATAGACCAACGGTCGCGGTGCTCGGCTTCCCTGCCACCCACACTCACCACATAACATAACATACTAAAACCTTTAATCTTACGTTATTTTTTTTTTCCAATTCTAATTTGATGATAAGTTTCAGAATAAGAAACAAATTGGATTGATACCGTTTTCTTTGCAAAGTTTATCAATGTCAATAAGAAACATTTTATTTCACATATACGTATATGAATAAATTTCAGCAGGAATTTGTTTACATTTTTAATCTTGTATATTAAAATTTTTATGATAACTCAGAAATTAAAATATAAAGTTACGTGAATATAATTGACACTAAAAGTATAATAAATAATAAAAGTATTTTTTAAAAACGAAAGTAAGCCATTGTAAGAGTGACAATCACTACTTAATGATAAATCATAGCAGATAAAATTAAATAATAATAAATGTGATCAATTTTATTGTTAATATGGATTAACCAGAAGAGCTATTATAAATCAACCTTTGTTTTCATTTTCAAAATGTATAACTACCCATTTAACTAAACTAAACTGAACCGTTGACTAAACTGCGATGAACTTTGAATATTTACAATCCTGCAATAGGTTTTATTTACTTATTTTATCAGATTTAATAATGAATTCATCCATTAGCGATAGACGCAGCCAATCGAGCAAACATTGCTATTATCTATTTCTGGAACAGTTTCGTTGTAAAAGACTAATAAAATTACTGTTTCTCTGAATGTCATTTGAATCTACAGTTTTTAGCCAAAAACTACAATAAATAATGGAGTTTAAAAATGAAGATCTAAGAGACTACGAGGACACAATTGTTGTTGTTGCTGTTCAAATTAATCTTCGTTTAATCTCTTAATGTGAATGAGATGATTCACATAGCAAAAACTTATAATATACTGAATAGAACAAAGTAATACATGTATTAAAATAGATTAAAATATTTAAAATACACTTCATTTAAATACAAGAACGCACAAGATGAAGATTATTTTAAATATTTTATTCCAAATACAAAGTTTTCAGGTATAGGACACGTTTCTTCAAAGTTTATATATTATACGTTACCAAATCCTCCTTTTCGTACCAAATTCTCCTTTTTATGTTCTTTAATCATACTATAGATAATAAATTTTTAATTTTTCCTGCTTGTTTTTTTTTTTTTTTTTTCCTGGATTCTCCCCTATCTGAACAGATGATCCCGGGACTTTGTGATAAACGCCGATCAGGGGTCGTAGATCACGAATATATATGCTATTCTAATTCTTCTTCCCCCGAAATACGTATATATATATTTATATAATATATATTATTTCCACTTTTTGACGATTTTTTCCTATTTTCAAAACCTTACAGTCACGCTGTTTTTAGAGCTTTCGCCACAAACTTTTCAGAGCTTTTAGGGCATTGGTTGAACTACAAATAATTATTAAAAAATTCGAAATCTGTTTATAGGTTTTTAGGTGGCGGGTCTTTGAAGTCGGACGTGAACTTAAAGTTGTGATGTGGATAACGGTCCTAAATTTTGAGCTTTTGAGCTAAAACTATAATGCGTCTGACTAGGGTGCTACATACCTTTAAGGACTCGGCTGGTATTGTATTTCAGTCAAATCAGATCAACCATTCCAAAATGGCGGCCGATAGAAATGTCAACTTTTTGACGTTTTTCCTATTTTCAAACCCTTACCTTTTTGCCATAAACTTTGTACAGCTTTTAGGACAATGGTATAACTACAAATAAGTAACAACAAAGTCGGCAGTTTTTAAGGGCAGAGCTCGTGACCTCAAAATTGTTTCGTGGATAACTTCCGTAAATTTTGGGCTTTTCAGCAAAAATTAGCATTGACTTCGGATGGCTTATTAAAATATTATTAACAAATACTATTCACAAATCTCAAGGTGGTTGACCTTTGGGAAATATTCTTAACGCTATGGATGCGCGACAGAGATATTTTTAAAAATTTTATTTCGATTCTTTTTAGCCTTATTAATTTACATGGATCAACTTCAATAGAAGGAAACCTACAAGATACATTTTTTCCCTGTATGTTTCCTAAATCTGTGTCAAACTGCCCTATTACTTCAGACTTACAAATACATAACATCGCAAACAAAGCTACAGGAATATTCAACAGCTATTTGGTTGCAATGGACTAGAATTTCAAAATGTTTGTCTCACTCATATTAAAGCTGTGCTGAATCAAAAGCAATTCTGGATTTCTCCATTCAGCGTAAATTTAGATAAAATTGTTCAGTGTAAAATATCTACTAAGGATTCTTTTCCACGAAGAAAATGAAGATTGTTACTTATGAAGTTGTTTTTGAATGCTAGAAACGTGCATATCCTGATGAAAAGAGCTTTGACTATTGAGTGGCTGTTCGGACCATTTGATTGCTACTTTGCCGTGGAGGACGATGCTAGTGAACCTTCCTCTCCGTCTACGTAATGCATTTTACAACTGCTTTGGAGGCAGAGGCGGGCTGGGAATTGGTCTTTCTGTTATTTCCGCGCTGATTGCTATTGATTTTTGCCCTCGTATTGACAGCGTTTATTCAACTTTCTCATGCATTAATAATAACAATAAAAAACTACTAAAAACTTAAGCAAATATTGTCAATTTTCATTTAATAAAATATTTTTTTTTAAAAACAAGGCTGATTATTTTAACTAACTGTTAAAACAGTTTATTCTAACTGTTAGGAATAGTTTCACTAACACTAATTAACAGTTAGTGAAGTAGAAAAATCGAAATTTATAATATGCCATCATAAAAGTTCAAGAAAAAGAAAAAGAAAAAGAAAAACCTACTACATGGTTCTTATTACAAAATCAATACTATTGACTTTATGATTAGACGTGCTTTATTATATTGCAATTGTCCATGATTCTAAAATGCTAAATTTGAACAACTTATGTACATTTTATAGTTGAATGTATAGGACTCTTTTCATTTCAAAACCATATTTTTAAGAATATCAGTGCCTCAAGAAATAACGATAGAATATGAAATAATGTTAAGTCGAATATTTGGAGAAAATCTTAAATATTTTCCTTTCCTTTTTAATTTGTGGTTCTGGCGATATCTTTAGGCTGTTTCAAATTAATTTCGCTGTGATTGTGCAAAGAGTCCAAAGTCATAACTATTTCATCCTAATCAATGCTTCTAATTTAGAAAATTTATAGTCAATCTTAAAAGGATTTCACATGAGTCTACGTAAACGACTATTGTTACATCTCAGTAACAAATCTGAAAGAATACAAAGCATATATAACATCACTAAATTACATTCACTGTAGTAACAACACAATTAATGGACTTAAAAAGCTTATAAAAAGTTAAATAATTTAATTTTGCAGGGCATGGAGGCTGAAGGTCCTAACGATTCACAATCATTGAGAAGTTTAGGGATTGGTTGATCAGTCTGTCTTCCTCCCGCCTTTTATTCTGTCCGGGGAAGAAATTACAGAAGGCTGAATGAACCCTAGGTTATGTCTGGAGGAGAAACACACTGAGAAAAATCCCCGATCTCCGCTCACGGCACAGCGCCTACATCACTGGATCACAGGTTTACATTTAGATAAAAATATGCTTTGATTTGTAAAATAAATTATTTATTTATTACTCCTGTATTCTTTTATTACAAAATCGTTTAGTTTTTTCCCTTTTTTTTAAACAAAGTTAAAAATTCATGGAATTAATTTCACTTAATCTCGAGATTTAGCAAAGAATGTTTTTGTTTTAAACCAATTAAAAAAAAATTTGTAAAATGCAGAAAATTTTTAACATTCTCTTTTTTTTTAAGATTCAGTAAAAAAAATAGATAAGATTTCAGAAAATTCAAAAATTTGCTGAGTAATATTTTGAATTCACAAAAATTCTTCCCATTTCTTTCTTTCTTTTTTCCATGTCTTTGAATTCTACTTCTTGGGTCTTTGTGAGAAGCTCTTTCTCATATTTTTTATTCTAGAAAAGTCTCTTCGATGCCGTCTTTCCTCATCTAATATGGATTCATTCGTTCAAGTTTTTATAGACCCTTTTTCCCTCTAGGTTGTTCTGAAGGTTTGATGCTGTTTTTGTTTCTTTTATCCCCTTCAGAATGTTCTTTTGTTTAAAGCCTTTGTTTTTTTACCCTTTTCCTTCCTTTTATCGAATTTGGCCAACTAGGGACCACGTAACTAGCTGAACCTGACAACGTCAGGGCGAGGCTAGTGAAATTCAAGAAAGGGGGACGAGAATTATATCAGGGGTTAACCCTGAGATAGTAAGTCTCAGGTGGGAAACGGACGAAACACAGAAGAAGAAAGAAACAGCCATGCCACCACCGGGATTCGAAACCGGGTACTGGCGCATCGGCCACAACGGCAGCCCGCCGCGCCGGCTAAACCGCACGGCCACGCCAGCACGGCTTTTTACCTTTTTATTAATTATTTATCTTTGGCTTTTGCTTCCTTATTTTATATTAAACTAGCAGCAAAAGCCTGTCAAACGACAGGCATAAAAAAAAAATCTGAAAAATCATTTTATTATCAACTATCAAATATAAAGTAAATGTAATCTAAATACTGTGCTAACTTGTGAACGAAGCTTCTACGGCAAAAATGGTTTTGAGTTTCGTAATCAGCGTGAACAACTGAGTAATGAATACGCCAAATTTCATTAAAATGGATGCAGTGGTAACAAAATTATTTAGTTTTGAAGGTATGTTTTGTTAGAATTTCAGTTGTCGAGGTAAGTTCCCAAGAATAAAATTTCATGGAAACAACAACACAATGAACTAATACTCTCATCAAATTTGAGTATTTTTGATTCAATGGTACCATTGAGAACTATTGGATCTATCTTAATAGCTTAATTATATCCAGTTACAGACAGACAGACAGACGAACTTAGCCAATTTATATATAAATCCAATACACAAAACTTGAATCGACACCTTTTCAAGTTTCGTAATGCAAATATTTCATTTAATGATTTGCAATTTAGAATTCAGAATGTAAAGAATATAAGAATAAAATTAACTTACATTACTAAACATATAAAATTTGCCGGACAGCTTTCTGAAATTTAAAAACCAAATTAATTTCAAAAAACTGTTTCTGTGTAAGTATTAACATTCGAATATACAAACA
>JAFIDM010002131.1:46723046-46741816 GCA_023159025.1 Thereuonema tuberculata | reverse complement strand
AAATCTCACATGCGATCACCCCAAAATGCGGACGTGGTCCACCCCTGGTTTAGTGTCTACTATACAATCTATATTTTTATTTTTCGACTGTATCTATCAATCAACTGTGTCCGAATTTTTCCGAATAGACAGAAATTAAAAAAAAAAAAATCATTTTATTGTAGACACTCTAAACTAAAGCATATCCATAACTTTATTCAATGTCCGCATGGGTTTTAATGGGTTGCCCTTAATTTTATGCTATAGCACATTTTTTTTTTTTTTCATCCTTCAGAAAAGTTAATCTTGAAAAAATGGAGTATGCCACATCGTTTCCATTAAAGGGGTTGAGGGAATGTTTCATCTTTATTCCCTTTCAATTAAAGGAAAATTGAAACTAAATTCTGCGCTTTTTTGCAATTCACGAGATAATAAAATTTAAAACTCATTCCAGGACTTTTCCTGTGTAAGGATCGAATGTTTTATATCCCGATTGAATGTTTTCTATTTGCCAAGGCAATGTGTTAACTGTGCAGTCAATGCATCTTTTGTAAGATTGTCGCAATATACCGTATTTACTCGCATAATTTCCCCTTTTTTTTCATCAATATTTTGAGAAAAAAAGGGGGGTGGGGAAATTATGCGATGTTTTTCAATTTGAGGAAAAAAAATATGGTGAAAGTGCAAGGAAAACCATGTTAAATATTGATTTTTAAAGCAAGAAATGTAATTAACATCAATTTTATTAACACGCAACATTTAAAATATAAGAAATCACATCTCAACATTTGTTTTTTCTTAAAAGTACAGTTCGTCCCATTGGTTCCAAAGTGCGGTAACTCACTTTTTGTCATTTTTTCCGTTTTTACTTTCAGTGAGTGCCAAAGTGTGTTATCTATCAGTTCCATAGTAAAGTAACTCAAAAAACATTGCGAATATATCCATCTTTTTCAATTTTGTAGTCGATTTCAAGGATTTCACAGCATGTTTCAAATCTTTACTGGCGATTTTCTCAGAACTTCAAAAAATGAGATACCGCACTTTGGAACCAATGGGACGAGTTATTGTTGTACTGATTCAGAAGGAGTCTGCTCTTGTACTGACCGGGGTGGGGGTTGAATCTTCCCCTAAAGTAGCGTGGGATAGAGAAATGCGGAAATAACGGTACATTGTCGCGTCGTCGTGAGTTCACCGCCAGTCAAGATCATGTTGGAAACGCGTTGAAGTAGAGGTGGGGAAATTATGCGATAAAAATAAAAATTGAATTTTGTAATCCACAAAAACTGGGGTGGGGAAAATACGCGATGGGGGAAATTATGCGAGTAAATACGGTAATTGGAGCAATTTTATTATATAGAAAAGAAAAAAGATAGGCTGCGATTATGAGGGATAATCACAGAAGGCCTAAAGTTTCTACAGAGAGCATTTTTCATGAGTAAAGCATTCATGTGTAAATATCTAAGATCTAACAATTATTTTACTGAATAAAGCAGTTTTCATATAGTATAAACTGTGCTGCAGATTCGTAAACAATGAAAAATGTTTTGCAGGGAAAACTCCTTCAAGGCGGGGCATTGCTAATACACGTTTCCTTAAATATTATTTTAAAAAATAGATACGAATCTAATTTTCAGTAATATATAAAATAAAATAATTTATAAATAAATAAAAACATTCTACATTTTTTAAGCATTTAAATCAGTTTTATACATTAAACAGCTCATTTAATTACATTTAAGTTGTTGTTTTGGTTATGTTGAAGTAATATTTACAATGTAAGAATTAAGGTAATATTATATCATCACTAAAATTTAGATGAAAATTAAAAAATTAACACAACTTTTAAATGTGTAGTGTAAAATCCTGTGTTTGTTCCACGTTGTTTCTATACTTGAATATAACAATTGATTGTAAATAATCGAATTCAATTTAACGTAGTTTTCTTTGTAAGAAGTTTCAACGCTTACAAAATTCCCATTTTAATCGACTTCACGTAAGAGTTTATATTTTTAGATTGGATCAATTTTTTCATTACCATTTAAAGAACAGTTTTACGTTTAAAATAATTACATGAAAGACAGCTTATAAAATATATTCATTAAAAATATTGAATATATTGATTTACAAGACAAGTTTCTGGATATCTCTTTATTTGTTTACAAAAATTAAATTTTATAAATTTAATGTAGTTGTATTAAACAGTAACTGTGAATAAACTATCTATAATTACTACCATTTAATTCATTAAAACATTATTTACCGACTGGCACTTTTTAAGGGAAAAACAAAATCACATTTGTTTTTTTAAGTGAAGTGTTTTGAATGTGCAAAACTGTCATCGTCGTTTTTTTTTTTTTTTATATAAAAATAGTTAGTTAGAAACAGTTTCCAGTTGACAAAATAAAAATGGATCGTTTACTACCGTCATGCCCAGTGAGGATTGGGGGTTGTAAATCACCACTCTCCGAAAAGGAAGAAACCCAGCATTTTGGATCTTTTGTTTTGGATGTATTTTATTTTGATTGAGAGCTAACCGTCTCCCATTTGTAAAAAAAAAAAAAAAAATACAACTATTTTTTCGGTCTTTTTTAATTGAATGGCAAGGCCCATCTTAATCCTTCCTCAACCAATTCCAAATTCCTGGATAGGTCTGTGACTTTTACCAATTTTCTTTATGACAAACCGTTATTGAGCTGTGGAGAGACTAGTGACAGATAAAAATGATTTTTCTTTTTAGCTGACAGATGGAGATACAATTTGACAAATGAATCGACGGAACGATGAATAGAGAGGTTGAAAGGAAAAACCACAAGAAAATGAAATTAGTTTGTTCTTGTAGGTTCTTGTAGAATGAAAACGCCAATTTGTAGGTATTTCTACAATCAATCAAACAAAATAAGTATTAATATAAGAAATAAAAAATATATTTATTTTTTGTATTAATATATATTTGTTTATATATTTATATATATCGAGTTTCACGCTGAAATGATTTCCTTTAAATTGACATTATCTTGCAGAAACTGATTTTTGAATTGGATATTTACATATTCCATAATTTCCATTCAAGGGATACTTACTTGATAATTAAGTTTCATCCTGTGAATGTCGATAAATGATTTATATTTTGATTATGAATAGTAATGAATGCTTAGTTCTCATTGGTTTTGATGCCAATATTAGATCTCTTTCAACTTTAAAGGTAATTATACAACATTCTATTTTCAATATTATGAAACTTACCAATGAAACAGCCTGATTCCAAAGCAAGTTTGAACATCATCAAGTTTTGTTTGACTAAATAAACTGAATAAAGAGATTAAATTCTTCTAGTTAATCTGCAAATTCTTCTCTTTTTTAAAAGAAGAATCATAATATATTTTGTTAGGGACATTTCACTGAATCAGTACATGATTTCTCATATATGAATATTTTACTCCTCAGATTTATCTTTGGATTTATTTTTTGAATTCAGGAACTGAGAACTATTAATGGATGTTTGATTTTGATTTGTCATAAATTAACTTGAAGGGTATTTGTGAAAATATTCTTTATCAACGACTGCTTTTCCCTGTTTTTAGGTCAAGAGGGTTTCAGGGTCCATTTCGACATCCCACAGAGTAATTACTATTCCCCCTTCTGATCGATTTCTCCCCCTCCTATAATTGTTCATTCCTTACATTAACACCCCCTTCTTTTTGTCTCTTCGTGTTTCATGAAAGACGCAATTTCAAAATAAGGATAAAAATAACCCCAAATAATGGCACCTCCCAATATAGTTAATTTTTATGGGATGTGGGATTTATAAAAACTAGAACCACATTTTCTTTTATATAGTCTATTTTAGAAATGCTTGAAAGATCGTAAATTTATTAATACTTTAACGTTATTCAAATTTGATATTTAGATTAGGAAATTAAACATGGAGAAAATATAGCTTAACGACAATCATATACAATTGATAATCACGTTATTCCATGAAAAAACATTATTTTTACATTAAAAACAGCTCTAATTTAATTTGTTAGTGACCTAACAATTACATAATAGAATGTCGAATACTACAATATTTTTCAAATATTTATTATATTTTTGGCTGAAATGCTTACAATCTAAATAGCACTTAGCTACCGTGGTCAAAAATATCAATGGAATCAAACAAATCTTCAATTTCACTTAAAAATTATTTGATTTCTATAAAATTAACTGTTCAATCGTAATCAAAGCTAATATTTTTTAACGCCGATCGGCCTTTAAGATAATCTCACCTAAACATGATAGTAAGTAGTTATTATAAAAGGAAAGATAATAGTTATCTGAAAGATCTGATTGTAGCTGCATTAGTCGAAAGGATATCTTTTAAGTAAAATAGGAAAGTTGTGAATCTGCCTCGTTCGATGTATAATAAGATATGAGATGGTAACAATGAACAAAACTTGAGATAATTGTTATGTTCTGTTTGAGGATATCAAGGAATAAATTGAGTCCTATTTGAATATTTTTTCCAAGAGTTCAAATCGAATAATTCGGCAATGAGTGTCTTTATGTGAGCAAAATTGTGTTTCTATGCCCTTAAAATAAACTTCAAAAAATTCACAATTTCACCAAAAGCGCTTCATTCTCGTGTTCTGAGGTATTCAGTCTGTATGAGACTAATTTATAAAGCGTTCTCTTTATATAAGATGTAGTCTTACTTTTAAAAAACAAAACTTTTATTATGAACTCTTTCCTATGTTTACGAATATAATTCTTTTTCGGAATGTCGTATTTTTCATTAAAGTAGTATCTAACATTCGTTAATTGAAATAGGAGAAAATATAGTTGACTTTCTGATTTCAAAAACATCCCCACCCCCATCCCCAGGGGAAAAACATATTCAAAATATCTTGAACAAAAAAAAAAAAATAATAATCTGATATTTAACGTGTGTGAACCATCGAATAAGACAGGGAATGAAGACAATAAAGGGAATGACATATTTATAAAGCTTTTAAAATATAAATTTATTAAAAAAAAGATAATACTACATATGGTTTACGTTAGTTTATATAAGCAACTTCATTAATGAATTTTATGAATAAATTCTGGGATGAAGATAAATTGTTACGATGAACTTCTCTTGGATCGTCAACATCTTCTAAAATGGTTGAATATTCAGTGTAATGGGACTTAAAACAGAGGCTCAAAAACTGAGTTTAAACAGTTTAAATACAACAAAAAAGTTTATCCAAATGCACGAAAACAACTAAATTGAGAGAGAACACTGAAATCAACACTGAGAAATTGCTTCTACAGTAGGGTTAATTACATCCATCTACACAATAACGTTACTGCTATCGCTAGCAGGTATTTGAAATGTAAGAAATTTCCTAAGTAAAATCAAGAAAAAAAGTTTAAATAGAAAAATTGATATTTTTAAAAATAGTTTTTTCAGTTCTTTTTTAAAATGAAATGAAATTTTGGAAATGACGAAAAATACCTCTATTTAGAAAAATTGAACACTGCTACATCGGGGTATTTCGTCATTTTCCAGATAACCTCTGAATTTAAAACTAATAAAATAATATTTTTGAAATAGAGTAGAGTTTGTATTTCAAGAAAGACTTTGATTCGTGTGGGAACGAATAGGTACAACCAGAATACCAGTTATATTAAGCATTTATAATTAAAAAAGGTCGTTCCGGCATGGCCTAGTGGTTTCAGATGTATCGGAACCTGGGTTCGAATCCCGTCAGCGGCATGGATGTTTCCTTTCCTTTCCTGTGTTTGTCACTTCTTCACTTTCTCTTCGGGTCTGACGTCATTTCCATAATGGCTTCCTGAGGGCCGCAACGGGAAACTCCTTCAGTGTATTTCCCCAGGAACTCTATGGGAACTCCTGAGTTCCGTAGAATGCGTACCTCCGTGCTCGAAGATCCCACTTGGAATAAAAAAACAAACAAATATGCTTAATGACAAACATACAAATTAAACTCCTAAAGCTCAAAACCAACGTGAACTTATCTCTGTACTGTATGTATTCGTTTTAACACTTTATAACGGATTTATTTAATTTAGTACAACACGAAATTATTCAGGAAGCCTTCCTGAATATTGCATTTGTTCAATGTAACATCATTAAACAGCGATGCTGTGAACAGCTTCAACCATCTCTGAATTCAAATTCTTTATTCATAGACTTGTCTTTGCGGTCCCTGAGAATGTAATAGCTTTACTAATTTAACACGTGCTTTGCATCGGAATAATTTAACTCCTGTGGATGAATGAGATCATTTACTGGTAAGTAACTGCAATTATAGGCCTAAACATTTAATTTGTTTATCCTTACGTAAATATCATTCTTTTGTGTTATGATAGTTACAGAGAAGTTTACTCTTTTAGTCATCTACAGAGAAGCTTTCATTTTGGAGAGGCTTTTATTGCACACAGAAATTAACAACTCTTAAATGGAACATTACGGTAAGAATAACAGAAGAAACAGACTCTGAAACAGACTACTTCGTCAACAGAAAAATAACGATGTATGTTTTAAATTCTTAATTAACATGAAATTTCGTTTAAGAACAATGAGAGAGAATCACTTTGGAGCGACTTAGAGATGGAGGCCTTTAATTAAAAAAAAATTCCTAACAAGAAATATGAAGAAAAGATAGCAATATAAGAAACGCAAAATAAAGAAATAAAGAAATTTGCTTAATTTAACCATGTGTTAAATTAACATCCTAACGAGAAAATTTGTTGAATTTTTACAGATTCAAAATCCCTAATTAAATGAATTTTAAAAACATTAGATTTACTTCCAAATCTCATTATGGGATTAAGTAAATGTATTAAATTAACAATGGCCTCGTCAATATTGAACCTTTCTTCAAAGAGAAATAATCAAAAACTCTTTTTATCTCAAGAGCAAGAGCAATAATAATTCTTAATTCTTGCACGACATATCAAGATTCAAATTTTCCATCCAAAACGATTATACCTCAAA
The DNA here is from genome assembly GCA_023159025.1 of Thereuonema tuberculata. Lineage (NCBI taxonomy): Eukaryota > Metazoa > Arthropoda > Chilopoda > Scutigeromorpha > Scutigeridae > Thereuonema > Thereuonema tuberculata. The sequence goes on along the minus strand of JAFIDM010002131.1, from coordinate 46,734,852 downwards.
ACTATGTACTAACTGCAAACTGGAGAAGACTGATAACTAGTTGCGACCCGTGAAATATTCACGGAAGTAAAACAAATTCCACATTTTTGAAAAACACAAGATTGAAAAAGATGTTCTAAGCTAATTTTTTTAGAAGCCATGACTTCCACAACCGCCCATGTGTAATTTGAATATCGGCTTATTTGTTAAAATAATATTATAATATTGTTAAAATAAAAATAAATAAATAAATTGATTTACCACTTTCGTAGTAGCCAGCGCTGCGGTTTCTCATTATGAAACATAATGGCAACCTGCTGCCCTAAAAGAATAGGCTCGTCGAAATTGAGGCAATATTAACGGAAGTAAACAAATACCACATTTTTGAAATGCCCTGAAATTTTGAAAACACAAGATTGAAAAAGATGTTCTAAGCTCGTTTTTTAAAAGCCATGACTTCCGCAACATCCAACATATAATTTGAATGACTAAGCCAAATTTTGTTAAAGAAAATAAAAAATTGATTTGCCAGTTTCAACAATAACAATAACGAATGTCCAACAGCCAATACCAATAATCCTGTCTGGACAACAATGACGGCACGTGCTTCGTCATTGTCCCCTACTTGTTGAGTAGTGAGCGAGTGGCTACACAGCCGAAATTATGTAAAAACCGAGGTTTTACAAACTCTCTGATAAATTTTGACGCATGAACTTCATGCATTTCAGTGTAAACTTCATTTATGTGTGAAAGAAAATTTCAGTACGCTGATAATAATTGTGTAATCGCGATCCGTCGCGGTGAAGTGGGAAGAATATTCGAGACGTCATATTTAAGCATGGGCATGACGTCATGCGTGACGTGTTCCAACTGATTATTTCAAATTACAAATCTACAAATTTACAAAGATCCGTACAATTTTTGCCTATTAATAGGATGATATTGTAAAACCTATGCAAAATCAATGTTAGATGTATTGCTTGGACAGCTTAGGACTTATTTAAACAAGGCACACACTGATAATCTGATATTTTTCTGCTGGATTAAAAAAGCAATCCATCATTTTGTGTAATCAACGCTCGACAGAACGGGACTAATTCGAGCATTGCTTATAATAAACATAATAAAGTATTACAATTAAATTAAACTAATACTAAAAATAATACAATACTGTACATATTTTGTAATACTATAGATAATACTAGATCCAAAGATTGATACACACAATGTTTTTAAGATAGTGGTCAGTTACAATATTATATATATGAAGAAAAGTTGAACCGCTACAGGTCCTGCAGATCCTTAGGTGCGCGGGAAGCTTAGGCTCCCAGGTATTCTCGATCAAAGGGACTGATTGAGGTCGGATGGTGAGCACGACGCCGCCTGCCTTTAACCTCTGAGTAAGAAAACCGGTATTCATTTGACTGAGGGCTGGATGAACCCTAGGGCCCGTCTGGAGGAGAAAATAACCGTGGAAAAATCCACGCTCACCGCAGGGATTTGACCCCAAGGCTCCTTCATTCCGCGTCCATTCGAACTATCACACTGAATGAATACTTTTTACAATTTATATTCAATAACAGAGATATGTCCAGGAATGTGAAATGGGGGAGGGTTATGATAATCCTAGCCCCCTCAACCAAAAAAAAAAGTTCGGATGGGGGAGGGGGTTACAAACAAAACGATTTTCAATAACGTGGCTTTCTAACCCCCCCCCCCCCCCCCCAAAAAAAAAAGCCGAAGATTTCTTTCTTTTTCAGATGCAATGGGGGATATTCCAGCCCTTCCCCTCTCGGTACGCCGGTGTTCAGTAATTTTAAATGATCACTTATAGTAAAGTCGAAAGGGGTAATGACCTCACCCTCTTACCTTTACTATTTAATATCTATAATTAAAAAAAAAAACAAACAAAAAAAGCTTTGGGAAATTCTACATCGAACAATTTTTGAAAATGTTTGAATAAAAATTACAGCAAATAATACCTCATTTGGAATGGATTCTATCTAATGACAATAGGAAGCGAAGCTCGCGATTTCTTGTTTATTTCCACTGGCGATTATTCCTACAGGAGACAATCGATTCTCGATGTCAGTGAACTAAAACCATCTGCGATCCTTCCCCTGACCAATCAACCAGAGACGACAGATAAGTAACGACCACCTTCCGGTTTAGCGAAGAAACGTTAGTGGTTTTTGATGATCACTCCTCAAGGAAACGACAGTTTTAGAAGTTAACACAGCTTTAGAGCCTTTAAACTGAAGAGATTACAGCGAAATGTCCAGGAGTAGTTTTCAGTTTTCTTTTTACAAACGATCAGTTGTAAAAGAAAACTTTTTATATCAAAAATAAACATTTAGTTCATTTCTGTAAAATGCTTTTTAGATACTTTCTAAATTTGAAAAAAAGAAAAAATGAAATACATTTTTGATTCAATGGCGAAGCAAAATAAAAGCAAAATAAAGGATTTTTGTATTGTTTGAACCAAAAAGCACAAAACTTTGTTATGCTTTAACATGAAAATAATATTATCATCTTATTGGTCATTCTAGGCTTATTATGCTATTAAATATTAATTTTTATTACATTTACTGTTTTTCTTATTAATATTTCTTTCTTTGTTATTAGAAAAAGTTTTAATCATTTGTTATTTATTACAATATTTTATCACACGAAATAGCAATATTTAAAAGCAATATTCAGTGGCATGCCCAGAGTTTTTGGATTGGGGTGCTGCTGTATGATGGTCCTCGTCGTTGAAACTAAAATATATAAGAAAAAAAATGCGGTATCTTTTTTCTGGATGAGGTGGAGATTACAAAATAAAATAATTAAATTTCCAACCAAAAATAAAAAGCCCAAAATGCCGGATTTCTTCCTTTTTCGGATGCAGTGGGAGGAAGGGGAATTCCAGTCACTACAACCCTTTCCCTCCCTCGCACGTCATTGATATCAGTATTCTTATAATACATGTGGATTTGTTTAATTTCTTTTTTTAATTAATATTCCATTGTAAAGTAGTATTATTGAGCAAGAATAGGATATGAGTATTTGAAAGTTTTTGATGTCATCAGTACATGGAATTGTGAAGATTTTGAACAAATTAACATCACTGTTTTGTTGTCCTTGGAACCTGTCATAGAATGTATTTTTTTTTTTTTTTTACAGAAACCGGACCTAAAAAATCAACAATGTCATATTCAAGAAAATAGCGGACACCACAGCAACACATTTTTCAATCCTTGATTAAACCATTTGTGACCCTCTCACTGTTCAAGTGCAAACTATTAGCCCAATATATTGACTCAAATTTGGATGAGTTTCGCGAAATTGGACTATAATGACAATAGTTCAGTTTCGCGGTAAAAAAAAATAAAATATATTATGCCACTACTGTTGCAGAAATTAAGCCTAATCTGTCGAGAAGTTGGAAGGATATAAATTATAAAGACAACCCTTCGGGCAAAGGACGTATAGGTATAAGACTGGTTTTCAGAATATATTTTAAGGTGCTACAATTATATTGTCTATCTACGATTACGATAACAAAGATTATTTTTTTCCAGAAAGTGCAATTTCAACAAAAAGTTAAACAATAAAATGAATAAGGATATACATTTTAAAATGGAAAAGGAAGTCGACAACAGTTTGAAATTTTTAGACATATGTTTGATCAAGAATGAAAACAAATTAATTTTAAAACACTATACCAAGGAATATAAAAGTGAACACATAATGAACTATGAATCTGGAAGAGACATCAATATAAAAAAGAATATAATTGAAAATTACTTACAAAGAATTGATATGAATACAAGTAAGGAAGAAGATTTTGTCGCTGAAATTAACAAAATGAAAACAATCCTCAAAAAGAATGGGTACAAAGGGAAATTTATTGATAGAGTTATAAGAAAATACCATTCCTTTAAAATAAAAGAATTAGAAACATATAATGATAAACGATTTTTTATCCCTTACTTGAACAAAAACAGCTTGCAACTAAAAGAAATTTGTAAAAGATTCAATTTTAGAATTGGCTTTGAGTACAGAAATAAAATAAAAAATATTTTATGTTGTAAACTAAATCGAAGTGATAAAAAACACGAGATGGGAATAGTGTACAAGATAGAATGTTTGAATTGTAAATTGTTCTATCTTGGAGAAAGTAAAAGAACGGTAAAGGAACGTATGATAGAACATGGCACCTACATACAAAATCAATTAATAGATAAGTCAGAGTTCGCTGAACATTGTAAGAAAAAAACGCACTGCGTTAATAGTGAAATTAAAATTTTATGTGTGGAGAAAGAAACAAAAACACGAAAAATGATTGAAAGCATGTACATTCGAAACACCACAGAACGAAATATCAATAGGAGTGATGGACTTGAAGTGAATGAATATTTTGTCAGAATAGCAAAAGTTTTTATTGAGAAGCTGTGTGATAATTGCAATAATAAGGTTACAATAGAAGAATTGGCAAATAACTAACAAATAGAAAGTTTTTTATGAAATTGTTAATTAATAATAGAAAGTTGTAATATTATTAACAAAATGTATATGTACAACATGTAATAATTTAATTGTTCAACAGAATTTTCACTAACTCTTTGTAAAATAGGCTTGAGGAAGGGGGAACGATATTCCCCTGAAAATTTGCTTTATCCGAATAAATGTAAGTTATTATTACATTTTATTTTAGAGATGTTGGAGATCTTTCATCACAATACATATGGTAGGAGAAAAAAACCTACGAAGGAGGTATGGAACAGTTATATAAAAAGTTAATTATTTAATGTGAATTTCCCATCTTGATTTTGATACTATACATTGCAGACAAGGACTTATAATCATGGAATCGGGGATTAAAAAAAAAAAAAATTACATCTATATTATCATTGTGGATGTTTTGGAAAGCTTTGAGAAATGTTATTGTCTCCTCATTTCTTGATGCAAAGTGTCATCAAATGAATTTTAAAGGATTTGCAAAATGAGTTATTTTTGGTGGCAATCAGTTGTAATCAACAAGTTAACGTTAAATCATCTTTTTCGATATCTTTATTCTCAGAATAGAAAACTATCCATTTTGCAATGATCTATTTATCATCAGCTATACCATTCCAAAAAAGTTGATAAAAGATAGTTGCCTGTGAAAATTAAATAAATTGAGATCGGGAAAGAATGTAAGTGTTGGAGGGTAACTTGTAATAATAATAAAACTAAAAAAGAAAACCCAACAACAACTGAACAGTCCAAAGATTAACTGAGAAAAAGCAAGCAAATATACATAAGTGAACAGTAGTTACGAGGTGTAATGATATTGTTCTTGAAAAAAAGGTTTTTCCAATATTGTGGTTTTGGGAGTTTCAGGGGACGAGATGCACCAAAATCAATAGGGTCTTCCTTTTAAGAATCTCATCAAATTTCTGGTCCGCAAATGGTTTTGACGTTATTCTATCTGTCCGTAAGCATAGAAAAATAATATTTCGTAAACCCAACACTCAAAATTCACGAGTATATTAGTGATAGAAAATTCTGTATTCAGTATCAGATTTGAACATATGTGTTATTGCAAATCATATGTGTTCTTATTATGATGATTAGTAATTTAATAGCAGTCGAGATGATTCAATATTTTTAAATTAAGCCACTTTAAAAGAAGTATTTTCCAAATTTATTTCATAATACTGACAGAACTTGAATGTGTATGTAAATTCGAAAGATTTTAAAAACTTAAATATAGTGGAAACTACAGTAAGAACATTTCAACATCCACTCTTCTCTCTTTTTATATATAATATCGAATAATTGAAAACTATTCATATATTCTTGTAAAATTATACTTTTCGAATGTATATCACTTTTCGAAAGCAAAAGTAAAAACACGCTGATATTAACTATATATCAATTTCATTACCATTATCCATTATAATATTTCTTAATAAAGTATTTTAAGGCTATTTTCATAATACCGTACTAAAAACAGCAACGTAAATCTTAGCTATCTTATTTTGGATATTTTGGCCATTGGAGATTATCAACAATATTTTCATTTAAATCTATTGATACATTCAATAAGTAATCATTATGAATCTAAAAATATTTAATACTAAACTTCAGAAAGAATGAAGGGACATTTAGTATTATTCTAAATAAAAAGAAGGCGCTCGCGGATCTACTAGAACTGAATATTGTAATTAGCCTTAACATTGGGCAACAGCAGTTAGAGATGAAATCACTATATGGTCTGTCGCACGCACGCTATGTTAACATCCCAAGCGTAGCGAACGAGCGGCGAACCAAATAGAGGCTTCTGTTTGAGCATAAAGCGTACTGCCATCTAGTGAGATTTATTGAAACTAATAAAAAAAGTATAAACTGGTACTTGCGAACTTCACATATACAACCATCATATGCGATTTGTAAAAATTGTTAAAACTAAAAACACTACAAAAATAAATAAAATTGTTCATATGGGCTTTTCTCCAATTAATTTAAATATGATAAAGACGATTATATTTAATATTTTAAACAACTTTCAATTATTTAATAGTTAATGTTAGGAATCTCAAAACTTATCTATTGGCACTTTTAATTCATTTTTTTTGTCGCAATGCACATATGGTAAAAACATTCCTTGTTTTTTTGGATGCTTCTTTACCCAAAGTCCTCTAAAATATCCTTTCTTTTAGACATTTAATGCATGACTCTGAATAACACTTTTTTTTTCGAAGCAAGGAAATGACCACATTTTTTAAACGCTAATGCAGTTAGGAGATTGTTTTGCAACTGAATGATCTATTTTTAAATATAATTTTAAATCTCCAAATGAAATTCTTTAGTTTTTAAATAAAATTAAAATTGAAACTTTGTTAGAATATGCTACAATAATTTTGCTTCCGCAGATATACTTCAAAGAATTAACAGAAACTTTAAAGAGTAAAATAAAATTTATATTATATTCAATATACATGTCCGGCCACTTTATTAGGTACACCAACCTAGTAGCATGTTGGGCCTCCTTTAGCCCTCAAAACAGCCTGAATTCCACAAGATGCTGAAAACGTTGTTGAGGTATTGTATACCATGCTGACATGAGTGTGTCACATAGTTCCTGAAGATTTGATGGAGGTGTAGGCCTGGAGCGAACAGCCCGTTCCAGCTCATCCCACAAATTTTCAATCGGGCTAAGGATTGAGCGGGCCACTGCAGCAAGGAAAAGTCATCATCATGTTCCTCAAACCATCCCATACTGATGCGGGCTTTGTGCACCGGCGCATTATCCTGTTGTAAGTAGCCATCTGCAAGAGGATAAACTGTCAACATGTACGATTGCACTTGGTCAGCTACGATGTTTAGGTACGCTCTAGCATCATGACGTGCCTCCAGAGGTATCAATGGACCCGTGTGCCAGGAAAACACCCCACACCATGACACTGCCCCTACCAACTTGAAGAATTGTTGTGAGGTTCAGATATTCATGCGCACAGCAGGAGTGTACCTAATAAAGTGGCTGGACAGTGTATACACACACATGATCTCAATTATATCTGGTAATTCAATTCAAAGGTTAGTCTGTCCATAACTGCAATAGAATGATTTGTTCTATCTGTTATCATTCTAAATATGAAATAATCTTCCTAAATATCTTTTTTTTTCAAATATTGAACCCATCTTCTGACTTTCTGCATTCTATAATCTGAAATTGAAAACTATTAAAAGTTTACAGTAACAGTACCTTGAATTTTGCTGATTTCAGATTATGTTTACTGCAATCATCACTTTTAGATTTCTGTGCACTTCAAAACAATTCCTATTACTTCTCCAGAATTATTTGTGGAATTATTGCTAGAATAAAATGCTCTTCATTCTTCATGAACATATATTGATGCATTACTCTTTTGATATCCCAACTGAAGACTCTCCGTTAGCAAAAATATCAATGAGAACATTTCTAGAATAAACATTCATCTAAAAGTTGCAAGTTTCTAAATTTTAAACAGTTTATTTGTTATGACTTAGCATATTTAAATAGAACCCCAATATTTAATTTTTGGGATAATTCAGAATGTACTGGATAGTCTATTCGTATCTAAATTTGAAAGTTTCTTTTGCAATTCTTCACGTTTCAACACTTTAGCCATATATCTTCTTTTCATTTTAAATCAATACACTATTTTGTTTTGAATTCGTATGTTTTTTCTTGAGAGCAATGTATTAACAAAACTATATTATACATTAATAAAGTCTTTTGCTTCCAACAGTCTAGTATCACACACTATTGTTAGTACAAACATTTCTTCTAAATACTTGTTCCGTCGGACTTAAATTTCATTTTCACTGTCACATGATTATTTGCTTTCCCTTAAGTTCCTTTGCACTATATATTTCCACAAATTCCTTTGTAGGTGCAACTTTTTGACAATCCATTAATTAAATGTACAGTTGACTCGCGATAATCCAACATTTGACAGTCCGACACAGGTTGGTTCGAAAACCGACTCGATTCAGGAGGTCACGGAGATGAAATGCACAATCACTTGCGATGAAGTTATGTTGGCTGCAAACACTTTGATACGTTGGTGTGAGGAGAGGGAACTCGACTACGAGAACATTTTAATGTTAAAAGATATTCAAGAAAAAGCCAGGACAGACTCTCTACGTAAGAAGAAACAAAGAAAGATTACAGATATTTTTTTAATGCCGTAAATACATATGTACATATTATTTTTTATTTTAAGACATAAAATTATATTTTACATTATATACTGTAATTTTAATTTTTTTAAGACATAAATACAGTAATAAATTAATATTACATACATACGTATTCATTTGTGTAAAACTATGCCTAATTGAGTTTTTTTTTTAATATCCTCAATGGCCGTAAAATATGTACTCAATATGTATTGTAACAGTATATGTACTGTATATACATAACTTAAATTTTCATGGCTTAGAAGTAAAAATTCAGTTTTAAAAAAATCAACCTTTGGTAATCCGACATTTTTGATAATCCGACACCCCCTCGGTCCCGTAACTGTTGGATTATCGCGAGTCAACTATATTTCAAATATCCTGCTTACTTGTCTTTAAAATCATGGGTATGTGAAGGCTCAGGCTATGACGTTTCTTACTTGAAATATTAGGATCCAATATTCTATGTTGTTGTAAGCCATCTTATTTTAGAACCTACTTATGATATATGCATATTTATCGTAAAACCTTTCTCTAGAAATAGAAACTGAGGCATGCCTTTTGGAAAGCAAGTGATTTTCCTGCAGTACAGTGTTAGAATAGCAAATAAATTTCATTTGTTTTATTTCTGAATTCCTTTGAAAATTGTGTAAGAAATAGAGAATGAATGAAGAGCATTAAAAACCTCTACATGGGACATTATATCCTTGTCATCTACAATGGATGACAACAGTAGATTATGGCAAAGAAAGGTGGAATACAAATATTTTGTGGTATACACTTTAGACAGTACAATCCACATCCTATAAGAGCCAGAAAAGAATAATGAAGGCACATGAAGTACAATTATTAAATGTCTGTGATGTAAGATATGTGATTGATTATGGCAGTTTCCTAAGGATCACAAGACATTTTGTTTCTTTATTGCCATTTATTCTGAAACTTCGTTTCAACTCATAAATGCTATTTTTATTATTATTATTATTTATGATCTTGTAGGAGTCTGATTCCTTGTGGTCCTATAATGCTCAATTTAATTTCCATAACAGTTTGTTTCTTTGATTGTACATGTTTCGGTGTGTGATTTTTTTTTTTTTTAATGGCGTAAGGGCAACAAGACATGAAATCGAGAATAAGTCATTGAAAAAGAAAATAAACATATACCATAAAGTGAAACATGTGAATACCGAGATTTGAACCTAGGATCAGGCGTATCAGCTGTAAGACCTTGATCATTCAGCTGTGCCCAATTGACTTCATATACATTAAACTAGAAAATTATAAACATCAATGGATGAGACTAAATATTTACTAAGTGACATCTTAGAACAGCTGTTTCACACTCTTTGGTGATCGTCAACTAGGAGTAATCACCAGTAAACAGAGAATAATACAGACTGTATATAATCCTTCAATATAAATTTAATTTATGGATTATCAGAAAAAATTGGTCTTACTCTTAATTATCATTTTGCAAATGATTTTGTGAAAGGAATAAACTGAATACATACAATTGCAGTTGTTTGATTACTAATACTTTTTTTTATCCATGATAATCAACTTATTTGAAATCAAATCATAAAAAAACTTATGAAACACTTAAATTCTGTGTACAAGGGACACCGTTTGATAAAGCAAACAAATACTATCTTCAATGGATGTAATTTGAATTTAGAGATCAGGCTTTGTTTTTCCATTATTGAAGTGCCTGATGTTTAAAATACTTAATTCATTCTCCTTGTGCCAATATAGATAATTTAATAATTTTTACTGTTCTTTGAAATGTGTTGTCTATTTCAAGTAATTTAAGAGCAATAACTGTTAAAATTGATTCTTAAATTCATACTAAGTAATGTTACTTTTCAATATCTTCAGCTGACATTAAATGGGCAATAAATGAATGGATGTATTTCATTCCAATCAAATTAATTCCATCTTAGATATTTAATATAAAATAAAAAAGAATGTTTTGAGAACAAAGGCTTGAGAAATGTTTGATGAAACGACTTATGGATATAAAGAAGAATGCTTATTTTATTCCTTCCCAGACAGTTTCATGACACTGCAGGTTGTCCAGGAGGAAAGGCTGATAATAAAGGAGATCCCAGTATTGATCATTCTAAGAATAAAAGTTTATACGAAGATGTATCCTTTTCTGAATATACAATTGCAAAACTATAAGAAAGAAATGCTACAATGGTTTCTAATATTTATTATTCAAATGAACATAAAATAAGTTTAATATATTTTACTTTAATAAATAAAAACACAACAATCCAGAAATCTGTGCTTAGGAAACTGTTGACAATATTCTTCAACAGCATCACTGGCAGTATCATTGTAGAGATGGTTAACAAACAGCATATCTGCATATTCGATTTCTGAGAAAATGTGCAGCATTTTTAACAAGATTTGTACAATGTCACTATTAGAGTCAAACGGCTAACTGATGCTTCAGAAGGTGATGTATTGTGAGAGGAGGGAAAGGCAATTCCAATAGCTTAACCTCGGTAACCATTCAAGAGTGTGTGAAAGCAAAAGGAGATTTTTGTCAAATGGTGTTAAGTCAACAACTTGATTTGGAATTCACATCTCAAGGATATGGCAAGAGATAAAGTCATATGTAGCAGACAAATGGTATTAAAAAAAAAAATGCATCCTTGAGTTATCTGACTAAAGTCACTGTGTCTTTCAACATTTGTTTGTGATTTCTCAATTTCTAGTTTTGGTGTCTTGTTCTTTTTTAACCATAAATCTATAAATTATGGTAACATCATTAATTTAAAAAAAAAAATTGTCTATAACATTTTCTTACATAATACTAGTGAAATGAAGTGGACGAAGAAAAAAAACCCCTCAAAAAAGCCAATTTTAGCTTTTCATTAATTTTTTAGTAATTAATGTATAAAGTATTTGACAAGTGCAGCATTGATTTATGTTTTGTTTTTTCATTTTCTAAAATTAAAAAATAAAATAAAACTGGAAAAGTTTCATATTCAAGTTGTAATGCTTAGAATGTTGTAATATCTATATTGCTATAATTAAAGATGATTATATGGATAAATCTCTAGTAAGATAAGCAGTTCAAACATAAACAAGAGAAACTTTCTTCAATTATAGTTGTTAATAATTT